>CM035793.1:21768875-22066375 GCA_020466265.1 Siphamia tubifer | reverse complement strand
AGACAATTTGGTTCTGATTTACACAATTAAATAGTTTTAATTGACCCATTGACCCTTGACCTGGCATATGTAACTGCAAACAACTGTTCAGACTCATAATTTCCAGCTGGTTTTAATCCAAAAGAGTGAAAAATTATATGGGAATTGGGGGAAAATTATTTTTTCCTCTCTACTTAGCCTTTCTTAAGTGATTAATCACCATATTATTTTGGTTATTTTGTGTTTGTAAGTGAAAATCTAGTATTTTCCTACATTTACTTTACCAATTATGTACATGTTCATTAAAACTCAGATTGAAGTTGATTGAAGTTGTAGAGAAAACTGTGAATTTCAGTAAAATGAACTTAACATCAACCAAAGATCTACATCCACTGTCATTTATCCAAGTTATGCAAAATTATAATAGAAATAATCTCTTTTTTCTCGCAACTACACATAATAAAAAGTGCAGTGTGTGTGGACACACTAAGAAGCCACATATTTTTTTTAATTTAGTAATGGATAGAGGAGTAATATATAATAATCATGAATATATCTATAAAAAACACAATATTTGCATCTCTTGCCATGTTTCTGGAATGATTTATAGTGTTGTCTCATGATAATAAGTAACAAAATTATTACATTTGTGATTTGGTGGAAAAAAAGATATTACACACATGTGTTTTCTTGACATTTAGTAAATATCAGTAAAGATTTGTGCATAAGTGACTACTGTTTGTAGCCCAGCAGCTTATGTCCTGCTCAGGCCTTGATTGGAGGTGTCTTCACCTGTGGGAACCAGGCAGCAGGTGGGGAATAATGACATGGTGCAGCCTGGAGACACAGGAAGACACACATACAGTACACAAAACACACCTACACAGCCCAGGGGCTGTAACATAAGCAATTATTTGTATTTACAGAGGACCCTCATATATTATGATACGTACCATAACCATTATGTGCTGCAAAAAACATTTTGACCTTTACTGCCCACCAATAATTTGATGTTATTTCAGTGATCAGTTTGCAAATGTAAAAAAAAAAAAAAACCCACATAAAACCCCCACAAGTTATTAACTCTAGTTGAATTTGATATAAATAAATAATGTAGGCGGTATGTCCAAGATCTACGAAAATGTGATTCATAGACATAACTGAAACATGTAGTGATGCACACCTTTAACGTATATGTACTGGTATGAATGGAGAGAATTAGAGCAGTCTACATGTCTGTTAGTGTGAGACGTCTGTGTGAAATGACCCTTTGTTTTAACACACACACATTAGAGCTACAGTACATGACTGATGGAACCACAGTGTGAAACCATGTAATTATACAACTGCACAACTCTGAAATGTGCACCTGTGGATGGGACAGTGTGAGCTCTGTTTAATATCTGCACATATTAGAAATAACCAGAGAATGTCCAGTGTGTGGTCACATGATTATTCACAGGTGAACTCTATTGTATGTTAATATTTTGAAGCGTAGTGTTGAGAACATGCATATATGTTTTCTGTTAGGAAACGTTTCCATGCAAGAAGTGAAAACATATAGTGGTGTACATATTATAAAATAAATTCATAGATAGATTCATGATATTATTTAACCTTCCTCTTATGTTACAGGTCAAATGTAATGTTTGAATATCTATGAAAAATAGTTTAAAGTATATAAGGAATAGATAGGAATATTTTCAGTATGAAGCTTCTACTGCTACGTAGCCCTAATGAGTGTAATCAACATATAGTGTGAAAATGGTTCATATATAATGGTTCATCTCACATATTTGTGATCAGCCCCTTCCCTTCATGTTTATATCACATAGATACTGTTTGGGTCAATTTGACCCAGCAGTCAAACTGGAGGTAAAAGGGTGTCAGAAATGTCAGACTATGTATTTCTTTACAGCAGTGAGACATATTATGTTGTGTCAATGTTATGTTTTAAAAACTAATCAAGTGCTGAAACATTTAAAAAAAAAAAGTCTGAACATGTATTTTTTTAAAAATGAAAAACGAGTGAATTATCCTAATAGAACCATTACCTGTTAAATGTAAGGAGCATCACTGAATTAAATATTGATAGAATAGTTAGTACTGGAATTACTGATGAAATATTAACAGTGCTTGTCAGGATGTTTTTGGTTTCTGACATCTTTTGGATAATTAAACATGCATTGGGTCAAATTGACCCAGTGACACCATTGCTGATCCTGACAAATGACCATAACACAAAGGTTAATTAGCATGAATCGAATGTTAATCACAATCACCATAATAAACTTCACCAAATGTGCTCATACAGTAATAATGAAAGCTGTGACTTCAGATTATTTTATACTCCAAGAGTGTCAAATATATGACCTCCTGACCAAAACTGTCCCACAGGATGAATTTACAAAATGTAAAAATGACTCATTAGCATATACAGTATATTAACCCTAGAACACTTTATTGTGTTGTTGCCTTTTTAGTGTTGGTATTCTAGGGTTTTATTGGTTTTATTGGTGAATCAATGTTGTAGAAGACTATTACAGTGTTTCCATGGTAACTTTGGAGCCTTTGAACATCCAAGGGGTCATATTTGATCACCATGTAAAGATTATAAACTCCATTTTACACTGTTTATTTACATGTATTTACAAATGGTTTATGTTCAGTTATTAATAGATTTAAAAAAACTCACTTTCTTGTTAGTTTTGATTTAATAACCTATGAATTTACTCTGATTGTTCATGACCATCTACATGATTAGTACATTAAATATAGGGAAAATACATGACTTACTCTGAAAATGCTAATAAAAAACCTAATATAATTAATCACTTAAGAAAGGTTAAATAAAGATAAACGTTCATTTGTGAACTAGTATAAAGCACTGGGTCGTCATGGGTTAAACCAGTATCAGTACTGACTATATATAGTCAGTCAGTCTAATAAGACTATGAAAAACTGTGCAGAACTCACACTATGATGCATAATAAAACAAACCAGAAGTGATCTAGGATTGTCAGGCTGGCTGTTTCAAAGCTGTCTCCCTCCTACATCTCTTTTCCTGCAGAATATTAATGTCTGAACACCATCTGATCATCAGGACCATCAGGTGACATTACTCCTCTGGAGCGCTTCCAAATTCTGCCCGGGTGGGAGTGAGTTCCTGTTTTGTCCTCTCAATTCAAATTAATCTCATTACTGTGCAAAACACATTGAAAACTTATTAAAGCACAATTCACAAAGTCAAGATCTATGGCTGTGGATCACAGAACATTCACAGAAGTTAAAAAAAGGAACAAAAAACTTCAAGTTAATATATTGTTGTACTGAATACACTATTTTTTCACCATAATCAGTGTTTCAATGTCATTTTGTGACGAAGGGGAGTCCTGGTGTACCCTATGGTCAGTGGTCATTGTATTTCATGAGCATCTACATTATAATGGCCACAGTTTACAGAATGAATATGTTTTGTTCAGTTCAGAGAGAATATTGTAATCAGTGTGTGTGTGTCTGCAGAGACATATCACGCTATAACTCAATGAATACTTGAGATATCAGCATGAAATTACATGGGCATATACATACAGCTAATGTGTATCAGATGCAGTGATCCATTTGAGTAAAGGTCAAAGGTCAAGGTCATATTTAGCAGAAAAGTCAAAATCACATTTTTGGCTCTAATTCAAGACGGGTTGATTAGGCAATCACTGAATACTTGTTTACTTTAGCATTATTATATTATATATATGTATATATATATATATATATATATATATATATATATATATATATATATATATATATATATATATATATATATATATATATATATATATATATATATATATATATATATATATATATATAACATTGAGCCACTATAAGTAAACAGGAGAAAACGTTTTAGAAAAATTCATTAAAAATGTTTTGCTTTGACCTACACAGTAAATTTTGCAGTGTTAATTTGGAGAAAATGGGACCAAATACACTCTAGAAGAAGTTAAATAAACTCTCTAAGTGTTGATTTAACACTGCAAAATTTACTGTGTACAAAATATAATCACATTTATAGATTGTCAGTCACTCTGGTGACTGACAATCTATAAACCCAATGTATTCTATTCTATCCTATTCTATTCTATTCTATTCTATTCTATTCTATTCTATTCTATTCTATTCTATCTTTTGCCTTTAAGGAACATTGTTGAATTCTTTTTGTACTTAAATTATTGGCGGTGTTTTATATGCATGGTTTTAACATGATGTTTCATGTAGGATTTTTATCATGGATATACAGATGAAATCTCTATTTTTGGTAATTTATGATGTTGTGGCCAGAGAAAAAGAAAAGAAAAGTTTTAATCTCAGGGAGTGGTTTTGGGTTTTTTTGGTTGAATAAAAGTCAACCAATAAAGACCCAGTGTTACCATTGTAGCAGTTTCTTAATAAATCTTTCTCTATTTTTAAACATTGTTAAATGATTTTATTTTTTTTTATTATTTATTTATTTATTTATCTTGCATTTTCAAATAAAAATCACCTATTTTTCAATGTTTGATATGTTCATACTGTACTATTGTATCAGAAACTGAAAAATAAAGAAGAAAAAGTGACTTTTTCAGCAAATGTATCATTAACTGAACATACGCCCAGTGTCCATCCACTGTCACTGATCAAACTCCATGGGTTTTACTGGTGAATTAATGTCATAGAAGATAAGAATGTTTCCATGGTAACTATGGACCCTCTGAATATCCAATCTGATCACCATGAAAAGATGACTGTATTTTACATCAATTATTTACATGCATTGATAAGATTAATGAAGTAACAAGTATTAAACAGTTTAGATGAGTACCTGGTTTTGGTTCAGAGTGGATATTTGGGTCTTTATGAGTTAAATAATTAAATAAATAAATTAGTCAAAATAATATGTGCTCAGACTGTGGTTTAAATGATGCACTCAGACCTGAAGCCATGGGAATTTTATTGCTTTCAGAAAAATTAATAAAGGTTGAAGGTTATCTGACTTTACTCTTGCTGCAGGGAAATTCATTCTGTACATTAGACACACACAGCAGCTAGCATTAGCATTAGTTATTAGAATTACAAATTAGCACATTAAGAAGGACCAACTCCACATCAAAGTTTTTGGTTGTTATTCAAGGATAGCAGACAGATAGTGGAAGGAAAGAATAATAATCAGACAGAAATATTCACTCTTATTACAGAAAACCTGACCTTAATCTATGAAACTGATGGATCCAACAGGACAGTTTAGCCCAGAGGGGGTGAAACATAAAGCCTGTGGGTCAAAACTGGGCCATTAAGTGGTCCAATTTGGCCTGTGGGGATGGAACTGTGAAGTGCAAAATTTCTACAACAGTCAAGGATGTTGTAATTATTTTAGCTCAGGCTCCACAGACCAATATGATCTAAAGTTAGACCAGTAAAATACCATCACAATGATCTACAAACAATAACAATAATTATCCAAATTAATTAATCCAAAACATATTCAAGTATCCTTCTAAAATATAGAAAAAAACACCAAAAATGTTATAAAAATACTCACATGTGCAAAAATAAGAATATAAATATGAAATGAACATGTTTATTCAACAGTTTCAACTAAAAACTTGAAACTAAACAACTGTGAACTACTGTTCCATTTAACTGTGTTAACCTTTTTATTAGATTAATTATGATGATGTATTAATCCATGTTAATGCTTTAATTTTAGTTATTATTTATCTGTTCTGACCCACTTTAGATCATACAGCCACTAAACTAGGATGAGTTTGGTTCAATCACACTCAACTAATTTTCTTTTTGTTGTTTTTTTTTTTATATTTAAGGTAAATTTACACTCATTCCATAAAGTTTCATCCACCTTCCTATTTAAATGAATTTATCCCCAGTGTGGCTGTAGCTCCGTGAACTGAGTCTAATGTGTCAAATCTGTCAAATATTCAGTCCCGGTGCTGAAGGAGGCTTTTGTGAAGGTGGAGGAGCAGACGGCCAGCGCATCATCTCTGGAGACAGTGGCCGGCCGCTGGACAGACTGTCACATTCAGCTCTTTTGTGTGTCCATCTCATCTCACGGGTCCATTGTAGAGGCTGGACAGGCTGATCCCATCTCCAGGATCCAGCCGTCCTCCCTGCCTTGTATGCATGTCAGCTTCCCTCTTTTCCCTGTGAGGGATTTCATTGTCCCCCCCCCCCCCCACACACACACACCCCACCCCTCCAACATCCCCTTTCCTTTTCAAATCAGACGCCTTGAATGCTACACTGATCAAGGAAAAATAATCAACTGCCCTTTTGTTTTAGCAGCCATTTCAACAGGAGAAAATAAACTTATGGTAATGAAGCCTTATCGTGTGCGGTTCAGACGCAGGGTGTGATGTGATTTGCCTTCCAGTGCTGTGGAGCCATCCAGCCGAGGCTCCCTGCTGCGAGCTGAGGCCGGCGGCCAGCTGAATGTACTCCAGCACATTCTAATGCTCAAGTACTGCAGCTTTCCACCGCATCTTCCACAGCTTCTACCTGGAGCACCTGCTGACTAATAAAACAGCCTGGGACCACGTGGATGCTTTCTTCTATAAAATATGGCTCCTCTATTCACCCCTTTGACACCTATAATCAGCCCCTCATACAGATAAAGCAGACATTTTTATCTAATATTCATAATTCTGTGTTCATTATTGTATTATCAACTGGTGAATCAATAGGATTATTTCAAGAAATATTCAAAGCGTTTTTTTGGGGTTTTTTGGTGTTGTTGTTGTTTTTTTTTTTTTAATAAAACCTACTCATGCACAAAATGTGTTTCCATAAAGAAATTTGGAAGGAATCAGTCCAAACAAGTGGACGTGAATATGTGAGATGTTGCGTCTAAATTTGAATTTATTTTGAAGAAAAGTTGCCTCCGTTTACTTTCTCTGCATTCACGCTTTTGCAAAAATGTTTTAAAAATGGCCAAAATAAGCAAGAAAAAGCGCATACATTTGATGTTTCTAATAACTAGAGTGTTTAAAACTTCATTAAATCACTTTACCTTATTTGTCTTGGAGAGCATTCTTCATTATGATGTTTTTGTATTGTCAGTGAGCTCTAATTTCTTATTTATTTATTTACTGGGTGTGTTTTTTTCAGGAATGAGAAATATAAATATAATAAATATAATTAATTTTTATTCCTAAATTTCAGTCAGCTCACTGAGATTTAATGGAGTATAGCATTCAACCTCTAACCAAGGACTGTACGCTTGAGGAGCCCAAAATGTATTTAAAAAAAAGTAAAATAAAAAAAAAAAAGAACATTATGAATTTTCTTGAATAGTATAATTTTCTTATTTACAATAAAACAATGTACACACACACACACACACACACACACACTCACACACATGCACTGCAGTATCCGATTAATATAAATGACCCATAGTTGACGTTACCTCAGTGAATACAGTGAAGTGAGGGCTACACTCATACTCTGCCAGTGTTGGAAATGCAGTTGAAGGGTAGGAAGCGTCAGTGTTGAAATCTGTAGACAGTATTTGAAAGATTCTCTATTGAATATACTGTTCTATAATTTTTTTAGAAAGTATCTGCTTCAGACATTAAATGTGCTAAATCTTACATACTTTAATAACATGAATAAGAAAACAAATGACTTTAGTGCTGGTTAACTCATGTTTTTAATATATATGATAGTGTGTTATTCCACATATATGGTGGTTTATATACATGTATACAATGGATTAGTAAATATTCCACTAGAAAGAACCTGTAAAGTGAATGGATCATAATGTGGAGACAGTGTTTAAAGTAGATCTGAGACCAATATTCCTTTGGACTAAAACCTAATTTCACATTTTGACCCAACACTTCTCTTGGAAACTTGAGCCAACCAGCATTTAAGACTTAAGTTTTCATTATCAGTAACACACATGTGGTAACATTTCATTAGTTTTTATTCTGGAAACATTCCACTTGTCGACCAGTGGCTATTCTTTTTATTTTTTGGTAATTTTTGTAACTCAACTGAGGAAGAGCAGAGGTTATGTTTTCACCATGTTTTATCTGTCTGTTAGCAAGATACCTGAAAAAAAATATGGACAGATTTAAATGAAATTTTGACAAAATGTGAATTATTTGGACAATGTACAAATGATTACATACAAATCTGCTTTTCTTCTTTTAAAATGTCATTAATTTTATTCTGGAATCATTTTAGACCAGCGATAAAGCAGACTTTTAGCCTGTAATAATAGAATGACAATAGTCACACACCACCTCTGTGTCACATTTGAAGCATTTTCAAAAAAGGTGAACAAATATCTTAAATCAAGCTTTATTTATTTTAGGAACAAAAATGTGAGTTAAATGGGTGACATATTAGGCTACTTGCATGGGCAAGTAGCCTTTTTTTCTACCAGCACCAATATATTTTTAGGTGCATATGTCAGTGAAACACTCGTACTGTCCAGCTCTGCCACTAACTCATCCTTTTCTGTTCAGGAATACAAATATATAACTATAATACAACATAAAGAAATAGTAATGTACTTGACAATTTTTTGCTAGTTTTTTTTTTGCAAAACAGAAAATTTACAAATTCATAGATTATAATTATCTATATTATAAAACCCAAATGGCCTGTGTGTGTGTGTGTGCGTGTGTGTGTGTGTGTGTGTGCGTGTGTGACTAGGGATTCACACACATTCCGTACAAAGCTGACTGCTGCAGTTTGACATACTTATGTATTTTAGGTCAAGGGACAGCCTAGCAAAAATAGCAGGCTGAAAGGACCAATATTTTCAAAGTTATTTGTAATTATAGAATACAATAGCCTTACAGTCACATCACTATAACTGCATTAAAAACTAGCACATCTAAAACCTGTGGATTCTTATTTTATTTCAGCAAATTACTATTGTAATAACCAATAAATAATGACAAAGCCAAATATTTGTCTTTGTTTGAATGTAAAAAAGTTAAATTAAAATTAAAATATTAACATTTACAACCTATGCTTTCACAAAAAGTGTGTATAACCTGAACAAATATAAACAACCTGAAATGTCATAAGAACCATTAATGCAATTTTATCAATATTATACCTGTTAATAAATGTTTTTGTGTATTTATAGATGCACTGTGACCTATATGTTATCATGCATATGTATAAATGATTTTCCTTACTACACATCAGGTTGTTTGTGGAATTTTTTTGAAATAAAATAAAATAAACAATACAGCAAAAAAAAAAATAAAAAATTGGCAATTGTGTGAAAAACAAACCATTAAACATTAAAAAGAAGTATTCCACAAAACAAGTATAGATAATTACCACAGTTTTGATGGTCCATAGATAATCCTAATGAGTAAGAAAGAATTTATAAAAGAACTTCTGTTCCAAATAGAAAAGAATGAAACAATGCTGTCACATTTTTTCCTCATATATACACATACTTAACTAATTAACTGGTTACTTTCAACCAGTGTTTAATTTTTGTTCCTCCCTTTTATATATATATATATATATATATATATATATATATATATATATATATATATATATATATATATATATATATATATATATATATATATATATATATATGTGTATATATATATATATATATATGTATATATATATATATATAAAGACTCTTCATTCACATTTTAATGAAACTTGGTTGATGTAAACACTTTCATAATATAATTGTCTTTTCTTTACTCTTATTTATTTGAGTGGTTCAGCCCACTCCAGATCATATTAGGCTGAATGTGGAACTAAAATGAGTTTGACATCCCTGATCTAAACCCTCAAACCCATTTATATTTTCATTTTTCATTTGTTTTTTTTTTGATGGAACAAACAAGACACGCTCCAATTCCATTAGACATTACCATCAATACGGCTGTTTTGAATGTTTATTGCGTGTTTAATGCACCAAATGAACATCAAATGAAAACTAGACAGCGCACGAAGGAAACATGCGCTGACGTTAAGAGGCAGCAGCATGTGAATGTGGCTGCTGCATCAGCTCCTCCATGGGGTGTAAGGTCCAGTGTAGGTTGCAGCCTTAAGTGGCTCTGTGGAAGCATGTGTTTGAGTGAGCGAGTGGGGTGACAACCTCCCAGAAAGGCCTCATTTAAATGAAGCAGCTCCACAATGTGAGATTACACTGCAGGGTGTGTGTAGGACACGCTCTGCTCATACAGAGCCAAGCCAGCCGAGAAGATAAAGATGAGAAAATGCAGGAAAATTACAGCGCACCTTGGTGCTATCACCCTTCCACAGAGCTGGAGGTGAGAGATAGAAGTGTACTAAAAACGCTGGGCAGAGAAGAACGACCTTTTACCATATTACACACAGACAGCAAGTGGAGCATCAGTATCTGTCCTCGGTGCTACGCTTGGCTTAAATGGCTGTTTTTCCTCAATGTCAGCCCTGTGAGTTTTGCTGTAAAGAAACAAAATCAGCCTCAGCTTCGCTACCTTGAATATTATTAAAGCTATCATGTACAGGAGATGGAGATTTGGTTTTTACATTGGCCCTGAAATGGACAAGAGTTCCATCATTTCTTGTGTGGAAGCGTGTATTCTGCAGTTGAAATGTGTTAAAGTTTAGACATCAAATAGCATAAAAGTGACATTCATCACATAATAAATGTTAACCCTTTAAGCTCAGCTGTGTCTGTGCTGCTAGGTCTGAAAGTTATATGAAGTATTCCTAAAAATTTAACAGTTTACTTAATAAGAAACATTTCAAAACTTCTCGTCTTGTCGTCTGAACCTGCTTTATCCTCACTAGGGGTCACTAGGGGTCACTGGGGGTCACTGGGGGTCAAATCCAGCTACAATGGGTGAAGGCGGGGTACACCCTGTTTGAGTCTCCAGTTCATCTCAGGGCTGAACATATATAGACAAACAATCACTCTCACATTCACACCTATGGACAATTTAGATGAATTAATTAACCTATCAGTGCATGTGTTTGGATGGTGGGAGGAAAGTGGAGTACCTGGAGAACATGCAAACTCTACACAGAAAGGTCTGGTGTGGGATTCAAACCAGGGTCCTTCTTGCTGTAAAGTATGAGTGTTGACTGTAAAATAGTTGACAAAAAAAAGTTAGGAGAACTGCAAAAAAAACCCCCAAAAAACACAGCTTTGATGATCAAATAGTGTAATAGTTTAGTCTGAAATCACGATTTTCAGTCCAAAACTATAGATAATTCAGCCCCATTTTCAAACAAATCATTCAATTAATCACACAATTGATAAGTATTAATAATTTTATATTTTAAAGATTAAAAAAAAAAAACTTTGACAGATTATTTATTAACTTGAATTCATCACTAAGATCATTCCATAGTTTTACCTCGACAGTATTTCTTGTCTTACTTATTTCAAATCAATTCTAATACCCTCTCCTTAACTTGAAGAGGGATTATGTAATAGTGGAGGCTCCAGTGGTGGTCTCATCCCTAGTTTCTTCACACTCAGGACAACATAAAGTCTTTATCCCTGAACTCAGCCAAACATGACCACCTCTGCTAATCACTTCATAAAATAATACCTTACGTCTGCACCTGGATCAGCAATCAGGCAGCACTTTTTGGTGGAAACTGTCAGTGTTGCCACTAATTCAGAGACGATTTGGAGCAATAGTGTATTTTATAGCGGCTGAAACGAGCCCTGTGGTCGGAGAGGAATAATCCGCCCATAAACAAGCCTTCAGTGACAGATCAGCCAATTCATGGGAACGTACCAACGACATTACCTCCACTTGTAAAACCACAGATGACCTTTAAATATGTGCAGAGCGCAGATACAGCTCTGCCTCTGCAAGATTATTATGCATTCACCAGACTTTTTTTTTTTTTTTTTTTCCTGCTTTACTGTATCTGCAGAGGTGGAAAAGTTCACGTTCAAGTGTGTGTCATTTGTAACAACTGAGCAGAGATGGAAGAGTTCAAAAAAATTGACGCAGTTACATATAAATTATACGTTTGTGATATCCTTTTAACCCTGAAATGAGAGCATTTTGTCCCATCAGAGGAAACACTGCATTTAATGTTAGACCCAAAGACAAAGGGGTCATGATGAAAGATAAGTTTATTTAAACATGCTGCTTCCATCAAACATCAGAACATCTGATTTACATGGAACATCTTTTAACACACTGTTCCAGGTGTGACGGGTTAAAGTACCTTTTTTTTAACGTTCTTCATAAGTCATTAAGAAGTCTATTTGTTTTCAGATATTATGATATGAACACGCACACTGTAAACTCAAATGTTCAGAATAATTAAATATATTCAAGTATATTTCAGTAATAGTACTACTAACTCAAATGTGTTCAGTTACTGTAACATGTTCTTCTTTTTAAATACTTCCAACTAATATTTTTTTTTTATTAAGAGGAACTATTGTGGATATAAGTGAACATAATTTAACAATATAGATGAGGTACAACTGAGTGGAATTAAGGTATTAAATGCTGAGAATTATATTGTTCTGTTATTTCTATTGTTTCAAATAAGGATGATTGAACAAAATAAACTTAACTGATGTAGTAGATGCTACAAATAACCACCAATATCTATTACACCAAAAAAAATTACAATCACAAAACACAGTCATTTTGTTCAGGGGCGGCTGTGGTTCAGTTGGTAGAGCAGGTCGTCCAATGACTGAAGGGTCAAAGGTTTGTGTCCTGGCTCTGTCTGTCCACATGTCCAATTGTCCTTAGGCAAAGACACTGAACCCTGACTTAGTCTCCTAGTTGGACTGACAGAACCTTAGAATACTAAGTTATTAAGTAATGTTTTAATTTAAGTATACTTTAACCTCACATGTCCAGTGCTGTATGAGATTATTCCTAATTTAACATCATAACCTCTGACAGTTTGTGACGACGGCTCCAGGTTAACATGAACCATATTGGAATTCTTCACCTCAGAGTGTCAGAACATAGTCGTTTTACAGATTGGGAATGTAGTGGGGAAAAAAATAGTCTGGAGGATGTGATATGTAGTGACTGAGCTCAGAGACTGTGAACCAGTGTCTGCTATAAATGTGTTTTATTGGTGAATTATGTGACTTTATGGATTGTTAATGGTGTGTTAGGGATGGAACATCCTGTGAGGAACTGGCAACACAAATAGTTTATAGCATTTTTAAAAAGCTCATGTAAAGTGTAAATTAAATGTAGTTAACCTTAGATGTATAAATGATCTAAATAACCCAATCAGGTTGTTTTCTTGCAATATATTTGTTATTGTTCATATTTAATGTATTACTCAAAAATTTACTGATATCATGCTATTTAATTTTTTTTAACTTATGTTTGAACATATATAGACAAACAATCACTCTCACATTCACATCTATGGGCAATTTAGATTAACCAATTAACCTATCAGTGCATGTGTTTGGATGGTGGGAGGAAACTGGAGTACCTGCACAGTAAATTTTGCAGTGTTAAATCAACACTTAGAGAGTTTATTTAACTTCTTCTAGAGTGTATTTGGTCCCATTGTCTCCAAATTAACACTGCAAAATCTACAGTGTGGAGAAAACCCACGCAGACACGAGGAGAACATGTAAACTCCACACAGAAAGGTCTGGTGTGGGAATTGAACCTTACAAAAGTAGTGTCAATGTCCCTGTGCTGATCAGGACGTCACAGCTGTGATGTCTTGTTATAAACAAAAGGGAGTCATTCAATAGATCATTGCACTGAGTTTCCCCCTGAAGTGACATCTGTTTAGTTTGAAAAATAAAGAGTCTATTCAGAGAATGTAATGAATATAAAGTACAGATATTTATGAACATGCTGTATACACGGAGTAAAAGTAAAAAGTTGCCAGAAAAATAAATATTCAAGTACAGATACCTAAAAATCTGCCTCAGTACGGTAATGAAGTACTTATACTTAGTTACTTCTCAGCTCTGCAAATAAATAAATAAATAAATAAATAAATAAATGTGATCTGATTTTAAACCTACAAACTGTTGAAGAATTTCACCAAGAAATTTATCAGAAAAACATTCAATATTGTACTTTGTCCAAGTCATGTTAATACTCATGATTACAGTTGCTTTCCAGTTGTATTAATGACGGTGTTGATTATTTTACAGTATGTAGGTCATCTTTAAGAACTTATATGAAATATTTCTTCTCTTTGCATGTCATTAACCTCTAGTCTGACTGCATACAAACGTACATCTGAGCAGATATTAAACAGAACACTGAGCTGCCTGCTGGGTAATGTAGGACTGAAGGGGATGAAACCAGCAATAAGTCAAAACCACACTGAACAAGCGTTCGGGGGTTTCGGGGCTGATGTGGACCCCCCGTCTCCTCAGGAGCCAATCAGGAGGTCTATTTTTAGAGGTTGTGAACGCAGCGTAGTTCAGGCAGCAGATGGTATTTGAGAGCGAGTAGGGTGCAATTTACAGTAAACAGATTTTTTATCCTTGGCAGGTCATGGAGAGAGCTACAACTGTATGGCGATTTAATAAGAGCGCTCGAACCAAGTGTGGCAGGACAAGACTTAAGTGAGACGGAGTAACCTCGGCATGACTCTCAAACAAGCCCTGAAGCCTCTGATGTGTTTGCTTTGGTAAACTGAGCATGTCTGTATGTAGACACAGCACTTCAATGTGAGTTTGACAGGAAAGAAATGCAATAAAACCCCAATTTTTTTTAACACGAATAAGAAAAAAACTGTTGAAAAAAATATGTAAAACTTAAGATAAAAAGCCTCACCATGTTGGTGTGTTTATATAACCGCCATCTTTAAATACCTGCCACATTCAAAATTGATGAAGTATTTACGATGCAGAAGATGGAAGACTAGTAAAGTAGTCCATCAGCGACGTGTACAGTAGACCTTTGATTTGATTTGAATGCTTTATTTCGAACATGTGCAGAATGCAACAATAATCAATACAACAACAACAATAATAATAATAATAATAATAATAATAATAATAATAATAATAATAATAATAATAATAATAATAATAATAATAATAATAATAATAATAATAATAATAATAATAATAATAATAATAATAATAATAATAATAATAATAAATATTTCTGTGCATGTAGGTCCAGGTCTGCACCCAGAACAAACTAGATGGAATAACGAGGAACTAGAAGGTGTTCCAGGAGATTGTCCATCTCATGTCCAAACACAGGTATCACTACTCCTCAGTGCTCCACCCACTTTGGCGTAGTATGATTTGTAGTGAAATGTAAACTCAGGTTTTGTACAGAAAACAACCCAAGAAAGCTCACAAGTGAAAAGTAATTATGGAGGAAGTACCAATGTATTCATACCTGGTTGGATAAAAGATCATTCCAGAACTAGTTGTCATAATATTTTCCAAAATTCTAAGAGTCACACATTTTTTCCAGTGTGGCTGTAAACTGGGCATTAAATTCTATGCTCAGTCTTAAAAAGAACTGTAGGAATCATGTACATAGAAAATCTGAAATGAATCCAACCTGTAGTTTTCGAAAAAAAAAAAAAAAGATTATTGAGACGTCTTAAGAAAAACAAGTGCAATTTGAACCATTTCTGTCTCAGTCTATCAGTTTGTCATGTGCACATGTGCAGAACTAATTTCAAATACAAATACAAACAGGCAGAATAGTTGTAAAATGACACTTACTTCTCTTCAAATATTTCAGGTGGTTCATATTTGTTTAGGTATTTATTCAGGTTTTTGTAAAAAAGATGTTTGTTAATATAAACATTTTCATGTAATTTTCCTTTTTTTACATAAAAATCTGCAGTTTCCATTATTTATAGGTAATTATGAACATATTTGTAGAACCTGAATTCAAATAATATTTATTAATAATTAATATCTTCATTGTTATTCATCCTACGGACCAGATTGGACAATTTGAGGGCCAGATTTGACCCCCAGGCCTTATGTTTGACACCTGCGTTTTATACTATGTAGACCTGTTAAGTGTTTTTTTTTTTTTTTTATTGAACAAGGTTTTTTTTTTCCTTTCATGTTCTAAATTATATTGTAATGTGTTTTAATCTACTGTAGTTCTGTAGAAAAGCTTAACCAGGGACAGAAGTCGAGTATTAACACCAGCTATAAACTTTATATGAATCACATCAGCTGCAAGTGTCTAACTATGTTGGACTGTATTGTCCATGTCAAATAAATAAATAAATAAATAAATAGATAAATAGATATATATATATACTTTATTCATCCCCTCAGGGAAATTAGGTTGTCACATAGTGTGTATGAATGAGTATGAATAAGTAAATAAATATGTAATTGATAAAAAGTGAGCTATAGTGCTAAAAACAGCCTAAAAATAGCCAGTTAAAAAAACCCCAAACAATTTAGAATAAAAACAAGTTAAAATACACATGTGCAGAGTGGACTATAGTAGTGGGGTAGGGTCAGTGGTTGGGCTGTTTCCACAAACTGATAAATAAATAAATAAATAAATAAATAAATAAATACATAAATAGTCGATCTCTGCTAAAGCTGCTGTTCTTCATATAACCCTAATACTCCATATAACCAGACCACAACAGTCCAGGTGACCCACTGGACCTCCACTGGGCTGTCTGTCTGTCTTCCTGCCTGCCTGCCTGTCTGTCTGTCTGTCTGTCTGTCTTCCATCTGTGCTTCATCGCTGCTGAACAACAAAGTGTTTTGGACAAACAGCAGGGAAAGGAAACACACAGTAAGTGATGTACGTGTCCTTGGGGCATGGAGAGAAATGGCAGGAGGTGGTGTTCCATACCCAGCAGCGTCGTCCTCTGAGCCTGATGTTTTATGGGACTGAGCCTGACCCCCGACTAAGAGCCTGTGCACCAGTGCTACTGCATCTATCAGACACTTCACTGTGATCTTCAGCCCAGCGAGTCATATGTACCATTAAACCTTTAGTTTCCCTGAAAATAAGAAGGAGATCAGACTAACCACAGTGTTTTCCCTCCGTGAAATAGAATTAGAAACAGAGCAAAATCTCCACACACAGCGACCGATAACGTGAGCCGCATATAATTCTCCATCATCTTATCCACGCCTCAATAGGAGCTTTTGTCGGTTGAGGTATTTCGAAGGGACTGTCTATAGGCTGATGGTTTTCAGAAGGGAGACGCTCCTCGGTTAAGGCTCACTGGTGGGTGATGTCTGTATGAATTACACCTTCCATAAAGCTGTAATAGGAAGGACAATCAGCAGCTTGTATCTGTGCAGCCTTGCAGGGTATTTACCTTTTTATGTGGGTGTAAATTTGGTGTGGCAAGGACAAGCCTCCTTTCAGATATCTTTCCTTTTTGTACAGTGGCCCTGACAGGAGGCACTTTTGTATTTGTTTCTTCTTAATGCTGCTGTCGACCTGGTTAAGAGGCGTCCTTTATTTACATCTGTTTGTCTGTTTCCAGTGTATGGAGCTTATAAGACCTCTGTATAATATTGTGAAAATACAAGTATTAATACTCACAAAAAATGCACCTAGTAATTCTGAATAGCATTTCTGAGGCAAAAGCTGCCAAACCTATGAAAGGACGAAGACGTTTTATTGTACTGAGGAATAGTTATTAGACGAGAAGTATTTTTACCTCTGCAGTCATCGTATAATTAAAGTGACAGGGTTTTTTTTGTTTTTTTTTTCTCTTTTCCCATCCATTAAAAATGCACCAGCAGTGCTGTATGTTAAGGACAACCACAGAAGAAATGCATTATAAATATAAAGCTGTGTGCATGGGAGCTCTGATTGCTGCTTGTTGGTCTTGTCATAACAGCGGCAGGTATGGGAACAGACTGAATTATGGGTTGTTGGGCTGATGAATGAGAAAGAACAGAGGTGGGTGAACGTTTATGAGTCTTATCCAATGTGAAGTGGAAACACAGACAGGCAGATTTGGGGTTTTTTTTTTTTTTTTTTTGCAAAGGTTTGATTAAATACTGGAAAATTTGAGGTTTTAGCAGAAAAAATATCATAGATAAAGATAGAATACATGGTGTTAGGATAGAGTTTGACAGCTGGAAAACAGAGCAGTGGGCCTGACAAGTCATCCGTAGATACTTCAACACCAAAACACAGCAGTTAAAGCAGTGGTTCCCAACTGTTTGTGGCTTGTTACATCATTTTAACATCACACATTTCTGGTAACCTCAAACATTCAAAACAGTGACTTGTTTTTGGGTAAAATTAATCACTTTTAAATCACATAATAATTTGCTATATTGCATTGGAAATAAACATATATTTTAGATGACATTTAGTCGATATAATGTATATTATTATGGATGGAGGTAGAAAAGCCAGGTGTAGATTAATACTGCACAAAGTGAGAATTTTATTTTCCTTGGTCATGACATGTACAGTCAGCTCAGCTTGTATTTAAAAGGCTGACAATTAATAGTGAACAAACAATAACTTAAACTATGAATTATAAAAGAGCTGCAGCATCTGAAACTGACCACAATGAAAATTTGACATAAACAGAACCACAGTGCTTCAGGTTCACACTCAGTTTGTCATGTTATAGGACATGATTCTCTCTCTCACCTCTCCATATATATTTTTATTCCTTATTCAGTTACTAGAAATTTCAGGTGACCCCACATGGTTGAAAAGGCTGTTGGAGGATATGATCAAATATTCCATATTTGTGCAATCAAATTCCATAGAGGTAGAGTATTCTATTATTTGTATTACTACTGATTATTTGTACTACTGATGTACCACTACTGCAGTAAAGCAAGGCGAGGCAAATGTATTTGTATAACACATTTCATGTCAGGACAAGCAGTAGTGGTACATCTACTGTCAATGCTTGTATTTGAAAAGCTTGGTTCCAAAACACTGTACAATTTCACTGTTTTAAGTAAACAGGAGGATTGTGATTAATGCAATTCAATCCTGTTTCCAATTTTATTAACCGACTAATAAAACAAAAAAGTATGACATTTCAAATTGTGAAATAACTGAGATTTTACATGAACCTTATAAATTGTTGTAGTTTTGGTTTTTTTGGCCAATCTTGTTTATAACAGACACTTTTCTGTCTGTCTGTCTCACACACACACAAACAAAAATGTTATTTTTTTTTAAATCACAAGTGTGTGTGGAACATATTTCATCCTGCAGTCGACAAATAAACTAACAGGTTCCTATTGTGCTGCATTTTCACCAGTTGGTTGTTTTCACTACTACCTGACAGCAGTATTAGTATGTGCTGCTATTAGCAATCTAATCTAATCTAATCTAATCTAATCTAATCTAATCTAATCTAATCTAATCTAATCTAATCTAATCTAATCTAATCTAATCTAATAATAAACAAACACACAAATAAATAAAGGGATCAAAATAACTATATTTGTGGTCACTTTTCCTGGTCCTAAAGCCCAGATAAATGATGAGTGTTAGAACTGTGTTATTATAATGACATATAACTGACAATATAAATTATTCTGGCAATTAACTGCCATAATAAAGTTCATTTGTACTTCAGATTGAGGGTGTTTTTGTTGGTGTGTATCATGGTTTGTAAACTAACACACCCCCAGGACTGGTCTTGGTTATATAGACATTATTTATTGTCATTTACCATAAAATGACAGAAAATTACCCAGGTTTAAGGTTTCATCAACAACAGTAAATACCTGTTCCACAATTAAATAATCACATAAAGTTAGAATGACATGTTTCAATATTCCACGTGTCTGTAATTAAATGTCCATGTCCTCTTCCTGACGTGTAAAAGGAGCATCTGTCTCTGTCTCCTGGTATTGATCACTAATCAATGTCAATGACTTCTTGATTCCTTGGACCCTGACTGTTGATTGTGGCAGTCAGTGTTCATTTACAGCTCATTTAAACACAATCATCAGTGCAGTCGTATACGAAACACATTATTCTATTGTCAAACTGCTGCAGTAGAGCTGATCATGTGTGAACACAGACAACACTATGAATATACACACACACACACACATATATATATATATATATATATATATATATATATATATATATATATATATATATATATATATATATATATATATATATATATATATATGCTTTATGGGGACTTCTGAAAAAAAAAAAATAAAGAGACACATCATTTGCATACTTCATACATATTTATACTTTACCAACAGGGACCTATATTTATATTTAACTCTCATGGGGACATTATTTTTGGTCTCCATGGTATCAGAGGTCCCCATAACATGACTGTGTAAACATGTCAATGTTCCCAGAAAGTGAGCATAAACAAATAAATAATAGTAATAGATTTAATTAATTAAATAAAAAAATCTATTTAAAAAAAATTATAATAAAATAATCAAAATAATCTTCAAACCTGTGAAAAATACATGGTTTGCTTTGCACCTGTTTCCCTCAAGCTGTATGGGGACTTCTAGAAAAAAACAAGTTTATAGTAAGCAACATTATTTGCAAACATTTACATAGTTCACACAGATTTGTATTGTACTACTGGGGTACTACATTTATCTGTAACCCTTGTGGGGACCTGAATGAAGTCCCCATGAAGACAGAAATAC
The DNA here is from genome assembly GCA_020466265.1 of Siphamia tubifer. Classification (NCBI taxonomy): domain Eukaryota; kingdom Metazoa; phylum Chordata; class Actinopteri; order Kurtiformes; family Apogonidae; genus Siphamia; species Siphamia tubifer. The sequence continues at coordinate 22,045,788 of CM035793.1, read as the reverse complement.
AAACACACACACATGCAAATACACAGAATAAAATTGCAATAAAGCAGCTGAGTTTGTCATAAAAGTCAAGTTTGAAAAGGTCACTCAAACACCTACAGCAGAAGAAGGAGGTGTTATCTGTGGTATTATCCTCTGCAATTAAAACAGAAACACAGGATGAGGGTGTACTCAAATCGTCTGGTAAATGTCACAATGAAAGCAAACTGTAGCTGGTGGTTAGTAGAAGTGGGGTCGTGTGTTCTGCTGGTGCACAGTTCACTTTGGGTGAACAGTGACGAGGCATCACAGCCACACGCTACAGGTTCAGTCTGGTTCAAGGTTCAAGGTTCAAGGTTCAAGGTTACTTTATTTGTACCCGTAGAGTAAATGTGTTTGGCGTCACAACAAGACACACATTGAACGTGTTAAGCAGGTACCTGGACAAGTGTCAAGACAAGACAAAGGACAAAAAGGACAAAAAGAAAAGTGTTCAGTGTTCCACCATTCACTAGTTTAACAGCATGTATAAAGAAAACATAAAAAGGAAAAATATATTTAAAAAAAAAGATGGAATAAAACACAATAAAATCCTCAAGAAATAAAAACCAGAATAAAAATCTATGTTTAGTAATTTAAAAATCAGGTCACATTAAAAACTAGAAAAGCATCTGAGAGCACAAACCTCCACCAAGGCAGAAATATTCCACTAGAAACAACCTGTAAAGTGAATGGATCATAATCTGCAGAAAGTGTTTTGAAATAGATCTGGTAGATCTGAGACAAATATTCCTTTGGACTAAAACCTATTCTCTAGTTAATTCTAAGAATTTCACATTTTGACCCCAGACTTATCTTGGAAACTTGAGACAACCAGCCTTTAAGACTTGAGTTTTCTTTATCATTATCACACATGATAACATTTCATTAGTTTTATTCCACAAGTATTTTACTTAGGCTACGTCCAGACGAGTTTGACATGGGTTTAGTTTTGAAAAAAGATATTACGTAAAAATTTAAATATTTCAGTAAAAAAAATCTGTGTCAGCATGGGGACGAAATGCTGCTGAAAACAATGATATTAACATGCCACACCAGTATGAGTGCTGTAAGCCAGTCCCACCGGATACAACAGAACAATAGAAGAAGTAGAGCACATGTGCCCACATCCTTTTTCTACCAGCGTAACACATGCTGCACACAAACAACAACAATAACACTGGAATGCATTCACTGCTGCTCCTCTGTTGTGTCTGTGACCAGAATGAATGCTATGGGTGCAAGGCTGCAGTCATGTGGTCATGGGTGTGAACACGCACGTTTTACTCGTCCAGATGGGTGCAGAAATGGTATCGTCTCTAGATCTTCCCACTCTGGGACCTGTCTCACAAAGATTTTGGGGTATCCATGACACCGGCCCCATTGTGACCAAAGGCCAATCTGTTAAGAAAGTACGTCAGTTTTAGGTTTCTGTGTAGACTGGGCCTTAGAGAGCAGTGTCATCAGGTGTATAAAAGGCTCAGGGTCACAGTTGTGCAGTGTAGGATCATTGTCACCACCATTCTCTCCATAACCTGAACATTTGAACACCTCACCACTACAGGCTCCCACTGAACCTCCTCAGGTTATGTTTGTTTCTGTTTCTTTGTTTCAGTATCAAATCCATTTCCCTTCAGCACCATACATATGAGTCCTATCTGCAGCCACACTTCATTACAAATCCAAATACACTAATAAATTAACGAAATACTAATAAAAACAGGTTTAGTAAAATATGACTGCTTTAATAATTTAATAGTTACAACACTCACAAAATTAATCCACATTTTAAGAATATTTGTTAGAGTTCCTCCTGCCTTCCAGTGTAATTAGTATTTATTCTTTTCCTGACTTTGTGACGACATAAAAGGAAAACTCATTTTAATTGGTCGGATGCTCATGCCTGACTGTGAAATTTAAGAAGAAATCAAAACAAGTTTATGTTTAGCTTCCGTCATTGGTATGCAAGAAGCAACACAAACCCAGATACAACTATCGGCTTAATTTCATGCTTTACAGTATTTTGCATGTAAACGTGGATGTGGAGTTTTTCCTCACTCCCTAAGAGTGAATATAAAAGGAAATGCACCGTAGAAATAAAAGCAATTGGATTGTAAATAGCATCCCCATCTGAGACCTAGACAAACACAGAGCCTTTATTTATGTTAAAATTTAAATTTAGAGAATCTGAAAAAATGTTGCTGTAAACATAGTGATTAAAAATTTATTGATAAAATGTTTTTTTTTTTTTTTTCTTTTTTTGACCTTCATTTTCAAGGTCACATTTTGACACAGAGGTTTGAAAACTAAACTTTTCTGGTGTGGCGCTATTTATTATAACATTATCTTCTTCCTTTTGAAAATGTCATTAAATAATAAGTAATTTTTCACTCAAAAAAAAAAAAAAAAGCAAAATACAGCTATGGAAAAAAAATATTATTTTCCTATCCACCGTGGGGTTTGCAAAAGTGTTTTGTGTTTTTTTTTTTAAAGTGTTTTCTCATCTGTAAATTTGTCTTGGCGTTTGTAAAAGTGGTTTGCACCTCCTGGCCACCGTAGTACTTGCCTGAACTATTGATACAACCTCCGCTATGAACCAATGTTTGTTGACAGTAGTTGACAGTTGACGGAACTAATAACGACTGTAGCAGAACCCAGTTAAAGACTGTGGGACGAGACAATAACGAAGACAATGTGGGAACATCAACTGTCACAGCTCAGGTGAGATCATTTTATAATCCCTCTGTCTTCTAGTGTCTATATGGGTGAGAGGATAATATGTAAAAGTGACCATAGATCACCTATGATAGTATTTTTAGCTACTTCATTCACTTCTGGTAGGTAGGTGATGGAAACTGTAGCGGCTGTGGCAGGAACACTGTGTCTTTGTTAGCAGCGCATGATCAAAACATCGCTCTCATAGCCACATGTTGAGCTTGCATTGATAAGGTTATCCAGCCGTGAACTGTAAAACATGTTTCGGAGCTGTGCAAGGACATGTGACCAGGCTGGATTGTGTTAACCTAATGGAGAACTTTAAAATGACTGCTACTGGAAACAAACGCTGCAAGCAAACCCCATAGACAATAACAGAACCCCCTGACCTTACTACTACTTCCAGTGCCTCGCCGGAAGTTGCAACCATAATTAATTAATATACTGATCTTGTAAATGTTCATAAAACACATTAAAATTGATTGTTATCAAATGAAAAATGGTGGAAAGAGGCTTTTTCTGCCAAAATAATAAATGAACATTAATACAGTTACCTTTTCCATGGGTTTTTCTGGTGAATCAATGTTGTAGAAGATGATGATGGTGTTTCCATGGTAACTATGGAGTCTGTGAACATCCAAATGGGTCATATCTGATGACCATGAAAAGATGGCAAACTTAATTTTGCACCAATCATGTACATGTATTGACAGAATTAATGGATCAACAGTGATTAAAGATGTTATATCAGTAGATGCTTTTGGATTTTTTGGACTGAAGAAAAGAACTGGAGTGATTCCACTAAAAATAGCAAATGTATATAGAACCCCCTCTCTCTTACAACATTTGTCATGATGAACATTATCCAACGTATTCTGCAATTTTTAGAAAAATAATACTCGGGCTGTCAAAGGATTAAACTTTAATCAGAATAATCCCAGGGTTGCTTTGGATTAATTTTGTTTAATTATGATCAAAACATTTTATATCAGTTGACTGTTCTGTCTTGTTTTGTTTTTTGTTGTTTTTACTCAAACGTGTGACAAAATGCACAAAAATACATTAAGAAACACGAAATATGCAGAGGGAAAAAAAATCACTAACAAACCCCCACCAAAAATGTGATAAAAAAAATAATATGCAAAAATATGAATACATATGTAATTTACATGTTTATCCAACACCTTCAATAGTTTCAACAAAACTGTAAACAACTGTTCTGTGTAACTGAATATACTGATCATGTAGATGTTCATGAAATTAAAACTAAACGAAACTGAAGAGAAAAAAAAAATCACTTTTCTGGCAAAAATATCAATAAAAAGTGTTTGTTTGTGTCTCCAAACATTAAACGTATTTATACAAAGTATTGGTATCAGATCGATATCACTGATATCAGTCTGAATTTCACTTGGTATCAGATCGGAAAGGAAAGCCGTGGTGTGGAACATGACTATTAGACAGATTGTTGTATTTGTCCTTGTTCAGTGGGAGCCTCATGTGAGTGGGTTCTCTGCTGCTGAACACGTGTGGAACGTGGATGTTCATTTGTTGCTAAGCGCTGGCTGTTAAGCACCGCTGCAGCTCTACATCCTGCGATCATCAGGGACTGTTTAGTATGCTGTGGGTGTAAATGGGAGATTGGCAGGGCACCGGGTGGCAGAACGGGCCATTCTGTCATTAATGTGCCCATCGCTGTTATCATACGCCTAATGACATCGCTCTCAGATGGCATGCTGGGAGCGCGACTGCGGGGAGCCCGGTTCAAACGTCTGCAGGCGCCGCCGTCATCAATTCTACATGTCTGTTCGCTAAAATCGGAGGCCTCCAGATAATGTCTTTCACGGTTCAGCGGCCTTACAGGGCTTCCCTCCTGCCTGGCCTTGAAATGGGTAAATTAATAGTTCCTTTGAAACAAATTGGAATTACACCCCTCGATGCCTTAATGTCAGAAAGCGAGAGCGTCGACGTCCCGGCTGTGACTGCTGATGGAGAATGAGGATCTGACAAACCTGCTGAAAGAGGACTGTGAAGATATGCAAGACCCCTCCTCACACGCACGCTAGATATGCTATCCCAGCATGCTCGGCGTAGACCTGTACAGGACACACTGCCTGTGAGAGGGTTAGCATTTCAGCAACAGCAGCGAAAACAGAGAGTGTTACCCTGTCCTGTTCAAATGACACTGAAATAATACAGTATGATCACAACATGTCGGTAGTCTGTATAGTTCTCACCACTATTATTATTTTATCTGCTTTTTGCACCATTTAAAGTCTAATCTAATCTAAACTAATCTAATTGAATATAATCTCAATTAATCTACTCTAATGTAATTTAATATGAGCCAATGTAATGTAATGTAAATGAATCTAATCTGAATTAATGTAATCTGAAATAATCTAAATTAATTGAATCTGATCAAATTTTATTTAATCCAATCTGCAATGTAATGCAATGTAATCTAATCTCAAATCACCTAATATGATCTAATCTAATGTAATCTAACCTGAGAAATTGTAATTTGATCTAATTTAAATGAATATAATCTGAGTAATTTTGGTATAATCTAATTTGATTCAGTATTATTAGAATTAATCTAATATGTTGTAATCTAATCTAATATGTTGTAATCTAATCTAATCTAATCTAATCTAATCTAAATGTTAATGACAGCTCCAGCAGAATAAACACAGAATGACTCTACCCATGGAAACATCAATTAAAAAAGAGTTTAGACTCTAATGGAGTTAATAAATGTGTGCTCTTTATACACATATATATATTTTCAAATTTTTGGTTCAGACTGTACCTGTTGTGTGTCATAGAACAGCTCATTTTAATAAATGTATGAATGAATGAATGTATAATCCACAGTAAAGTGTGTTTTACTGACTCAATGTTTTCAAAACATGAAAATCACCACAGTGCATGGATTTGTTACGCAGATGACACACAGCTATATTTATTGATTAAACCTGATCAGACCAGGCAAATAAATAAACTAAGTACATGTGTCAAAGGCAAAACGACTTGGATGATGAGTGGCAATTATCTCCTATTGAACCCTGAAAAAACTCAAGACATTATAATAGGTATTATATATATATATATATATATATATATATATATATATATATATATATATATATATATATATATATATATATATATATATATATATATATAAATAACCTAATTCTGAACATCAAACCTTTACTATATTTGTCTCAGACCTTTTTGATTGTCCCTCACATGCCAAAAAAACAGAGAATTGCCAAAAGAGCAATTTAATATTTCCGTAAGTGCAGTAGTCCTGTCCTACATTAGACACCTGCAGAGTAAATAATAAGTTATTGAGCCTGAGTCGATCTCTATTCTTGAATTCACATGGGAGCCGTTTTGGAAAATTGCTTGTAATAAAAGGACTGTTGAATGCATTTTGGTGAAAAATAAGATCAAGACAAATGATTCATCCCTGGAGGGAAAAGTGGATTTGTCTGAATCACTCAAAATACACAGAAAAGAAACACGACAAACTCTAATAATTCAGAGTGGACATCAGGAGTCAGTATTTTGGCTCTGTGGATAAAAGAGGAGAAAGAAAATATAAAATGCAATTTTGTGTTTTATGGAGAATCAATTTGAATTCAACTGTAATCCCCCTGGGTCAATGTGGACTCAGCAGATCATATGACCTTTGTCCACTGGAACACAGTCCACCTTGTGCTCAACAGTGGGTCACAGGCTCAGATAATAATGTTAAGAAACAAATCCTGTGTTTTATTATCCCCCCACCCCCCAGATGAAGAGCCAAGGGTATGGTTTTTGGTTTGTTTTTTGGCTATTGACACAATTTCCATGGAATTTTAAGGAAAAGTGGTCCAGAATAGATTCCATAAAATGTTTGGTGAATGTAGGTCAAAGGTCAAGGTAATCAAAAATGTGTTTATAGGACTAATCAGGAATTTCCTTTTCATTCCTGTACACTCAGTTGTGCATATAGCTTCTTTTTGCTCTCACTGTCTTTTTGCAATGACATCAAAACCTTGAGGAACAAATTTGAAGATTCTAGGTCAAAGGTCAAAACTGAACTTTGGATATAATTAGAACTCATCTTAGAGGCTTCCAATGAACACCAAAATGCTCATCTTTCAACCATATATCTTGTTTGTGTCAATTTTGACCTATTGTTGACACAAGAGGTCAGAGGTCACTTGGTCAATAAAAAACTAAAATGGACTTTTAATGGAAAAAACAAGTGGCAATAGACACTTAGTTACTATTGGCAGATTTTTTTTTGCTTGAATTGTATCTTGTCTTGAGATGTTACAGTTTTATTTCAAATACAATCAAAATAAAATAAAATGTAAAAAAAATGCTGTCAAGTGGAAAAAAAAACCCTCTTGCAATGTGTGTTTTTTAATCAAGGCTATTATTTTGTCATGTTGATACAGTGTAAATGAAAATGATGAATGTACATTGAACATTATAGAATCAAAGCTTTTTATTTTGCATTTGGTTTTATTGGCACTTTAAGGGATAAATCCAGATACACTGTTGGTCAGACAGTTCTTTGTCCAGACAGTAGTCTATAGTGAAATGATCTGTTATCTTATGTCATTCCTGATTAAAATGACTTGAATCCTAATCCTGGCTTTTATGTGCATATGGTGTTTTATATACTGCATATCCAAACACGGGATTTTCTGAACTTTGTCGACAAATAATTCAAGTCTTGTCGGAAGCTGGACCATAAAAGACTCCCAGGTCAAAGAACCATCTGCCTACGACAAACAAAACAAAAAGAGCTGAAACTAATTCTACTTTACAAAGTATGTAAATACAATCGCTGAGTTTGACCCATTTTCTAAACATGGAACCTTTTATTACAAATCCAATGATAAAATATATCGGTATGTCGTACTTATACTGTCAATTAATGATACAAAAGTTTAATTGAACGCAAATAATGTAACTGAATACTTCACATATAACATGAGAAAATAAGTCGATATTTCAAATGGGGGTAGTAAGAATATATGCATACGATATAAAAATAAGATCCTTAAATCAGTGAAATACGGTGGAAAGTGCGTCACCGCTGATGTGGGAGTGGTGTGAACGTGCTCGACCTAGAACGGGCGTTCGTCGACTCCCTCCACACTTTGTAAACAGGACTCTTAGGATACTCTGTCTGATGGTCGTTAGTTTATGAAAATAGATTGCATGGAATTATAAATACATCAGGCGGCAGGTTAGTGACACACACGTCCAAGCCAACTCCATACGAAGGCATATGTGTGTGTGTGTGTGTGTGTGTGTGTGTGTGCGTCTAAAAGCAGAAACCTACCATGTGTGAGGGCATCACAACATGGATGAAGTGGACAGACGCTTTAGTGTGCTGCCTCGTGAAGACATTCTGTCCGTCAGTTAAGCCCCCCCCCCCCCCCCCCCCTTATAGAACGTACAAACTCTATCCTTGGATCTAAACTTCTTTTAAATAGTGTTTTCTAAAATACCTCTGGAGTTGAAGCTAACTGCTGGCTGTTCATAAACTTTGGGATGTTTGTAGAAAAGTCATGTGTGCTATCGTCAGGACAGAAAATGTTCAAACCCGTGGAGCGTGTGTGTGTGTGTGTGTGTGAGATCGCTCCACGTCAGTTTAGAATCTCCTGTTCCAGCGTTTCCTCCTTAACGTCACTGTTTTCCTCTGGATGTTCCTCCTCTTCCTCCTGGGAAAAAACAAGACATATTGGATCTAATTCAACATTGTTCTCTTCAATTTCTCAAAAAAAAAAAAAATTAAAAAAAAAAATTAAAATCTACAGTATGCTATGCTATATGCCTTGCTAACCCTGGTGGTAGGGGCACTACTGAAGCCCATTGGTGGACCACCATGTGTTTGTAAAAAAAAAAAAAGATCCTCAGATCACCACCAAAAGCTAATCATTTCCAGATCCCCTCATTACCATCCTACCCTGAAAATGTCATCAAAATCCGTCCATATGTTTTTGAATTATCTTGTACACAAACAAACAAACCAACCAACACCGGCAAAAAAATTTTGGTGTTAGTTCAGTCCCAGACAGTGTCATAATCAGTTTCAAGTATTTCTCCTTTTTTTAAATTGCACCAGAAAATCGACAAATATGATTTCGTCACATTACAATGAGTAACCCCCCCCACCCCTCCACACAGACACACACCACCCATCTGCCCCATTTTACCCCCCCCACCCCTTCAAAATGTTTTCATCTTCTTCCTCAGCAAAGCAACTGATTAGTTTTCATTTTTCACCTCCAGTACATTCAACCATCGACTGTTTTGCTTAAAGCTACGAAGGGGGTCAGTTACAACTTTGCGTGTCTACCTTGGTGGAGGTCTGTGTTCTCTGAGGGCATAATATTGATTTATGTCATAATCATGAATTACCATTGGGGATTTTTTTTCCCCCCCGTTGGTGGAAACAGGCCTTTATACATAGGAAACCACTGAAAAAAATCCCTATGGTAAGTTACAATCACAGATAAAAAGTTGAAATGCTGCTCCTGTGGCCAGGGGGGAAACCGTTCTCAGGGGGGGGGTACGTATCTTGGCAAAAGAAGAAACAACACTGTATATAAATCAAAAGCTTTTCTTTTACAGCAACATTCCACTGTATAATCGGCCTATTTGTCCTGGCCCCCCTGACTTTTTATGTTTTTAGAAGCATGAGTTTTCACAACCACATAAAAGACCATCTCACACAAAGGAAACAGTGGGCCGGCTGATTTAGTAAAGCAGACAAATTGAAAGTGACAGTGGTGAGAGGTGCAGCGGTGATTAAACGACTCTGACAGATACAATTATCCCCCCCTCAGAGGTTAATAAACACATCTCCACCAGAGAATGTGTGATCCCCGGGTTAGGATCAGCTGCATGACACCTCATGCATTAGCCCGCCTCAGGTTCCCCGCAAGTCAAGCACCGTTTGACTCCCAATGCGCATTCCTGTAGGTCTACTAGAACTTTGTCTGAAAAAGAACAATTCTGTGGTCGATCACCAGGGAAACAGTTTAGACGATGGCGCCGCGTCTAGTCTGAGTTTCTGCTAATTAGAAAAGCAGCGTCTGAAAAGAACGGCTTCAAAACACGTCTTTTAACAATAAACTGTGAGGAGGGAACGTCTTCAGCACATTGGTTCTTATATACTCTAGGGTAAAACAAAGCACACAAATGCTTATATTTTTGTTAAACCACAACAAAGTCGTTGTTATCTTAATAAAACAAACTAACAACATGTCCCTAAACATTTGGTCCAAAGGTTCTTAAAAATTATTACTTTGCTTCCGACTTTTATAACCGAAGATAATAATGCAGTTTCATTCTGAAAAGCAGAGAAATAAAGAACAAAGTAAACAAAACAAAAAGGAGAAAACAAACTACCAGTACTATTTCCATCCCAAAATCTATCTCTTTAAATACATTAACTGTTGTTTTACCCCAGAAGTCCCCATAAAGCATAAGGGGAACAGGTGCAAAACAAAACATGTAGTTTTTAAAGTTTTGAAAATGTGTTTACTTTTTTAAATTATATATATATATAAAAAGCGAACATATTTAAAAAAAAAAAAGAAATACAAATTTAGTTAAAGAACTAAAATGTATATAAAAATGAATGAATAAATACTAATAATTAATAATTACAAATTAAATAAACATAAATAAATTAATAATAATAAAAAGGAATAATGAAAAAAATAAATACATTTTAAGTTTGAAATAAAAAAAAAACAAAACATCACAATAAATAATAACAAAAAAAAGTACACTGATCTTTAAAACTTTGAAAAATAAATGTTTCACTTTGCACATGTTTCATTCATGCTTTATGGAGAGTTCCGGAAAAACCCTAACCCTAACCCTAACCCTATATTTATAGGGTCACATCATAAATCAAATTAAAATGAATAATTAAAAAATAATAATAATAGTAATAATGAAAAGTCAGCAAAAGTCCCTCATGCTCTATGCGGACTTCTGAAATAATTGAATTCTTCACACAGATGTGTATGTTACTAGTGGGGACCTATATTTATATTTAACCCTTGTGGGGACCAGAATTTTGGTCTCTGTAGTGTCAGAGGTCCCCGTGGTGTGACTGTGTAAACATATCAATGTCCTCAGAAAGATAGAAATACACACACACACACACACACACACACACTCTCTCTCTCTCTCTCTCTCTCTCTCTCTCTCACACAGAGTCCCTATTAGTCTCCATTCAGCTGATGGATGTATGTGACTGTATCATTTAGTTGGTGTGTCATCATACTAGATCACAGAGGACGCACATGTGGAGACTGTGTTTAATCACTTTTCAGTCTCTAATGTCGTTTGTAGTTAAAAACATCAACTTAAATATTCACCCACTTCCTGTTCCAAACATTACTACCACCATATCCACTACATATCAGCTCGCAGCACACTGTATTCTATTAAAAACACACAATGAGCTGTCATTAAGTCATGATGCTGAACCATAACCTTACAATCATTACTTTTGTAGATTACACACATTACAGCGGGTACGATGAGCTTTTCATGATAAAACTCTGGAGTAATTATGATTTTAATCTTAAGCTCTATAGCTTGTGGTGTTTTACCAAACGGCAGCATCCAGGGCGTGAAGATGAAGGTGGAGCTGACATTCAAAGCGTCAAGCAGGTCAGTCAGAAAAACACACCCAGGAACTCTTTCTTTCTTACTGATGTCAATTATCTCTTTTTTTTTTGCACAGGTTACATGTCTAAAAGTAAAACGTTTAACTTGGTTTTCTTGGGGAATTTCCCCATCCTAAAACACATACACAGCACCTTAGCACATCAGGAGCAGTGAGGTGTCGTTGGACTCATTTACATGTAAATATATATTTTGTTCTTTGTAAGAGTAGTTTGTATTTTTAATATTTTATGCCCATTTTATTTAGCATGACATTTTTCAAGTTTTTATTTGATTTTGTAATGATTTTATTTTGTAAATGTACATATTTTACATTCATATGCTAATGTAAGATAGATAGATAGATAGATAGATAGATAGATAGATAGATAGATAGATAGATAGATAGATAGATAGATAGATAGATAGATAGATAGATAGATAGATAGATAGATAGATAGATAGATAGATAGATAGATAGATAGATAGATAGATAGATAGATAGATACTTTATTAATCCTTTTTCAAGGAAATTGCTTTTGTTACAGCAACAGAAAAAACACTCAGGTAGCCCATCATCACAGATCACACACACAAAAGAGATCAATAGTGCACATCAAACGATCTCTATTACCCATAGAAAATCCCCCTCACACATAAAAATACAATTATTACACATGCACATTATTGCACGTTGAAGAGTCTAATTGCTTCTGGCAGGAAACACTTCCGGTAGTGTTCGGTCTGACATTTTGGGGGAATCAGTTTGTGGCAGAAAGTGGTCTGTCCAAACACCCTGAGAGAATGAAGTGGGTGTGAGGGGGTTGTTAATAACTGAGGTCATTTCAGGGTAACATTAAGGTAACATTTGTTTTTCTACATTTGTTTTCTTTTCAGAAAACAACAAAACAATATCTTTTCTTAGACCTTTTTTTCTTTTGTTGGAACAACAGAACATTATTAATAAAAGCTACTGATAATAAAAACAGCAGTGATATAGTAGTTAAACAACAGTGGGTGTCACGATTTGTTAATTTCTAGTGTTCATAAGCTCCACCCACGATTTCGAGCAGTCCTCAAATTTGTCATCTTCTACTCTCAATGCAAATGTGACTTTCTTTAATATATATATATATATATATATATATATATATATATATATATATAACACACACACACACACATGCATACGCACGCACGCACACACACACACACACACACACACACACACACACACACACACACACACATATGCCAGTGCTAAATATTTGGGGTGGGGCCAATGTGAGTGACAGGTTTGTTCTGTCTGTATAGACTTCTTCTGAAGGTTGGCGTCTGTTCCATTTAAAATGCAGTATCCAAAGATCTGCTTGACAGTGTCTCGAATTTGACTCACCTGGACTCAGAGACAGATGGATTAGATCTTAGTGGCCAAAGACCAACAGTCAAGGTCAGTATGACATCACTAAACAAAGTTTAGACTGGAATAGTAACACAATCAGACAACTGCATGGGCATACACATATAAAAGGATATGGAAAGAACTTGTTACTTTAATTTAATTTTCTATTTAACCTTCTATTAAACATTTTTTCACAATTTATTATAATATTATCCCATGTATTTTGCATTTTTTTCAGTGAAAACTGATCATTTTCTTAGAATTAATTTCCTGGTCATGGTTTTCCTGGTTCATAATATCTCAGATTATAAACCATATTAGCATGAGTTCTTATGTTTAGTCTGTTCAAGTGGTAAGCGAAAGCCAAGTGTGTCTGACGTTGTTGTAAAACTATTATATGTGCTAACATTGGTCAAGTAACATAAACTCCTTGTTAGTGTTTAACATGTCACCGTTAGTTGATGTGGTCGATGTTTGTACTCATTTTTTCTCCTGTAAAAAAACCAAGATGGCCGCCAAAGTCAAAGCACCAAAACACCCATAGACAGTGTTTTACAGATACAGCAGAGTTAACACTACCATTCCGTCTGTTTGTTCATGCAGATTGAACTTTAAAATGTCAAATTCCCTGAGATGAAGATGAGATGAACTGGTGTGTTTGCTGCAGCTGACTGTAAATAAATCAAAGAGGAGGACGTGCGGGGCTATTTGCAGCAGTTGTTAAGGCATGTGTAGCAACAGTAAATTAAGGTTAGGGTTAATGCAAAGGATGGCCCATACATCATCTCTTTACTAACAGGAACCTTGTCGGTGTCTCTGTACCAGTCTTGATATGCGGTCTCTACTTGAGAAAAATGTGCTACTTTTTCCTCAACTCTGGATACTTTCGTGTGCTGGTCCATCGAGCTGATATAAATCTAACTGTGGGGTGACACCTCATGAACTCCACCATCGTATATACTTGTGCCATCCACCAAATCTCCCTGACAAGCCTGCCAATTTTCCAATTACCTGTGGCGCCATCCGTTATCGGAGGGCCAGTCAGCTCTTAAATGGAAACAAGAGCGGGGGAGGGGCCAGCGCATGCTAACTATCTCATAAAGCCAGAGATGTGCCTCCTCCTCAGCTGATTTAGTGTGCGTCCCTGGGCAGAGGGGTGACAAAGGTCCTTCTGTGGCCTCTCAGGACCTTCATACATAGGGTTTCTCGTGTACTCTTTATCCTTACTGTTTTAAGCCCTCATCCACCCATCATTCGTCTGTGGGGAGGAAGAGGAGCTGGAAGAGGAGCTCTCATACATCACAGTAGGAGTAGACAAACGTCAGCGTTTTCGTAGAGTTATAGTGAAAACGTGCACATTTTCCGGATACCTAAATAAACTTATCATCTTTAAAAAACACCACATCACCATATTAGCTGGAATCTAAATCCTTACCTTTCTTACCATGTTTATGACCCAGTTTTATGGGGAAAATTCATCAAACTAGAAAGAGAAACTAAACTAACATTGCAGAGTTTTTTTTTTTTCTTCGTACATACAGTTGTGCTCATACACTGACTACATGGCCGTACATGGGACGGTCTTGAATGTTCCAACATGACAGTGGCCCCAAATATAAGGCCAAGTCGACCTGTCGTTACAGCAGAAACAAGTGAAGGTCCATCTCAGTCTGACCTCAGTATCATTGAGACACTTTGGGGAGGTGTCAAACATGCAAGAAAACTCAAAATATGAAAGAAACTACCTGAAGGTATTTTACCAAGAAGAATAGTCCGCTTTAGCATCTGAGAAAATAAAGTGTCTGATCCACAACTACCACAAAAGACTAACATCTGTCAGTGATGTTAAAGGAGCCAATACAGAGGATAAAGAACTGGGGTATGTAAACTTATGATCAGTGTCATTTGGAAAGTTTCTGATTTAAACAACATCTGTTTGATAATAAATGATAACCACTAGTCACAAGTGAAAGAAATGTTTTTGTATTATCAGTCATATTGTTTGAAAAATGACCAAAGAATCACACATTCTGCTGGGGTACATGAACTGATAAGCACAACTCTACACTGGAATATTAAAAGCTCAACAGATAAATCTAATAAAGAAAACAAATTTAACAATTCTAGATGGTAGGACATCTGAACATCTTCTAATGTTTTTATATTGTGTACATCTATCTATCTATCTATCTATCTATCTATCTATCTATCTATCTATCTATCTATCTATCTATCTATCTATCTATCTATCTATCTATCTATCTATCTATCTATCTATCTATCTATCTATCTATCTATCTATCTATCTATCTATCTATCTATCTATCTATCTATCTATCTATCTATCTATCTATCTATCTATCTATCTATCTATCTATCAACTGTCCTCTCTATTTAAACTTTCCTAGGTGTTTTATCACCATTTATTATCATCCTCCATATTTTTTTCCTGGTATTTTCCTATATTTAATTTACTGATCATATAGATGTTCATCAAAGCTCAGAGTAAAGTTGAGGTTTATCATATCAGAAACAGAGAAAAGCTAAGAAACAAAGTTAATTATTTGGCAAAGATATCAATAAATTAATGTCAAAACAAGAGCCATAGGTTTTACTGGTGAATTGGTGTTGTTGAAGCTCACAGTGTTTTTATGTTCACGGCAGAGTCTCTAAACACCCAAATGGATCATATCTGATGACTAGGAAAAGATAACAAACTGCACTTTACCCGAGTTATTTCAATGTATTGATAAGTGTAGTGCTTCTGAAGTTATTAAACATTTTACATCAGTCGATCATTTACGTTACCAGTGGGTCTTTGACAGTTAATATGTCACACTGAAAGACTATATCATGTAGAACCAATAGAAATTGCAGGAAAATATGTTCTGCACAAACAGCCCCGGTGTCAGAAATGGAACTGATGAAGAGTAAAATCCCAAATATCTAACAGTAATGACAATAATTGTCATTTTCATGCTTCATCGTCCTATTGAAGGTCTTGTGGGAGGGAAAGACATGGTCCAATCTCTATCTGTTTCTTTGAACTCCAGTAAAAAGCCACACTAGGGCTCTCTGTTCGGACTTCTTCCTCATTTATCCACCACCGTCAGGCTTATAGAATGAGTCCACAGAAATTGCCTGTGCGCTGTGCAAGTTAAACTGTCAGAGATGGAGAAGATGTACTGTTAATCATACTTGAAATGTGCATATCACCTGGGGAATATCTTGCTGGGGAGGGATGTAATTCTTCTTTGGGAGCCTATATCAGACAGTTTAGAGCAGTGGCTTCAATTTAAATTGGGTTACCCTGGTCCTTCATGTGTGATAGCATTATTGAGCTGCACTCCAACATCTGTACTGCACTTTACAGATAATTTAAACCTCTTTTAGAATTGCTTATTAATTAAAGCTGCGTGAATTAATTGTTC
This sequence comes from Siphamia tubifer, assembly GCA_020466265.1. Lineage (NCBI taxonomy): Eukaryota > Metazoa > Chordata > Actinopteri > Kurtiformes > Apogonidae > Siphamia > Siphamia tubifer. The sequence continues at coordinate 22,029,522 of CM035793.1, read as the reverse complement.
GGCCACTTGGGGGAAAGAGATCAAGATAAAAACACAACACGGTGGAAAATAATCATCCAGTCAAATGTGATATTGAGAAAATAAACAAGCATAATAACATCCAATCTTTTTTTTTTTTTTTACACTAGTTTGGTCTGCAACAACAAGTGAGGAAGACAAAAGGATCTGGAGTTCAAATTGAGGAATTCTCCAGTATGGTGAACTTAATGAAAGCTACACAGTAAATTTTGCAGTGTTAAATCAACACTTAGAGAGTTTATTTAACTTCTTCTAGGGTGTATTTGGTCCCATTGTCTCCAAATTAACACTGCAAAATCTGCAGTGTAGTAATAAAGTAATCATTTTTGCCTATAAAAGTATTTACCTACTTTTGCATTTACTGTATATATGTCCTCAGTTATCTTATTGATGCAGATAAAGGCTCTGTTTTGTAGTGATGCTGAGACTGAAGGATGATGATGCAAGCAAAGGAGAAAAAAGGCATAAAGAAAAGACAGTTTTTGAAAAATTGTGTTCCCACTATGTTCCAGTGACCAGGAATCAGATACACAAGCTACCAATAGACCCCACCCCTCCTGCTCGTGTAGATCCCATCCATCACATTCAGTTCAATTTACAACCAAAACTTTTTGTTTTAGAACAGATTTTGAACCTGGAAGTAAACTTACAGGTAAGTTTTTTTTTTTTTTTTTTTTTTTATTATCTGGAAATGATTTAGAGGTGCAAAATGTATAGAATTGCAAACAAAACCTTTAAAATGACAAAATATTTTGCCCTTTTTTTTTTTCCCATTTCCGATTTGAAATGAAATAAAATGAGAACACAATCAATTTTGTTAAGCTGAAATATTTTGGAACCTTCATAAATCTTGATTTTTCTTTACTTTTCAAAAGTGTATTTCTTGTTTGCCTTTTTCCTTTCTTTACTTGCATAATAAAAACTACAAAATAATATTCATAAAGGGCAATTATAAACATGAGAAAAATAGTGGCACAGAAATTAAAATATTCTTTAGTAGGTCTTTTGATTGTAGCCTTTAAATCAAACCAGTTTTATATTGAAATAATAACTGTTATATATCGCATATGCTTATATATATATATATATATATATATATATATATATATATATATATATATATATATATATATATATATACATTCAAATATTATCATATTTCCATATTTTCCAAAAAGATGGTGTTGAATAACCAGCCAGTGTGTGAATAATAAAATGCATATTTTTTCTCTTTCTGTTATAGTTTCTATTTGGTTTCTTATATGAAACTAGGTTAATTTTGTACCTGGAACTTTGGCAGCTTGTTAGACCCAATAAGAAAAGACTAATTTAGATATGGTCCCCCCTCAGGATGTACCTAATGATGATCTTAGATAAATGCCAACAAATTATACTCTTGCTGTGAGCTATCCCAAAATTAATTCATTTTAATATAATATTGGGCCAAAAAATCTGACCAAAATTGGGACAAGAAAAGCTACTTAAGTGCCAGTGCATTTAACCTGGAAAATATGGCTGTAAATGGTCTTTTGTAGATTATAAAAGAAGACATTTTGTTAAATGTAATGATCTTAGTAGTTTTTCTAATCCACACATGCAGGTTTTTAATGACTCTCAGTTTTATTGTAGATTTCAAATATAACCCATTGTGTCCACTAGCGTTACATGCAGAACCTGCCCATTTAAACACAAATAAATTGTGAGTAATTTTGGAATAATGGGCACTTTTATGAAACACTCCCTCTTCCATAATTAGGTTTGAGTCCCAAAATGAAACTGTGAGAGAACAGTAATATTTAGAAAATAGTATTGCAAAATTTTCATGTTCTTTTTACCATGTTACACACTGAATTGAGTATAGATATAATCTGAAAAATAGTTTGTCGTTTATATTTTTCTGTCGCCAAAATGCTTCCAAAATTTCTTCGTAATATTAGTGTACATTTGGTTTGAATTTTTAGTCCCATGTTCTGTTTTTAGAACCAGTTTTATTAAAGTCCACATTTACACATTAGACAAAAGACAAAAATTGTAGAATTACTTGTTGATAATTATAATTTCATCAATTAACTAATTTCTAGAATCAACTAGATTAATCAATTAACTAGAATCAAACAGTTTGAGAGATCTAAAACCTGACAAAAAAGGGACTAAAAGATTCAGTGAATAACTAATAACAAATAAATTAAATTAAATAAAGTATCCGTATAATTACAAGATACATCTTTTACAATATGCAATAGTTCTGTTGTGTATTTATCATATTCTGCCTCATTAATATGTACATGTCTGGGACAATCTTGAAGCTACAGGGACCGATAATTACAAAATCATTACATGTTCTCACCTGGTAATCCTGATAGAACATAAAGCTGTAGACATTACTTTAGGAGGCAATATTTTAACTGATAAAAATTACAAAAATTAATTCCCTCTATTTAACCTTTTTTATTATTAGCATTTATTATAATATTATCCTTTGAATGTTTTATTTTTTAAAGTAAGAATCAGGTAATTTCCTATATTCAACTCATTGATTATCTAGGTGTTGATAAAAGCTCAGATTAATGTTGAAGGTTATTATATCAGACATAGTTATAGGAAACTAAAGAAATAGTGACTATCAGCATATCTGTCATATATGGGTCATACTGTATTTGATGATCATGAAACGATGACAAACTGCACTTTACACCAATTATTTGCATTTATTGATATGATTAGTGGATACAAAGTTACACATATATACAGTAACTGAAAGGAACTCAAAATATAAAAGTTCTTCATCGCTTTAATTGTATTTTATTTGTACAATATTCCTAATATACTGATATTTGTATCATATTCTCTTGATTAAATTTTGTCTGGACTGTTTTAGTTTCTTTCTCTTGATATATATATATATATATATATATATATATATATATATATATATATATATATATATATATATATATATATATATATATATATATATATATATATATATATATATACATATATATATATATATATATATTCCACCACCCTAGTTGCATCATGATTCTCAAAGGAAGTGTCACTATTCTGTATAAAACTAGAAAGGTACAGCCCCCCCCCCTTAAAATTTCAGCAAAATCCATCCACAAGTGTTTGAGTTATGTTCTACACAATTCAACAAACAAACAAACAAACACCGGCAAAAACAACCAGCTGAACTCGTGAAAATGTACCATTCTGAGTGTTGACACTGAATAATGATGATAATAATATTTAATTTTATTTCACAGAATATCAGTGAAGGTGACCTTTGACTTGTTTGATTTGAAGATGTCACTCCTTCATGCTTTTATCCGGTGACATTTTGTCACAGATGATATATGAGTTATTGACTTTCACTGAGTTCACAGTGACTTTTAGCACCAATTCTACTCAGTTCATTAAAACTGAGACAAACTCAAAGAAGTCCCTTCGTGGTGTCGCTGAGATACTGTTCATGAAGGGGGGGGGGGGGGTTTCATGGGCGCAGAGCTACAATAAAACACAACTCCGTGTTGTGGGCCTTTATGCGCCGCTGACTTTAAATGACAGTCAAAGGTCTCTGTGTGCATATTTATGTCTAGTAATTTCTACCATCAGCTGTAGAGACACAGGTTTAATGGTCTCATAAATGGAAGGGCTTCTTATTATGGGATTCAGGAGACATTCAGTTATATGTGTATATGCTTTTCCATTTACAGCCATTCATTCAGCCATTTTTTACCTACCTACCTACCTACCTACCAACCTACCAACCTACCCACCCACCCACCTACCCACCCACCCACCTACCCACCCACCCACCTACCTACCTACCTACCTACCTACCTACCTACCTACCTACCTACCTACCTACCTACCTACCTACCCACCTACCTACCTACCTACCTACCTACCTACCTACCTACCTACCTACCTACCTACCTACCTACCTACCAACCAACCTACCTACCAACCAACCTACCTACCAACCTACCTGCCTACCTACCTACCTACCTACCTACCCACCCACCCACCTACCTACCCACCCACCCACCCACCTACCTACCTACCTACCCACCCACCGACCGATCTACCTACCTACCTACCTACCTACCTACCTACCCACCCACCGACCGATCTACCTACCTACCTACCTACCTACCTACCCACCCACCCACCGACCTACCTACCTACCTACCTACCTACCCACCTACCTACCTACCCACCCACCTACCTACCTACCCACCCACCTACCTACCTACCTACCTACCCACCCACCTACCTACCCACCCACCTACCTACCTACCCACCCACCTACCTACCTACCCACCCACCTACCTACCTACCTACCCACCCACCTACCTACCTACCTACCCACCCACCTACCTACCCACCCACCTACCTACCTACCTACCTACCCACCCACCTACCTACCTACCTACCTACCTACCCACCCACCTACCTACCCACCTACCTACCTACCTACCCACCCACCTACCTACCTACCTACCTACCCACCCACCTACCTACCTACCTACCTACCCACCTACCCACCCACCTACCTACCTACCTACCTACCCACCCACCTACCTACCTACCTACCTACCTACCCACCCACCTACCTACCTACCTACCTACCTACCTACCTACCCACCTACCTACCTACCTACCTACCTACCCACCCACCTACCTACCTACCTACCTACCTACCTACCTACCTACCTACCTACCTACCTACCTACCTACCCACCTACCTACCCACCTACCTACCTACCTACCTACCTACCCACCTACCTACCCACCCACCTACCTACCTACCTACCCACCCACCCACCTACCTACCTTAATTATTAGTTACTCTGAACTGCCAATAACAGTAACACAAAGTAACAACATTTATGCTGTTTACATAAGGAGACATTCTGGAATGTTCTTGACATTCATAGTAATTTTCCACCCAACCTGTAGTTTCATTAAATTTTAATCCAGTCACAGTGTCTTTAAAACTGGATTTTACATGTTATTGCTGATCGTACTGTATTTTGGTCAAGCGTTGTGTTGAAACAGGCTACATAAATACATTTGAATGTAAATAATTATGATTTTAAACCTGGTATTTTCTGTGTATGTGTATGTGTGTGTGTGTGTGTGTGTGTGTGTGTGTGTGTGTGTGTGTGTATGTGTGTGTGTGTGTGTGTGTGTGTGTGTGTGTGTGTGTGTGTGTGTGTGTGTGTGTGTGTGTGTGTGTGTGAGATGCTGAATATTAAAATCTGTAGCATGGTGCAGGTGCAGGTAGAGCAGCTGATCCAGGACCAGGAGAGTCCTGTTCAATGGTCGTGGATCAGAGAGGCTGAGCTGTGGAGCCGTGTTTTGCATGAGCGACCCCTGCTCGAGTCGACACAGCCCCCCCTCCCCTGACAGTCCACAGGAGCTGATGGGCTCTAGCATTATGGGATATCTCCATCAATTCCCTCTGGAGAGGCAGACGAAGAGGACTAAGGTGGGTTTGTGCTCCCCACTGCTCCCTTTCCATAGGCTGATGGATCCTCTGGCAGAAACATGTACATATATGATAATGAAATGTCACATTTTGCATTCTGGTTGGGGTCTGTGTTTTAAAGGGCATGAGCTGAGCCTCGTCGCTGTCATGTGATACACAGAGCTCAGAATGAGCCCTAGATGGCAACAAAGACCAGTGCTCACACGACTAATTATATGAGCTGAACACACACACACACACACACACACACACACACACACACACACACACACACACACACACGCTGAGATCTGCTAACCACACACACTCTTCACAACCAACATCATAAACTGGGATTAAAATCCTACTGTAAAGGAATCTTAATGTACAACACGGCATAGGCTTTAGCTTCCTTTATCAAGCCTATACAGTCCTCAAACGAGTTAGTAGTTAATTAGTGTGACTGATTTCCTTATCATGTTTTGTGCTTTCACTGTATTTATTTGTGTGTTTTATACTGTGTGCACAAGAGGCTTTGGTTATAGTGTCCTTTAACCATTGATGCACAGCACTTTGATTGTTACAGTATGTGTACTGTATCTTCAACACTTCACCTCTGCATGTTTTTGCTACTCACAGTTAAGTAAAAAAAAAAAAAAAAAAAAAAAAAAAGGCCTTAAATCAGCTGTTTTAGTCTCAGAGGGAACATGTGTTAAAGGGTTGGACAGTATTATTAATGGTGTATGGAGGATGTACAGAAGCAGACGGCCGTATACCCACAAAGGACCGAAGCAATGTTCTGCTGTGGACGCCAGCAGAAGCAAAACATATTTTTAACCACTTATAATAAAAAAAGTCATCATGAATACTACTGTAACAGTTTAAGGATACATCCACAGGCAAGGATTGAACATGAAAAGCTTCACAAACAGACTGCACTCATTCTGACAAACTTCAAATGCATTTTTTTTTTCATTACAGTTTTTTTTCCGAATGTCATAAAAAACAAAACAAAACAAAACACAGAAACAAAGAAAAAGAAATTAAATAAAGGAGTGGGATGAAGTACAACTTATATAGTCCCGCCACCACCATACATATAAGTTCCTTTTATAAACTTAAAATAAATTAAAATAAATTCTAGATAATTCTGCACAAAAGGCAAAAAAAAAAAATGGATCAAAATAAATTGTCCATTTCATAGTCATATTACACATATAGACAGACTTCACTTCAAACCTAAGAAGGCAAAATGACTTCCAGATCCAAAAGGACATTAATATATGAAAATAAATCAACCAAATGTACAACAATTTCAACTATGACTCTTCAAAAAAACGCAATGTGTATAAAGGAATGGGACGTTAACATAATCATGTGATATGACTAGTGGACTGACGATGCCACAGGATGTAACAGACAGTAACCCCCCCCCCCCTTCACTTATACAAGGAAAAAGTCTAACTGCAAGTAACAAAATAGTAATAATAATGTAAAGAGTGTGGTATTTTTTTTTCTTTAGTCTTTATGTCAACATGTGAAATTACTGCATTTTTTCCTAAGACTTTTAACTCTGACCACAGAACAAGTTTGAATGAAGGGGACATTTAAAAACGAATTAATTTATCTATTTATTTTTACACCACCCCATTAATGGGAGAGGGTAGTTTTTGGTTCATTTGTTTTTTTGCTAGTCTATCTGTCTGTTTGTCAGCAACGTTATACTAAAATAATTTGACTGATTTCTGTCAAATTTCAGGTCCGATTAAAATATGGTGAATGTAAGTCAAAGGTCAAGGTCAATAAAAATGTTTTTGCAAGGATTAGAGATAGGGTCAATCAGGTGAAAGATTTACGAGGGATGGGTTTTGTTGTGCCTTTTTAAATTAATTTTTGTATTTATTTTAATAGTAGTTTCTTGCCATGCACAATTAATTTCCTTTAATTTAGATTATTCCGAACAAGTCACTATGTGTTCTGAAATATCACATAAAAGTCTTTTATAGTCACTATAGTCATTTAAGTACAGTTTTTGGTTGTGTACATTTTTCATTTTTAATAAGCTGACAGAAAGTACAGTTTTGGAAATGCATGGTACTACTGTTGAGCATGTGTGTGTGTGTGTGTGTGTGTGTGTGTGTGTGTGTGCGCTTGTATTCCTATCTTTATGGGGACATTGATTTGTTTACACAGTCACACCATGGGGACCTCTGACACTATGGGCACCAAAATTCAGGTCCTCATAAGGGTTAAATATAAATGTAGGTCCCCACTAGTAACATACACATCTGTGTGAAGAATTAAATTATTTCAGAAGTCCGCATAGAGCATGAGGGACTTTTGCTGACTTTTTATTATTACTATTATTATTATTTTTGAATTATTAATTTGAATTTGATTTATGATGTGACCCTATAAATATAGTTGTTTTTTTCCGGAACTCATTTTCGTTCATTTTATTATTATTATTATTATTATTATTATTATTATTGTAGTTATTTAATTTAGAATAAATATTTGAAATATATAATTTTCTATTTTATTATAGTTATTTTATATTAAATATTAAAACATTGTTTTTCAAAAGATGTGTGGCTACTTTATCTACAAGTGATGAGTACAAACGTGGTGCTGATGAGACATGGAAATGAGTGTGTGTGTGTGTGTGTGTATTTGTGCATTGGCGTCTCACTGCCATTCTAGCGATGACACTTGCAGAGGGTCATAAACAGTGGCTTCATTAGCCTGTTCAGGCAGTGTGTTACTCGCTACATTTAACCACCTCTGCCCTCAGTGCTGCTCTGCCTCCACAAACCAGTCACCACAAAGCACAATTAAATTTCATGACTGCGCATATTTGCAATTCCCATTTCGTTTATTACAAAGGGCATTCTTTAATGTCCTTTTTTTTTTTCCTTTCCTGAGAAACGTATTTCCATTTTAGTGAGGCATGACTGATACCGAGATGAACTTACCAGGCGACGCCTAATTTAATCAGAGGTAAAATGCGCAAGCAGGTTTTTTCTTTTTATTGCCTTGTCAGATAACTACAGACGTCTCAAAGACGAGGATGTATTGTTGGGTGGAGGAGAGCTACTTTGCATGCATTTCCAGTTTAAATATTTTAGAATAAAGCAGGAAAACTTAAGTAGTTCAATGTGTTCTGACACAGGAGGAAATCTGGCTTCTGACTTAGTCCTGAAAAGAGGAAAGATCACACGAAAAGGGATTTGTAACTAAGTGAACATGCATTATTTAAAGGTCATCCAGTGAGTCTCTACATAAAAACATACTTTTCCCAAACACATTTTTGGAGTATTACAGTATGTGTTATTTTTTGCAGTTATACTATAATTCATTATGCAAATTTTAAATTCACTAAATAAAATGTAAAACACCCAGAGGTCAACCTGTGTCTCGTGTTTTGTTTAATATTTTACATGTAGGGCTATAATTAATATGTTGGGAAAGAGAAGAGGAATATATAGTAAGATCTATTGAAATAACAGTGCATGTTAAAAAGGAAATAGTATCAATTTAGTCTAAAGATGAAGAAATATATCAAATTATCGGTTGAAGAATAAATGTTTTTCTGTTTCTGCCAGTAAAACAAAACCACTGTGTACTGGGACTGTAACCTCAAAGTGATGATGATCATGTAAACTTTTCAATGACTGTGACGGGCTAAAGGCTAATGGGCAAAGCTGTTTTACTGTTATTTAATGGTGTAATGTTACTATGCAAACTGGTCAAGTTATGATATTAAACTGACAAAACCCACTGATGAGAAGATCCTTCAGTTAACAAAGCTAACAAATACAGATATATTTTTTTTTTTTTACAATACACTCAATGACTTTTAAAGAGGTCTTTACTTCAATATTTAATCAACTGAAGGTCCACATTTGCCTGGTTTTACACATAACATTTACATATTTCTATGAACAGAGTCTATGGTCATTGTTTGGAGATTCAACCAAGTGACCTGTACAAGAATAAAGAAAAGAATGTGAGGCTTCAGCACACTGAGCTACACCAGGTCTTTCTAATACAACTGTATTCTTATTCCCATTAGTGTGATTTAAAGCAACACTAGTCACTTTTCCATTGGACATATGCACAAAACTTTAAATATATTTACTAAATGCTAAAAAACACAGGTGGTTAATCTCAGTTTTCCCATTAAATTAAAAATGCGATGAGTTCCCAAGATGGCATCAGAAGTCATTCCATAAATATGCCGATGAATGGGAATATTGTGTTGATTTACAGATATTCATTAATGTAATATATTTCCTCTCTGTCCTGTACTAAATAAAAAAAATAATTGGGTCGGCTAGTGTGTCCACACATACTGCACTACATTTAAAAAAAACCCCTCTTCTTCTTTGATGGTTATACAGTTCCTCATCATCCATTTTTTTATATTAAGGTGACTCTAGTTGCAGAAAAATATTTTTCCATGACAGTTTTGTGTGATATAGATCTGAAAAACCACAACTTGCCAGCATAAAAAAATGTAATTTAATTGAAAAAATACTGTTTTGGTGAAACTGTATTTTTTTTCACATTAGGGCAATTCTTATGTACAATTTATATTGGTGCAATTTGATAGTCAATCATTCTGTCAAAAAAACTGTATGTTTCTACAGAAATTAGGCTATAACACAGTGTCCTATGAGCAGCTGATTCTGGATTCAATATTATGTACATATAAATATCCTCAATAAGACAATATTCAAAACTTCTATTGAGAAAATAATAAAATGACAAGAATATGTGATAATTGATATTTGTACCTTTTGTAGCCCAATGTAAATTTGTATCAGTGTTATCCTTTAGTTGTAGTTTAGATGTATTTTTCCTTTAGGATAAACTCCTCTAATGAACTGAACATCTGATCTGTCCTTGTCCAAATTAAGCACAACAGAAAAATCCACTTACGTTGGAACAATGTCGTGGAGTAGTTTTCTTTGAAAAATGACTCATGTAGTATTTAATTCTAGTGAGACAGTCAATGGAGTTGTTTTAGAGTCAGCATCAGTGGCTGTCAGTGTTATTACACATTCCAGTATGTCTACACTGGCTTCAGTTTCAAGCTTTTGGACAAACACCTATAAGGAAATACACAAAAGCCATGACATACATATCATTTGAAAAGTGAATTAGGTTTCATAATGACAAAAATGATGTTTTATATAAAAACACTGGATGTGATGATGCACTGTGTGTGTCCTACAGTACATACAGGATGCTGACACCTATAGTCTGAATGTGTTCAGGTGTGTTGCATTAATTTTTAACCAAAAGTTTCCATAAAGACACCCTTTAACTCTAAACAAAATCATATTAGAATATTGCATACTTTCTGCCCACACAGCATGAGTGTGGGACTTGTGGGAATGTTATCTTAACGAAGGCTCGTAGCGCTGCTGCTCCGTGTGTACTATACTGTTTATGGCCATAAAATACTGAAGGGGACCGAAAACTGACCTCATGTACACTCTCCACTAAGAGGGTTATTAGAATGGAGCCAGGTTCAGAGAAATGGACTGTCGGGGCCACTGGGGACCCCGGCAGCAATCACACACTCCTGTTTACTCCACAAATTGGCCCCTGAGAGGGGCATGGGCGTCTGTAGCGCCTAGTTAAAGTGATTGAGGTGACTCCCTGCCATTGATTTTCCCTTCGTCTTTGGCGTCCCGCCTGGCCACCCTTGACCGTGTCTTGTGCTCCCTGCAGGCTAGTTTAGCTGGCCCTGCTTGCCTTTAAATCACATTAAACTGTGCTTAAACTTTGGCCACGTCTAAAATACAACCATCATTGATGAGGTTATCATGCTGTAACCACCTCATACGCTTGAGTAAAAACCTTCGGCCTATTGATCGCACACTCCTTACGGCATTAAGATTAAACCTGAATGCAGATAAGACATGAAGAACGACAAATTCCAATCACATACAAGGATTTATCTTCATTCCATACATGCACCAGTGAAACTGATTAAAACAATCACAGTTCTAATAAAAAATGCCTCATTAAGAGAGTAAAAAAACTGGCTAAAGGTCTTTACTAAGACAGACACCCTTTAGAGAAGTCGTCCAAAAACACGCGCTTTCTGCCGTACTCTAAATACCAGAACATCTGATGAGTAATGATGCCTATTTTTCTTTCAATTTACTCTATATAGTAAAGGCAGCCGAGTGTGACACTTCATTAAGTTAATTAGGCTAACTTAATTACAGTGTTTCACAGGTCAAGCGATGGAGATACTGATTGATGGTGCTGCTTGCAAAGGTAATCTGTCTGTGGATTGGAACTGACATCAAACTGTACAGTAGTGGATATAAACCCAAAAATATGACAATGTACATGTGACACCTACACACCCTGGAGACACAAAAGGCAAGTATTATCTTTAAACTGTCATGTCATACATCACACACACACACATATACACACACACACACACACATATACATACATATATACATGTATGTATATGTGTGTGTGTGTGTGTGTGATGTATGACATGACAGTTTAAAGATAATACTGTACAGTAGTATGTATGTATGTATATATATATATATATATATATATATATATATATATATATGAACAGAGCTGGATACTCAAAGGTCAAGACAGAACTTTAAATACAAAGTGTTTGTTTTGTGAGTGGGTGTCGGCCTTTGGCTGTGGAGGGAGTGAGGAAAATGAAACTTTTATGGACAGTAATTTCAACAGTTGCAATCCTTTTGATGACAACATGTCTAAGTGCAGCTAAAGTGCTGCATCCCACACAAGTTCACAGCTGAGTACTTTAAACACTGCCTGAGCAACTTTAAGAGCTTTTGGCATTTCAAACCTTTTATGCAAATCTGCAGTTCTGATTCACCGTGGAGCCCAGAATGCCAGGCAGCACTGCAAGGGTGTAAATAAAGCCTTAAACAAGTGCCCCATGGCACAGTAACAGGCTTGAATTAAAGGCCATCCGTATATTACGGCAAGATTGTCACTTTATTACTGAAATCAATTCAGTGAGGACCTGGGGCGACAGCAGGAGGGATGTGGCCTTGGTCAGAGCGAGGTTTATCTAAGCCAAGCAGGCTGAGAGAAACACAGTGTCTATAATGAACTCAAGCCTGTCTAATAAAGCCTTTTATTGCCCCTTTGCACAACACAAGCATGTGTGCAGTGGCACAAACACTGCTGTGGCACAAAGCTCCTGTAGTTTCTCACAACACTGTAAACCAACAGCTCGTTTGTAATTACTACCGCTCTACAAGAACCTCAACAATGCAATAGAATCGCACGAGTAAATCATCATCAAAAACATATTCTGTTCTTATTCAGCACCTCGCAGACAGAATCTCATTTAAGGTGACCTTTAACAGGAGAAAACAAGTGAAACAAAGGCAGGAACAAAAAGACTTATGACAGAAGGTTTGTTTTATTTGGCTGAAAACTATAGTGGGGGCAGTTATTTTTACCTCCATTTGCATTTGTTTGGTTGCACACTTCAAATGAACATTTTATTAAAGTTTTACTCACTATCTTTCAGTTACTACAAAGACTCACCACAACTACAAAACTGTTTTAAAGTTGATTTACAGTGTGTTTTATATATTTCAGGAGTGTCTCAATTATTCAAACCCAAAAATGTTTATATGTTAATATAAAAAGTATGTAATTAACTTATGTTATGATATTTATCCATTATTTTCTGAACTGCTTAGACTTAAAGACTACCTATAGATCCAAAGTCAACCATAGACATGCATCTTAATGGGTTACCTGCTTAATCTAAATCACCCATAGGTTTGAATGTGTGAGTGAATAGTTGTTGGACTGTATTTGTTTATGCTGCAAAGAAGTGCTGGTGTGTAAAGGGTGTACCCCACCTTCACCTGGTGGTAGCTGGGATGGACTCCAGCATCTTCACAAGCAATTTGTGGATGAGTGGTTAAGAGAATGAATGAATAAATGAACCTAAACCCCATTCAGAATTATATGCTATGTGATGGAGAAGATTATACACAGTGGTCTGACTCTTTCATCATCAATATGAGGTATTTTTCAAAAAAAAAATCTAACTCTGGATGGAGATAAATGCAGTAACAGTGGTTGTAACATTGCATGGTATAAACAATAGCATGACAATGGCATAATCATATCCTACAATCAAAGCTTAAGGTGATCCAATAAAATCTTGTGTGTGCCTTTTTTTATTGCTTCGGTGGTTTATTATAACTTTAACCCATAAAGACCCCCCCAAAAAAACAACAGGTAACCAAAGGCATGTACTCATGTAAATTATATAAAATCAGTCTAACCACTAATTCTATCAATACATGTAAATAATTGATGTAAAATACAGTTTGTCAGTTTTTCATGGTCATCAGATATGACCCATTTGGGGCATTCAGACACTGTCACACTGTCATCCTCTACAACATTGATTCAACAGTAAAATCCATGAGTTGACTTTTTTTTTTCAGAAAAAATGCACTTACTCTTCAGTTTTCTCTGTTTTTATATGATAAGCTTTGAATCTACTCTGAGTTTTCATGATCATCTCCATGATTACTTAATTAAATATAAGGGAAAATAACAGTATTTAAACAAAATAATGAAAATAGGGTAGGATAATATCATAGTAAATGGTGATAAATTACTTAAGATAGGTTATAAAGGAGAAAAATCCATTTAGGAGGTGCCATAAAGGTTGCACTGCATGAGTCTTTATGGGTTAAGGAAGTAATGCAGACATTTTTCAAAAATTAATGACAGTAGATGGAGACACTTTTTTTACCTAACCAATGATTTTTTGTGAATTTCTACATGGTCTGTGAATTAAATACAGAAAAACACAAGATTTACCCTGAAAAATGCAAAATAAACAGGATAACTTTATAATAAATGGTGATGAATCACTTAAAGTACAAATAGAGAAAAATCGATTTGGGAACTGCAACAAAAGTAGTACCAGGTCTTTATAAATTACATTAATAATTATTTATCACATTTATACAGAGACTGGCATTTTCGCCAAACAAACAAAACAAAACAAAAAAAACCCACAGCCATTTGTTTTGCGTCGTCTTTTTTCATATTTCTTAGCAACACGCAAAGTTTCAAACAAGAGATTTAAGCAGAAGTGTGCTCAGCATCACATACTGTAAGATAGTCAGTGCCACCTCCTTTGGATGTCATACATCTTCCTCTCAGATAAGAGCAGTGGCTGCAGGGAGCTTTGACTAATCACTTCCTGTACCATTCTCTATAACAGACTATCAGGCAGAGGGGTTGACCGCCCGCTATCTCTGCCAGCAGCTGAATCTCAGTCGCAACCATCAGGTAATATTCAACACTTAATGCTGGCATTTAAGAAGCATTCTCCCCCCACAGGCAAAAAACGGTGCATGACTTGGCATTTAAAAGCAGATAATAAAACTTTCCTTAAATACAGCTCTCATCTCAGAGTGCTTTTTAGATGCCCTTAGTGGAGTCAATTATCTCCCCACACTTGCTATTACGGAGACACTTTGAGCACCTTGTGCCTTAAAAGGTCTGTATACCATGCTTTCTCAAAAATGTCACATTCTTTACTGCCTCTCAAAAATGTGCACCCTGCAATATTAAAAATGGCGTACACATGTTGTCTCCTTTCATCCATTTGTTGCTTAAACATGCCTCTTTATGTGTCGGATGAACGCAAAACTGAATGTTGAAAAGTCTTCAAAATCAGAAACCTCTCCTTATATCTAAGAGCTATGCTTACTGTACTAAAGTGGGAAATAAACAAGGTGGTATAACCAACTGTTTGAACAGGCATACAGTTACTGAATGGTTGCTAAAGAACCAGAGAACCAAAAAAGCCTTCACGGTAATTTGTCCTGTCCAAACAGTAAAGCATAGTCCCCTGTCGGTGGTAAAATGTCGGTCTTTCGCCGGGGGGGAAGAAAAGCTGAAGCCTGGAGGTGCTCAAACTAGATGTAAATAAGTGGGAGGAAGGGAGGGAGAAGGATGGGAGCAACTTCATAAGGACAAGATACTTCAGAGAGGTGAGATACAGATGTCAGGAGTGGAGGAGAGAGGGATAAAGTCACAAAGGAAGTGAATGAGTTGTCTCTGTGGTACATATTTAATGTGTATGCACTGCACTAAATGCATGCACACACACACACACCAAATATTCACAGTCTAATACTTGGACAGAGATGAGGGTGGGTGGACGGATAGGTTTGGCAAGAAAGACCACTGATCTGCGCCAAGTCAACAATGTGGTTTCTTTTAACTCTAATATAAAGTTAAGAGTGTAACAACAGTTCTGTGATAGTGAAGCAAACTCCGAAGCAGAATAAACAACATGGATTTCCATATTTGGATCTATATTACATGTCTCCCTCCATTTTAGTTTTTAAAAAAAAATTTGATTTATTATAGCTGGGGCTGGATACAAATGTCACTACTTTCACAGCATGGATTCAATTGTCTATATATCACTGGGTATCAACAAATGCTCCATGTTGTTCGAGTTCAAGGTTCAATTTCAGGACAATAAGTGAGTGTTAAAATGTACCTAGTGATACTGCTTAT
Organism: Siphamia tubifer; assembly: GCA_020466265.1. Classification (NCBI taxonomy): domain Eukaryota; kingdom Metazoa; phylum Chordata; class Actinopteri; order Kurtiformes; family Apogonidae; genus Siphamia; species Siphamia tubifer. Next base: position 22,013,423 of record CM035793.1, on the reverse strand, counting down.
GACATTAATGGTGCTTTATGTATAACTTTGAAACCAGAGTGGCACAAATTGAGTAAAAAAAAAACAAAAATCACCATAAATGCATCTTTTTATGTGAATTATGCGTGGAGGCAGAACTTAAAGTCATTGGGAGTTGCCTTGTTTTACAGTACTGTGTATTCTCATAACTAAGATTAACTCACGACTACAGGTACATGAAAAAAGTTGCTGGTGTGTTAGAATGTTCCGTTGACTTTTTTTGCTCTGTCTGTTTGTTTTTCACTACTATTATTCAACTGGATGTTCTTCTGAACTTGGATATAGCTACTGGCACTGACTGAGTGTGAAGATAAACATGATAACTTGTATGTTTTACATGTGCTTATTTTTCTGATGGAGTAAATATTCTTTATTCATTTATTCTTAAGTGTCATCATATTTTTTACTTTAATATAATCCTGTGTTTTGCAGCTGAATCTTCATTTATGATTTCAATTAATCTTCAAGCTGAAACATATCTATTAGCCATATTGCGTAGCCAGAAGAAACATCCCAGTTGACAGTTTTTTTTTTTTTTGTTTTTTTTTACCCTAAATCCCTTTTTGGAAATAGGAAAACAGATGTTCACATCTGACGCTGGAGTATTTACAGTTTTTCCCTCATGTGTTTTACTTAAATGAAACATCAGTTAATTTATGACAGAGCACAAACACAAGTACCAGTTAATAATAGCTCAAATTAAAGTGCCTCAATTTGAAATATACTCCAGCCTATCTATATGTCCTTTAACAAATCCATCTCTTACAGAAACACAGCATGTCAAATAAAAACATGTCAAACTAAAATTGAATACTCATGCTCAAAACTTTTTAATGGTGCATTTAAAAGAAAACTTGATTCTTATGGACCTTTATATGATGGCCACTTAACGTTTACAGAGAGCTTTAACCTTTAGGTTTCCTTTATAATTGAATGTTTTGTCCCTGTGATTCAGCATTTCCACTGTAGCTTTTATAGCTCACTTCCACTGCAGCAGCATCAATCAGCCCCCATTTTCCACACAGATGGATTCTAGAGCAGTACACTACTGGTTTCTACAGAAATGGAAATGAGAATACATTTAGCAATTACGCAGAGAAGCAGCCAAATATTACCCTCTATGGCAATGTAGAACAATAAATAAATTAAATAGATGAACAGGGATGACAGGATTTTTTAAAAACAAAATCCTTTTTTTTTTTTCTGTGTTACGTTTGATTTCTTAATGATATTTGTAAAGAGTTACAGTAAGCAAAATGTTTTGTACAGTTACCATAGTTAACTTTGTTCTTCGTAAGTAGGGACATATTGGTAAGACTGAACTAGATTGAAGTCATCAAAATCCATCTTGATTACCAGAACCTGAGGTCCACAGGAGGCTTTCTTCTTAACAGTTCAGTGTCTGTCAGTACAATGCATTCTGTATGACACAGACTACAGGCTCTAGTTTCCTATTTCAGTTTCAGTAGTTTAACTACTTCAGTGTTTTAAGCCATTAAAATATGACCAAGTATAAGTAATAATAAGAATATTAATAATAATGGAATTAGATGGTGCTTTTCAAGGCACCCAAAGCGCTTCACATTAGTGTTCCATTATTCATTCACTCTCACATGCTCCCTCTGGTGGTGGTAAACTACATATGTAGTCACAGTTGCCCTGGGGCAGACTGACAGAAGCGTGGCTGCCATTTCGCGCCTTCGGCCCCTCTGACCACCACCGAACATTCATACTCATTCATACACCAGTGTGAGTGACACTGGAGGCAAGGAGGGTGAAGTGTCTTGCCCAAGGACACAACAGGACACAACAGACTGACTAGGACAGAGCGGGAATCGAACCACTAACCTGACCTGCTCTACCAACTGAACCATGGCTGCCCCTGTGAAGGCACATTTTTACGATTTGAGAAATTCGCCACCCAAAATCAAAGATCTAAATATTTCAAAACTGTAACCGCATTTCAGACATTACACCAAGGAACCTACATATGAATGCGACTGGTAGTTTTGTGAAAAATGTTTGAAGAAATTGCAAACAAAGACTAAGATGATGAAGACAATACTGCACCAAGCACCTTCATGATTCAGATTATAGCGTATTCAAAACCACTGGACTGAGGTTTGGAGTTGAATCAAAACCAAAAAAATACTAGGGGTGGGAGGAAAAAATCGACTCGCATATGTATCTGGATTTTTTGTTTTATGATTTTTAATTGATTTTTTTTGTTCAAAAATAATTTTTTCCCATATTTAAATTATTCATTTTAAGCCGGGTGGAAAAAAAAATACCGCTTGTAAAGACCGTATACGACTGTGTGAGTCACTCAGATGTATCATGGAATACACAGAAAACACCTCATGGAAGGCACACAGATGACAGCTAGCTTATTATCATATTAGCTTCAGCAACACACCAGCGTTAAACACCATAAGTTAATGGGCAGATAAAGAATACACTAGGCTAATATCTATTCCAACTGTATTGTGTTATTAATCTCACCTTGTGGCATTTACACACAGTAATAAACCAGGAGTATATGAATTAGAATTGGGAAAAAGAGAGTGAGCAACAACACAGTGGATAATCTAAACACGGAATTTGGTGTGTTCAGTACCGTCGTAACATCTCTGATGCGTTCAACAGCACAGGATATCTGAAAACTTACAGAAAATTAGTTGTTCCTGAATAAATATAGTTAAATAATCTACAACAATTAAAGTGTGTGGGCCTTCTAACAGAAGGGAAGAGCAGAGGTGGACATATACACTTTAAAGTACACTTTATTATGAAGTGTGTTAATTTGTGTTGTGTGCAGATAAATGTAGCAGTTTATTTCCCAAAGTCTGGTTCAAATATATTACTGCTGAATAAATCTGAACTGACTCACATACAGTATGATGTGCATTTCTTTATGGGAATTATGGCTCCTGATATGATCTGTAGGCATCATCATTCAGCTTTTTCACCTGGTGTTAAAAAGGCAAGCGGAAAAGCAGAAAAATCGGGAATATCGAAGAAACGCAATTTAAATCGTAAAAGAATCAAATCGGCATCAAAGCATATCGGCCCAGCCCTAGAAAATACCATATAGATTTTTTACACAAAACTGCTGAGAAGCAAGAAAAAAAAAAAAAAAAAAAGACAAATTGTTGAATTGCTTTTTCAGGTGGATTTCTCTGGAGGGAGATTCTAATGCAGGTCAGGAGAACACACACTGAACTCCGTCGTGGTGACATTTTGTGACAGCCACAGGTTTCATACTCACACTTACCTTCGAGGAAGATGTGTCACACTCCTGGCAGATCCAGCCGTATCCTGTCTGCTTGGGGGATTTCTTCAGCGGGGGGTCCAAGCACCCGAAGTGATAGCAGAGCCGACACTCATCACACCTGAGGCGCAGACAAAAAGGCCACGTGTTACACCTGACATAAATAACACCGCTGTCTTCCCCCTGTGATGAAGCCCACTCAGGATGTGATGGATGATGCCAGCGCAGGTAGTTGTCAGTCATGAGACTTTGTTAATGCGTTGGAGAGTCGCCCTAATCACTGCACTCCCTTGACCTTACACAGCCATTGACTGTCCAATGGTTCGTATCAGGAGGTAGATATATACAGGCCTTGTTAGTGTCAGATAAATGCCTGACGAGCCTCCAAAAGCTGGACTCACACTGTGCCACGAGGGTCAAACACATTAGAGGACACACACTAAACAATGCACAGAAGTTGTGTTGAAAACTACAGACAGTACAATCCATAAAGTCTGTTGGATTTAGAAAAAGAGAATAGAATAGAAGAGCTTTATTGATGCCTCAGTTGGGAAATTGCTTCATGACAACAGCAGCATTCAACATATCAGTAAAACAGACAAACAGTGAGGCGCAATACAAGGTAAGGTCTGTCATCTGAACACGCTTTATAGTCACTAGGGTCGCAGGGGTCTGTGGGGGTGTAATCCAGCTACAATGGGCGAAGGTGGGGTACACCCTGTATGAGATGCCAGTTCATCGTAGGGTTGACAAGGTGAGGTGTCATGTCATATTAAAGTGTAAATACAGATAACTGAATGGTGTGATGTAAAGGAGGTAGAATGTAACTACAGTATTTGTTATTGACAGAAAGTGCATTGTGAAAAACAGAAACGAAATGTGATTATGGTTTATTGAACAGTGAAGGATTTCCTGAATCTCTCTGTCTGACACAGGAGCTGTAATAGTCTGTTGGAGAAAGTACTCCTCTGTCTGTTCAATGTGTGGTGGAGAGGGTGCTCAGCATTGTCTATGATTGTCTTTAGTTTCTGGAGCATCCTCCTCTCCACCATTGTCTAAAAATTTTGTCCAGCCTCAGACAGACAAATAATTCAATGTATTGACAAAAACACAGAGTTTAGGTTTCAAGAAGAAAACATGGAGTCGCTGTTAAGACTCTGTAGTAGATCTTAAATGTAGTCTAAGATGTTGTGTCTGGTGAGCATTCTGAATGTATGAGTTATTTTATATAGTCATGAAAACCTTTAAAAATGTGAATGAGACCGACTCAGAATGAAAATAGATGAGTTAGTTCTTTTTTTTTCACAGTTTGTTCCACCTTTGTTTTTACTGTTGTTATTATTTAGTAATTTTTACTGGATTTTAACTGCTTTTTAGAGTTCAACCAGGTAACAAAACACAGTTGGTTTGATATTAAAAAAAAAAAAAAAAAAAGCTCCTGGGCCATTTTTATTTTATTTTATTTATTTACTTATTTATTTATTTTGGGAGAGGGGTTACGTTACACTTCATACTGACCCATCTACCAAAAAATTGAGGCTGCCTGTTCCAGCTACAGTTTCGTAAGTGTTTGTTTCTTGGCTTACAACTAAAACTAGTTTTAGCTACTTAGTAGGGGATGATGCATTCAGATACTTCAGTTCAGTAAAAGTACTAACAGTGTGAGATAACTACTAGCACTACACAGCACATTTCTGCATTTAAAATCATATTTAGCCATCTGTGGGTCAATATTATCAACCTTCTATACATATGTAGCCAATGTACAGTAAAATGCAGTGTTTTTTTTTTTACATTTATTTTATGTGACATTTTAGTATTCATAGACTGCTGCATTAATGTTTTTGCTCTAGCGTAACTGAGAACCATGCCATTCACCAGCTCACAAAAACAGGCCCCGTTTTACCTTTGTCACACTATATTTTCCACTAAATCCAAGACGAGAAGAGTTTACTCAACCCATAAGGGAACACTTAATGTGGCTTTCACTGGACAGGAAGGAGACCAAAAGCTGTAAATTGAAAAATACAGAACTGACTAGAGTAAAAGAACTTGCATTTTATGACTGAATCTAACGCTATATTAGAACGTAAACTCCTGCAGCAGACAATGACTGTGGAAATCAGATAGTATCTGCCATCATCAACAATCTGCCCATCAAACACCTAAGTCATTTTGCATGTTAAAAAGACTGCGATCTGTATATAAAAAGACTGGAATTCTAAATTGATGGTGAAACTATTCCATAAATCTAATATGTATTAAGGAAGAAAGGATGTCGGTACCACAAAGAAGATGTAAAAGTATGTGAGTAAAGATTAACCTGTGGCTGGAACAGAGATTCATCTTTTCTGTTAATCATTTATGAGGGTGACTGCCCTTCAAGAAGCTCCCCTGCCTGGCAAACACGCAAACACACGCACACACACGCACACACACGCACACACACGCACACACACGCACACACACGCACACACACGCACACACACACACACACACACACACTCCACAATTAGAGCCAATTATGTCCTAATCAATGAAGGAGATTCACATTCTCCAATGAAAATCTGATAACAGCGGTTAAAGCTGGGGAGGTCAACCAAGACCCGCTCTCTATTCGTCTCCATTACTGATTGAAGAAGGACAACGGGATGGGTTTGAAGACACTATAAGACACAACAGAGGTGACAAGTCATTCTTTCAGTGTCATTCATTTTTGGGTTGGCCTCAAGTTACGAAGTGAATAATAGAAAAATAATTTTGTTTTAACCCATAAAGACCCAACATTACTTGACTAGCAACTCCGAAGTATATTTTTCTCTCTATTAAACCTGTCTTAAGTGATTTATTACCATTTATCATTATATTATTCTCTTTATTTATTGTTTTTTTTTCCAGTGTAAATTATGTATTTTCTTATATTTAATCTGCTGATCATGTTGTTGTTGAGACATAGAGTAACTACAAACATTTTTTTCCGCAACTAGAGTCACCTGAATTTAAAAAATGTCACAATAAGTGATGAAGTGATGAAGAGGAGTTTTAAAAGAAACATAGGTTGACACACCAGGAATCATATATATTTTTTAAATTTGATATAAGATACAGCGGTAATATATAACAATAATAAATACATCTGCAATTCAACATATTTACATTTGTTGCCATGTTTATGGAACATTACGTACTTCTGTTTTTTTTTTTTACATTTATTAAATATCAGTAATGTTTTGGGCCTATGTCTAATGGAAAAACAGATACTTGCACCAACATTGGAACGATTTCAGCTGGTGTGACTCCTGTGAACTGTGGTCTAACTAGGAGTGTGCGAAAATAATGGTTCAGCAATATATTGTGATGTTTCATTTAACAATATTGTATTGTATTAAAAAGTATTGTATTGATATTTAGGGGGTTTATTTAAATGGAGACATAGTGAGGGTTCAGTTAAATTTTTTTAGAGCTCCTTTTTGTTAATTTTTATTTGTTAAATAATAGTTATTTCATGCATCCTAAAAGCACTTTTAACTATCTGAAAGAGGCACAGCTTAGTAAATGTTTTGGGGGGGGTTGCACAAAAATAATGTTCTGATGTGGGATAATTCAGGGACTGTACATTATGCATTCCTTACATGACTAATGGATTTTAAACTACTGTATAATGTCGGTTTAAACTATAAAGTTTCCACAGTGGAAAGCTTTGTGATATAGCATTAGTTTGTGTTCTGATCAAATAAACATGTTTAGTATTTGTGCATATTTCTGATATAATTATACTGTGTCAAGGAAAAAAACAACAACATAATGGTCCTCGTATTGCTATTTATATCGTATCACCAGATTTTTACCACTACACAGGCCTAGGTCTAACTATTCTTCAACCCAGTGTAGGAAACTAATGATGACAGGAAAAGGTTTACAGGAGACATTGGCCTACAACTGCACAAAGAAAACAACCCTTTTAGTAAAGTTAGTAAAAAAGTACACTGTACAGTCACTCTTCAGGTGAGGTAAACTACACCACCGATCCACCCCCTCACTCCCTTCTACCTCAGTGAATGGAGAGAATAAACCTTATTGAATAATCAGCCGGTGATCACTGCTCCTCCACACTGAATCTGTTTCATTTTGTTGGGATTGAGCGGTCTTTTTCACGCTGTGGTCTCAGAATGAATATCATGAAATCACATTAAACGCTCCATCCAAGAAGCTGTCTGTGCATGATTTATGGCAGCGAGTGCTCAGGTATCAATTACTAGTCCTCAACAAAGAAGCCAGCTTTGTGTTGGATGTCTGAGCTGAAACAAATTAGGCAATTTGATGGTATAACATCTGATGGCTCTACAGACAAATGCAATATGGTGGATGGCTACTGTGCCTCAGGCTTCAAGTGAGGTGGAATACAGACAGTAGATGACATGCCAGAGGATAACGGAGCATTGTTGAGCATCAGTTTGTCTTGATGTTTTGAATTGTCAATGAGGAACTTCACAATAAACTGCCACTGAAACAGATTGCACAGCTGTGTTTGAGTGTAAAACCTGATAAAAGTTTACTTATAAAACAATACTTATTAAATGCATGTTGTTCAACTTGCACTACTCACATTGAATGCCCATAACACCTACATACATTGTTCTTATGATGAAGGTGGTGGGTGTAATTAATCAGTCATCTTATCTAGACATAAATATTAAAATTAAAATATTGAATTTTGGAATATAAAAAAGTACAAAACTGGTGCTGCACTCAGTTGTGGAAATTAATTCTTGTTTAAGGGAGCAAGTTGTGCAGGGAGATGATCGTTAGTTAATTTCAATATTAGAAACTACCACTAGCTAATGACTTTCTGCATGAATACACTGATATCTGTTTCTACTGCTGCGACTCAAGCTACAGAAATGCTCTTGGCTAACAGAAAATGAAAAGCTCCAAGTATAGAACCAGAGTACACATTCAGAATAAGGTTAAGACACTACAGTTGGGCTCATAAGTTTACATACCCTCGCAGAATGTGTGGTTCTTTGGCCATTTTTGTACAGAATGAAAATACAAAAGCTTCTCTTCCACTCATGGTATTACCAAACAAATGTGTTTGCTCTTTTTAAATCATACAGAAACTATCCAATTGACCCTGATCATAAGTTTTCATAACCTAGTTCTTAGTCTCCTGTATTAATATTACATCTGTATTAAATAGTTATTACATTTGTATTAAAATTAATATTAAAGTCCCTTTAATATTAATAGATTACAATAGATTACAATAGAATAGACTTTTTATTGCCATTTGCACAAGTACAATACAGCACAGGCACATTGGAATTCTTCCAGTCAGGCAGGTAAACAATAAGAAATAAAGGTGCATGCAGGTAAAAAAAAAAATGAATAAAAAAAGGTGCTTATATTAATATAGACAAAAAAATTAAATCCTAAAAATTTACAATTCTAAGAGTTCTAAAAAAAAAAGAACAGTGCAGGTGTGCATATAATATAATGAAGTGGAGAATGCTGCAGTACAACAATGCAGGAAATTAATATTATTGTGATTTGGCATGTCACAGCAGAATTAAAATATTCAACATGTCACAGCAAATTAAGTTATTCCAAACACTAGTGTGAACTGTGTGACCTGTAAGGTGCCGGCAGTAAAAAAAAGAATTCAGAAGTTTCATTACAGTGCACAGATAATGAAATCATATCTCATTTATTTTGACTAGAAATGAGAAAAATACACTTTTTTTGCAGTGCAGAATTTAAAGAAATAGACCATCATGAAAAAACAGATGTGACTCACACATGAGGGGTAAGATCAAATATGGAACAATTTTACCAGTATTTATGCAACAAACAGTCTTGTAAGTAGAACTCAGCAAAGTGTAATAAACCTACAGTTATGGAAGGCAGCCATCTGGCACTGTAACCCTGTAAAAAGGTGTAATAATAACCCAACGTGTTTACACATTAAGTTTGGTAGATTTACTAAAATCAGAGTAGAAACTTAATTGGCATAGATAATTGGCATCATATGAGTTGTAGGGGTAGAAGCTAACAGCTGCTGCACATTAGCAAAGAGATATGCAGAGGCAGGTGGATCACACACACACACACACACACACACACACACACACACACACACACACACACACTAAAAAGTCTTGGATGGGCTGAGCAGGCATATCTGCCTGGGAAACGATGGGAATTTAAAGTGCCCTCTGGCCACCTAGTGAATAGAAGACAAATGACCAAAGTGTGTGTGCTCCACTAATGAGCACACTCCTATTGTTGCACGCAAACAGCCAATTGATTTTGCATGAATCTCCAACTAAGGTGGAAAAGAAGGAGCAAACTCTTTAGTTTCACTGCAGGAGTCTCTTGAAGACCTTCCATACACACAGGAGAGCTCTTTTTATTTAGTGACACTGTGATGACTGCACACATGCTCCCCTAATTAGTTACCTTAATGAACCCATTGTAATGTTTCATGGTGTATCCAGGAGAAGATCTTTGAGTTTAAGCATTTCTCAGTGACCCAGACACAAGGTTTTGCGTGTGAATGTGAGATAACGTGGCTTTTGATCTCTATTTAGTCATTAATGGTGGACTAAAGGCTATTGTCTTTTTCAGCTAAACCATACATCACAGTTCTACACATCAGCACCAAGGACCAATGGACACAACCACCTCAAAAGAATTAATTGCATTTTCTGAAATAAACAAACTGTGTTTAGTGGAACAGGCTGTGTAGGTGAAAGTAAACCACACAATGAAAACAACCGGTCAATGTTGACTTATGAAAAACTCTGTTTTGTCTACCACATTAACTCCTACAAGTACGTGAGGTGAAGCTGCTCCTCTGGGTTTTATTTCAGGAAATTGGCAGGAGAAAGGCTCAGTGGAATTGTCTTTGAGACGGCAGTAAGGCTGTAATTACAGATAAGATAATATCAGAAAGAATTGACTACAAGTAAAGTATGGTGACTAGATCGTGAAGTTTTTTTGGTTTAAACTGTTAGGTCTTTTATTTTTTCAGGTCTTGAATCTGATATAATAATTAAGTAACAACTGGTACTAATTTATTACGTTTGGAAAAATGTCCTCATTACCTCCTGAAACCATAAAGACACATCACAACTTCTGTGGCAGCTCCTACAGTAAATGGATTTTTCTCTTTTCAACCTTCCTTAAGTGATTTATCACTGTTTACTGTGATATTATCTGACCTCATTTTCATTATTCAGGGTAAAAATAACGTCTTTTTCCCCTTTATTTAATATTTACGAAAACTAGACTCAAAGCTTTTCATATAAAAAAAAAAAAATACTATTGCATACTTGCATAATTGTCGTACCCTTCTGACTCTGTTACATGCAGGTTTTGGCATTAAAACAATGTTAAATAACATAAAAATATGTTTTACTTAGAAAAATTGTCTTTTTTCTCCATAAGTATTTGTTTTTAAAACGGATCCAAACGTGTTTCCAAACTCGGTTCATAACATTTGTCAATATAGGGTTTGAATTTTTAGCCCCATGTCCTGTTTTTAGGAGCAGTTTCATAAAAGCACCCATATTCTATTCTGTTCCATTTCTCTGTCGGTTTGATACTTCGACTGTAACCAACAGACAAAATAATTTAGAGTTGGAAGTGACCATAATTTGACAACAGGACCCTACAGGAGCCTAAGAGGGTCAGAGGTGAACTAATACTTATGGTAATGCCAAGTATTAACTGATCCAGCCTGGTGAAAAAAAAAGTCATGTACAGTAAGGCACATTACCGCCTTATTTGTGGAACATAACCATAGTTACAGTGAATCAATCTGTCAAAGAAAAAGTGCTTTCTTAGACAAACAGAACGTCTGAAAGTCTACCTCGGCAGGTGGGCGAGCTGTCACACTGAGCTGTCAATCAAAGTCCAACACAAAAGACATTAAAGCAGATCTGACCTGAGATCTTAATAATAGAAGACGAAATTATTGGGGAAAAAAAAAAAATCAAGTTTTCCCAGTTCTCTTTAGTGAGAGTTAAGCAAATGGTACAAGTGAAATAAGAACAACTTACAGGAAAACTTACTGATGTTATTGTGATATACTGTATATATATATATGATTTTTTAACTGTGTTTTTTAATGAGTTTTGACCATGTTATTCCTTTAACGAGTTCAATCTGGTACCAAAATGTAGTTGGACTGATTTAAACAAATAAATAAATCAATAAATAAAATAAAATAATGGGCCAAAATTCAAATAGTTTTTGTTCAGTGTGTTCTAGTTAACAGCGTATGGTCAACATACTTAATGTCTTAGCGATGTACATTCTGAATGGAAAATCACACAAACAAAACTTCAATTCATCTTTGTCTTTTTCAGTCATTCCACCTGTTGTGACTCTAAAACACAGTAAAACAAAACCACGGAAGAACAGGAACCCAGAGCAGCATTAATGACACTGAAACACACATTCTAAGCAGTTTGTTTCATTGGAATAATGTCTCAGTGGTTAAAGGGTTAACATACTACCTTCAAAGTCCTCATCCATTGGATCCTATATACACTTACCTGGTCATAATGGATACTGCTTAAAATACACTAAACTAAACTAAACTAAACTAAATTAAACTAACTTAGATTTAGAAGTATTATATTATGAGATAAAGATAAATTTCTTATTTTAAATGTTCATACATCTGCTTATTTCTAGATATGCTACATAGACATATATTTCACACATATCTTCTTCTTCAGGTTTAGTGTTTTTATCTTGTCTTTAGACATCCATTTTTTGCAGTGTACTGGAGAAATCAACATCTTAACAAGTATAGTTTCCTCATTTCTTGGCAAAATATCTCATCATGCTTAAAATAAAACATAATCCCTTAAAAGGGTAACTTTTCAGTGAGATATAATAACTTATTTTTGGATAATTGAGTCTTGAAAATCTTATTCCAAGAAATCTTACCAAGATATTTCACTTGTTTCATTGGCATATTTTTGAATTAAGCAAAAAAAAAAAAAATAAAAATCTCAGTGAAAATGTTCTCTTTTGGTGATTATGTCTTCATTTAAGCGTGATACGATATTTGGAAATGAGAGAAATAACAGAGAAATAATACTTTTTTTGTTTTTCCAATGCAGATCGTGTCTGGCACAGATTTGACTCATTTATCCATGTTACTATAAACCAGTGCTTCTCAAATCCGGTCCTCGTGGCCCAGTGTCCTGCATGTTTTACATATCTCGCCTTCCTTTAAAAAAAAAAAAAAAAAAAAAAAATGTAAAATCAAATAATTAAAAAAATGCAAATGACAACAAATTAAATAAAAAAATAAAACGATTTTAAAAAGTAAAAATGATGTAAATTAAAAATAGTTTTAAATTAAAACATAAATAAAAACATTCATTAAATTGAAATATAAAAAAAAATTAAATAACAAATATATATTCTTTTGAAAAATGAAAAACATTTAAATTAACCAAAAATTTCAACTAAAACAATTTTTAAGAAGTTTTAAATATAAAAAAAATAAGAATTAATTTAATTTAAGAAATAAATGAAATAATAAAAAAAAACAAAAAAAAAAACATCTCCCTCTTCCATCACACCTGGAAGCCATTACATCATGATTAGGCTTCTGATCAATAATTGAACTAGGTGTGATAGAAGAGGGAAATATCTAAAACATGCAGGACAGTGGGCCACGAGGACTGGGTTTGAGAACTACTGCTATAAACAGTGATTTTTTCAGAGGTTGTGACTCATCACCTTAATGTAGCCGCTGTTGTTCCCAGTCTGGTTACTGTCTGTCACCTGCCTCTATCTGCTCCCATTGCTGCCCTTACACACCTCACCACAGCAAGGTCCTTGATGTTATCTAAGCAATTTGGCCCTGCTTTAATCATTGGGAAAATTGAGCAGACCACCCTCCCCCCCCCCTCCCTTGCACTTTGGAGGCAGACAAAATCCAATCACTCATAAGAGAGCTTATTGATTGATGTAATCTTATTGGAGGTGAAGTGGTGGAGGGGACATGATTGATTGCTTTTGTCTGCTACACATGTTGCTCTCAATTGGCGATTCGTGTCCACTTTCATCTGGTGTTTAATCTCTGTGTGAAGTTCTCAAATCCACCAACCCCTCGCCCCCTCTGGCATCGCCCCCATGACCCCCTCCTAGCAGAGCGGGTCTGTTGGCCACGAATCTAAACTGGCTTTCGTTTGATCTCGTCCACCTCTTCGAATTATCTGTCACATCTGTGTCGTGCTTTCATAGAGAGAGAGAGTGTCATCGAAAGCGCAAAGAGCGTCCACGTATCCACACAGCCGGCAGAAATATTCAGCGACGTAACGCCACAACTAAATTAAATCACATCACACTGATGAGGACATCAATGACATGGTATTAGACCGAGTCAGATGCAGAGGAATTAAAAATGATGTGTCTAAATGTGAGCTTTTTAGACTGGGAAATCTAAGAATCTTAATTCAAGCTCAGTGAGTCGTGTCAAAATGGAGAAAGACTTGATTGTTTCAAGTCTGTTTACAAGCTGATACATCACTCAATTTTATCAGTCTGAATAATGTACAGCTTTAGTAGATACTGTGTTTCTTTTGCGGCCTCATTGTTTTGTGCAAGTTTGCTTGCATTCTCATTGACCCACTTTATCCTCATTAGGGTCATGGGGGGTCACATGGAGCCTATCCCAGCCACTGAAAAGTGAAGTTGGGGTTCACCCTGGACAAGTCTCCAGTTTATCTCAGGGCTGAACATATATAGACAAACAATCACTCTCACATTCACACCTATGGGTAATTTAGATTAACTAATTAACCTATGTGTTTGAATGGTGGGAAGAAACTGGAGAAAACCCACGCAGACATGGGGAGAACACACATACACTTGTCCCACTGATGAGTGTTGCAATTTAACCCAGGACTGTCTACATAAACTGATTTAGGGAAAATAGAAGAGTGAAATGGTATGAGAAGGAAGTATAAGTAGAGTGTTCTATTGCTGTTTCTTTGCTAAAATACTTTTTTCATAGATGAAGCAGAGGAATAAATTGGTCTCATCACTAACACGAGCTGTTAAAGACTACCTGTGAAGACACCAAAACCAGTTGATTCACATCAATTGCATGCGTTAACTCAGAATTTATTCAAAAAGGTGTTTCTATTTCCCCTACAACATTTCCCATTTTTCAATAACGGCAAAAAACCCTTCTCAAACATGATAAAAGTTGGAAGCACTATTCTTGAATTCATCATTGTTCTAAATGAAAAGAATGGAGTTTGATAATGAATTCACAGCATTTCTTCTACATGTGACTTTGTTTATGAGGCTAATGAAGGTATAAAGTTAATGTGATATTTTTGCTAAATTCATTGTTTGTTAATACCGTGGAAAAGCAAACCCACAAATGTGAAAGAAATGACCTTGTTTGGACAACTAGTGCCACTATTGACAAAGTATACAGAAAATATAAGTGATTTGTGGTTTTATTATGATTGCACTCATTTTTATTGTAATTTTTATTTAAGGATCCCCATTAGCTTTTTTTCTGGGGTATATATATATATATATATATATATATATATATATATATATATATATATATATATATATATATATATATATATATATATATATATATATATATATATATATATTATAATGTAAACTATCAGCAGATGCAGCATGAGAAGATTATAAGACACAGTGTCATTTTAACTATAAAATAACTATCTTTCAGTTTTCATTTGGAGAAAAAACCTTGATACCAACACACAGATGTGTGTGAATGATGAGCTTTATATTTTACTCGGTGATACACATTGTGGATTTATTGGTTGAGTTTTTTAAGAATTTTTTGGGAAAAAAAATAAATACTACATATAACCTCTTTAAGGTCAGGTTATCCTTGGACAAGTGAATTATGATCAATTTATGAATTTTTTTAAATTGGACGTTTTGTATTGTAGGCTGTACATACTATGTCATAGGCTTAATTGGTGCATGCTGGTTAATTGTCATTATTGTTCCTTTAATTAGATCATTTTCGCTGCTTATTCTGATCTCAACCCCAGAGGACAAAAGCGGTAAGGCATTGGATACCATGTTCATCTGCCCTTATCAAAGCAAAGCAGATTACAAAAACAATGACAGAAATGAAAGACCGAGTTAAATGTCATTAATGGTGCAGTGGGGTATTGATGCTTTTTGGTTTTCGAACCGCTTTGTGCCCATAGTCATGAGTCCGTGTATTGACAGTGAGACTACGGCCTCAAAAACTTTTCTCTCCAGCAGCCCTGGTGTCTGAACCCAAGTGGCTGAAACAAGGCAGTGAATTTATCACAAGTGGGCAATGCAATTACCTTGGGAGTGGCCACGTGACAGAAATCAATATGACACAAAGCACTCAGCCATTGACTCTCATCCATGACAAAGTGCGCCGGTGTCTTGCCATAGAAAGGAGTGGATTATTGGACTTTGCAAGCCTCCTACTTTTTGATTTACTGTTCGGTCAGTGCTACATTATAAAAGAGCCATTGTTTTACAAGGGAGGGGTAATGAATGGACTGCTGAAGTCGCACCTATGGAGAATGCTTCGTCAGAACGGCTGCCTTTATTAGCTCATCTGGACACAACTCATTCACAGCTGGGATGGAAGGGGAAAGTATGGGGACCGCATTCTACTGTTCCTCACCAAGTGCTTTTTATGGGATAGGACTTGCTTGTGGTTTCCAGCAGGGGGCCCCAGTGAACCAGTGATGCAGGTAGAAAAGTGGAGGGGGTTTCAGAAGCAGCCGGTGTGTGCCTTCACCTCTGCAGGATGAACTCCAGCCATGTACTGTGTGACCCGGCTGGAACCCGAGTCTGCTCGACCAAAGCATCACTAATTCCTTTCGAGATTCAAACAGCTTGAAGCACAGAGCAGCTCCTTTGCCACGAGTCTATGACAAGGTAATCAATTAAGATATAAGGTGTGCTCACAATACATGTTTAGTAGATGAACTTGGATAGTAGTGATTAAAATGTGAGGTGAGGGGCCCCCAATGCAGCTCTGAGAGGATCAGACAGAAACCAGTTAAGAGAAGGAAGAGCCGGTGCCTCAGGAAGCATTGGAGTGGACACATACTGTGGCGGAATCAGTGGGATAAAGAGACGGGGGAAGAAACTGGGGAGTAATAGATTTTAGCTGCTTGGCCACACTTCCCACACAGCCCGAGTCCTAGCTCTTGTGTTTTCTGTTTTAATAGGGGGGAAAAAGGGTGAAGTCAGCAAAAACAAAATGCCGCCATTAAATCATCTCCCCGGATCTGGTGTCAGAGCAGTAATGGGAAACGCACTCATCATTGGAAAGGTTACTGCTTTCCAAAACCTCCCTGCTATCTTTTCTCTCTCTTTATCCCTGAGCCCCCCACCCCCCCACCCTCTCCTTCCTCCCTCCTCTTCTCCTGCATCTCCTGGCCTCAGTCTCATTCCTACCTAACCAGAACACAGCTGCAGCCAAGCTGATCTCTGGTCTGCCGGCTGCTGTTCGGTCCCCAAAGACCCCAGGTCGAGGATGAGGGATGGGGGCATCCACAGTTCGCCACGGTGAGTTGATTCCATCTCACAGAGATGCCACGAAATGCTGCTGCCACCATGTTGAAAACGAAAATGTCTCTCTTTCTCTGTTCTAATGCAATTGTTCCAAGAACAAATGCTGCCCATCCACATGCAGACAAAGCACTTTTGTTACATTAAGCTACACTGACATAGGCTTTTTGTAAGGCTTGGTACAACGCCTGTCCAACACTGTGGTTTTCAAGAGGATATTCAACAACTTCAGAGCAGACTGCCACAAAGTTTACTGCAGTCATGGTCAATGGACGACCAGTTTTTAGCTCAGACTTCTTACCCTGCAAAACTTTAAATCTGACCAAGTGGAATTTCCTCATTTCTCATCTAAATATGTCATCACACTTAAAATAAGACATAATCACCTCAACAATAACTTTTCAGTGAGATAAAATAAGTTATATTAGACAATAATTCTTGAAAGCCTTACTCATTTTAAATAGATTTTTTTTATGTTTCCCATTAATTTAATTGATTATTATTTGTTTAATTGATTGTTTTATCTGTAATTGTGTGTTTTTAAGCTGTTTCCTTTCAGTTTTTATGAATTGCCCCGTGTATGAATTGCACTGTACAAATTAGAGTTGTCACGATACTAAAATTCCCAACTCGATACCGATACTAAGGATAATACTCGATACTCAATACTATTTCGATACTGGAGATGTAAGGGATTCCTCTTAAAATTTCCTCCATGGACTGCTAAAAAAAGGTAGTGAGTGCGGGTGCAGAATAAATGCATGCCTATCTCTTGGCAAGTTAAGGTAGGTCTATCTTTTTGCTCAAGCCCTTCTGTAGTGCTAACTGCAAGCTTCTTTATGGTCGAGCATTATGTGCGCGGGCGGCAGCGTATTGCATCATGTGACCACCGCGGAAACCACTGCGGACCCTTGCGGGACTAGCAGCCGCGCATGTCAAAAATGATAGGCTGACATGCTCACGGTGGCCTCCGTGGTGGTAACGTGATACAATGCGCTGCCGCCCGCGCGCATAGACGTTCGACTATATCGAGGCCTTTAAAAGCAAAGTTGAATCGGATGGTCGCAATCACAGACCTATAGAAATAGTGTATAGGTCTGTGGTCGCACTGGCGTCCTGCCGTGTACTGTCAGAGGCAGCTGGAGAAAAAAAGAGACTTTAACTTACATGCCGGCATTAAGGCTGTGCCAGAGCTGACCGCGTTGATGCCTGTTTAGAATTCTTAACGTTACACGCTACAAAAAAGCGGCGACGCGCCATAAAAACAAAAATCGATTTTCCAGCAACTTAGTATCTAATTAGATACCAAGGGTCAATATCGATTTAGTATCTAAAATCGATTTTTTTGACAACCCTAATACAAATACATTTGCCTTGGCTTATTTCTTAGAAGTCTTACCAAGATAATTTTTACTTGTTCCATTGGCAGATTTTTGTGTGAAAACTATCTTGGTAAAATTTCTTGAAATAAGATTTTCCAGATCTATTGACTAAAAATAAGCTTTATTTCAGTGAAAAGTTTCACTTCAAGTGATTGTCTTATTTTAAATGTGATGAGATATTTCGACTAGAAATCAGAAAAATACATTTGGTAAGAGTTTGATCTTTTCCAGTGTACCAAAGAATACTAAAACTGGCATATTTCTAAATAACAAATGAAGTAAAAAGTTCTGTAGAGGCTAAGAAACAATGTCCACCTATTAATGATATTGTATGTCTGATGGCATTAATTTTTATTTTTTTTTTTTTTCAAATGAATGAATGCAATTATTAAAACACTTTGGTCGTCAGTTTTTACATAACCACCTCAAAAAGGTTCTTTATCCAAATCTACTGATCTCCATCCTGGGCTGGACTTCCACAGATGAAGAACCTCATGGAGCCAAATGAAAGGAGCCTCTCTGGAAGGAGATACAGCTCCTTGTAAACCATCCAAACACTGGAAGGTAGGATGGGATTTATCCTGAACGCTTTGTAGATCTGACATGTTCACAAATATGCCAAAGGAAGGCATTCTGCAGTGAGAAGATGAGCACAACAACAGAAAGAATATGTTCTATATCTAAGCTAGACACTGAAAAGAACTGTAATGGGTTATGGTTATATATTAACTCATAAGTCTCCACATGGATGTGACTGAGCTGATAGTTCAGATCCTTCTATTATTTTGTTATTGCAGTGATTATAGTTTTAGAAGACAAGTTCTTTAACCAGTGCAGTAGCTAAAGACACACACATATATATATATATACACATAAATTTGGTTTTAAGCTGAAGTACAAAATTCTAGGATGTTTGTTTCTTGATCCTGTTTTCTTTTTTCCATGTAAATTAAGTGTTTAATAAAAGAAATGTGGTCTAACTGAAGTCAATATTTTTCACTTTGTATTTCACGTCTAATGTACCTTTCGCATCTTTTTAAAAAATATATATTTCTAAATCTTTGAGGAACTTTAATTTTTCAAGACTTACATAAAATGCTCCCAAAATAAAGGTCAGAATATTGGGATTCAGCAGCTACAGTACAAAGCAGGGATTGTGAATTATTCTGTTTGGAAATACCTACACTCTGCACTGATCTCACCGTGTCAGTGGCTGCAGAAAGAGAATCCACTGGATTGGTTCAGTACAGTATGCAGGCTGTATGGGATGCAACATTTCATTGGAGCCACCCCCACCCAACAAGAAGGCCACTTCCCAGGTGATAAATCACAGATGACAGAGGGCATTACACGCACAAACGGACCGCCGCTGCTGCACCTTTAGAACAATTAATTAGCTGGCTGACACTCATTTATCACTGCGGCAATAAGGTGAAAAAGTCAAGAGTTTATTAAAGCTCCGCTTAATTTTCAAGAGCTGTAGGCCAGAGGCTGAGACACTTCACATACACAATAGCAGCAACATTCACATTCTTACTTCATACAGTGTCACAGTAATACAGTACACAATAAATCAGAATTATTCCCTTAAAAGCATGTGTGTAAACAAATGAAAGTATATGCAAATAAACAAAAAAAAACATGGTAGTCACTTCATGACTATATCACAAATCAGAGTTCAACTCTGTTCACAATACAAGCGTATGATGTATAATCAAGTATACAGGCACATAAAGAAAAAATGATGTTTGGCCTCAAATAAATACTGTACACGTCGTCACACTATGCATCTACCTGGCATTCAATTCTACAAGACCACGTCACTTATTTCCAGGTGAAATTATTGTACAGATCAGGGTAAATAGAATTAGTCATGCATTGTACTGTAGAAATGACAGGCAGTCTTTGAGACCGACTGGGTATGAGTGATGGGAAAGTACCGGTCAGGAGTCAGCGAGTCATTCTGCACCAACATCTCATCTCTAAGGGTGGACCCAGTACGGTTTTGTCTGTGGACACACTCCAGAAAGGCAGAGGCAGTAAAATGCATGGGTTTGACTGCTCCCAAAAGCATGCATGTAGACCCTCGGACAAGCAACGCAGTGACATACGAGGGCAGAGTGTGACACTTGTCATGAGCCCTGACAGAGCAGGAAGCAGCTGTTGTTTTGACAGCGCTGACTATGGCCCACCGGGGACGGAGAAAAAAAAACTGGGCTTATTTCTGAGGATGTGTCAGTTAAACTGTCACTTCAAGATATGGAGACAGAGGAAGACTTCTAAATGCCTAAAAATACTAATGACATTTGGACTAATATTCAAGAGCTATTACAGCCAACTAGACTATGCTGTTTCTACTACAGATGCTGTATTGTTGTGTTACTTCGCTGCAACAGAGACAGTTGGCGTTTCTATACACAACACAGACTTTCCTTTACACTTCTGATCCTGCACTTACTTCAACAACACAACACAACACTGAAGTCAGGGGAAAGTTCGGGGTCCAAGTGTGTCTGCAATGAAGCGATTTCACGCTGAAATGCTCAAAGTGATTAGGTGGTAGATGACTTCAATCAATAATACTGATTGGCAATGATGAGAGGGAAGGTCAAAAGTACAGAGCACCGTCTTATTACCAATGAAGTCAAGTCTAAACAAGTCGTCCTGGAAACATGTTATTACCTCGAGACAGAGAGAGAGAATGGATCTGAGAAGATGCTGGTTTACTGTAAGTGTTGCAAAACAATGCAGCAGTTTACTGTGATTTGTGGGACTTGGAGATTCTGCTGCGCTACTACACTGCGAGCAACACCATAAACAAGCCAAGATTTTCAAATCATTTAATACAGGGCAAAGCAGCCAAACAATCTGAGCTGCCATGTGGACAATCAAGTAGCTTGTAGGCTTTGGGTCAACTCGATTCACCAACAGCTGTTGCATTTTTTTCACCAAGTTTTCATCATAGCATTCCAATAAAATGGGACACCTGAGCTTTTTCTTAGTCCTTCCATCTAAGAATGAAAGTTTTTAGCCTCTTCTGACAGACCATTGCTTTAAATGCCAGGGACTGTTTTGATAAAGATGCTTTCGTCTTTTGTCCAGGCTATCTCAGATCTGAGACTGGTCGGTTACTCCAGCCAATAGCACCGACAGATAAAGAAGAGGGAAAGACTGCTTCAAAATTTGTGCTTTTTTTTCCTGGAGGGGGAAATAAGAAGAGGACACTTGTAACTACAGTAACCACTCAGAATATAAAGCAGTGAGGAGATTGTTAAATATTTAGTCACAGCTAATTATCCTGAACCTTAATGAAGTGTTATAATAAGTGCTAAACCCAGCCACATTAAGCAGCATTATCGGTGCTCCATTATTGCCTAAGAAACAGGTGTCAAAAATATGGCCCGTGGGCCAAAACAAACCTGCCAAAGAGTCCAATCTGGCCGTGGGACGAATTCATGAAAAATGCAAAAATAACACTTAAGATATTAACAATCAGGGGTCATCTTTGACATCACACCAATATGATGTAAAGTGGATCAGATCAGTAAAATACCATCATAATTACCTATAAATAAAAAGTACAATTCCATAAAAAATTTTGACATTCACAAACTGTCCTTTCACAAAAAAATGTGAATGACCTGAACAAGTATGAACAACTTGAGATGTTTTAATATAAGTGTAATTTTAACACTATTCTGCCTATTACTAAATGTTTTATGTATTAGTAGATCCACTGACACCTGTATGTTGTAAATCACATCTGTGAATGAGGTATAACATCATTAAAATTACATTTATTTTTACTAAGAAATTTCAAGTTGTTCATGTCATTTTTAAGGAAACTTTGCAAATGTTAGAACTTTCATAATGTAATTTTACTTCCCCCTGTTATGCTACTGGTCTGGCCCACTTCAGGTCATACTGGGCTGAATGTGGCACCTGAACTAAATAGAGTTTTACACCCCTGCTCTAAGATGAACATAAATCATCATGAAATGTGTTATATTAAGTAAATTAATGATCCATTGTGACGAGAGCAAGGTAGTTATTATGAAGTGGCAACATCCAAGTGTTTCTTAGTTAAAAAAAAAAACCAACAACCCTAAACTAATTAACATACAACAGAAAGCAAATGGGTCCAATGTACGATCAGTTAACAAAGACACAATAATCTGAGTGACCAAGTTCTGTATCTGATATCTAATATTTGGATCTAAGTCTTAGTTAAAGTTGATCTTCATGTAATTGGCCGCAGGTCGTGTTACATCCTCTTTCATCACATGGAAACCAATAATTCCTCATAAACCTGTTGTAACCATAGTGAGCTTTGAAGGTCATTCTCTGTGGGTTGAGGAGCTGTTGCAATTAGCTAAATCTGGGGTGTCAAACATATGGTCCGGGGGCAAAGGGTACAATCTGGTCCATGGAATGAATTTGTGAAATGCAAAAATTACACTGAAAACGTTAACAATCGTGGGTGTCAAAATCCTTTTAGTTCTGGTTCCACATACAGAACAATATGAGCTCAAGTAGATTGGAACAGGAAAAACAAACTATCATAATAACCTATATATAATGGCAACTCCACAATTTTTGCTTTGTTTTAGTGTTAAAAAGTAATTACTTGAAAATTACTTTACAAACCATCCTTTAATGAACAACTATGTACAACCTGAAAGGTCTGAAGAAATGTATGAGCACTTATCACAATATTCTGCCTGTTAGTATGTTTTGTGTTTTTGTAAATCCACGGTTAATTGCAATGCACATTTGTGAATGATAAACTGAGGCACATGGTTAATTATTAGTTTTCTCAAGAAACTTCAAGTTGTTCATGTGAATCTAATTTTTAAAGGACAGTTTGTGTACTCTAATATTTTCATAATGTAATTTTACTATTTAATTTGAGTCTAAAACATACAGCAAATGTGGGACTTCTCATTCTTCCTAGGCTATTACATTATTATTGGAGTAGTATGGCCTACTTGAGATCATATTGGACTGAATGTGGCCCATGAATTCAAATGAGTTTGGCATCCCTGATTTAAATGGCTTAAGTACATAACTTGCTTCTAAACACACATTGATCAAGTTACTCGTAGTATGTACAAACAACGGAGAGTATACTGAATTTAAACAGTTCTGCTTAAATTTTGTTCGTTTTCTGTTTTTTTTTTTTTTGTTGGACAGTTGTTGGTCCAGTTTGGCTCAGATGTCGTTGCGGGCCAGCTTGGCAGTCTCATTCTTCAGCCTGACCCGACCGCCATTCTTCAAACGCCTCAATTAGCCTCTCTGTCTCTAAGCCAACGGTCATCTGTCCCAGTGTTTTATGGGAGGTGAGGTGGCTGCCCCGGCTCTCACAACCTGTGCAATGCAAAGATAGAAAGAGTCAGGGCAGCACACCTCTCACACCCCGACCAGCAACCCGCACAATTTAAATGATGCCTCAAGACCACGACAAAGACAACACAGACACAGTGGTGGTATAAGAGTGGAGCTGGTCCCCCACCCCGTTTCAATGGCACAGATATACAGTTGTGGAAAGAATTATTAGACCGCCTTCAATTTCTTGTTCACTTTAATACCTGGCACAACTGAAGTTACATTTATTTGGACAAATATAATGATAACAACAAAAGTAGCTCATAAGAGTTTAATGTCAGACCTGATATCTATCCATTTTACATGTTTTCTTGATAATAACCAAAATCATGTCAGTTCTTACATTAAAATCTATGGCACTGTACTGACAAAAACAGTGCTTTTAGGTATTGTGTGTTTTCTTTTCGGTCTGTTTTAATCAAAGGATACACACATGTTAATAGTTGATTACATAAGTATTGTTTTTGCTGACTTTTGATGGTCTAATGTTTTTTTTTCAACTAGTTTAATGGACAGTTAGAAAGATAAAGCAATGACGAGATTGTTAAATATTTCGTCAAAGCTAATTATCCTGAATTTTAATGAAAATTAAATTATATTACATATACATTTCCTTTAAGGCAAAGGAAATGTATATGTATTGCACATTTCATGTACAGGACAATTCAAGGTGCTTTACATAAAACATATAATAAAATTAAAATGATTAAGATGCATTAGAAGACAATTGAAATTAGAGACATAAAAACATTTAAAAAAAACAAGCAGCATTATCGATTCTACATCATTTTATACATTGTAAGATGAATATAAAAAGAATACGATTGTTTAAATTCTTTAAGCAATAAAGAATTTATCCTAATATGAAAAGAGCAGTCTAGTGTTTCTGAGTCACAAAAATAAAATAAAATAATAAATGTATCTACAATTCGAAGCAAGAGTCTAGTGTAAGATAAAATACCAAGAAACAATTCTGGAAAAAAAATAAAGATAAATAAATAAATAAAAACAACCCAAAACTGTAAATGGCATGTAAATAAATGCCACTGAAGCCTATGTTAGTATTTGGTGTCGGTCTGTTTCTGTCTGAACACAGGACACAAAAGCTGGTTAAAATATTGTTATGTCATATCTTGGAATTTGCTGTTATGTTATCGTGAACAAGTCCAAGACTTTCTGAACATGACTCAGAAAAAAAGAGTGAAGGCACAAAAAGTGAAGCAGCAGAGTTGAGTGACATCAGTTAAAGAGTGGATGAAAAATTAAAAGCATTTCTATTTTTGGAAAATGACTTAACGGGAAAGTGTTTCAGCAAACACAACTGCACTGAATAATGCATTTGGTTGCAATTTACAGGTGCCAAGAGTATTTTTTTCAGATTTCTAGACCAAATCATGTTTAAAAAAATCGTACTGAGATAATTTTCACTTGTTCCATTGACAGATTTTTTTTTGGCTTGATTCAAGATTTTTCTTTTTTTTTTTGTTTTTTTTTTTTGCTTAATCCAAGCAAAAAAAATCTGCCAATGGTACAAGTGAAAATTATGTTGGTAAGATTTATTCAAATAAGATTTTCTAAAAAGAAATTGTTACATTTCACACAACAGTCTTATTTTAAGTGTGATGAAATATTTTGACTAAAAATGAGAAAAATACACTTTGTAAGATGTAGATTTTTTCCAGTGTACAGCAAAGAAACATGTAGTTAGTGTTGACGTTCTATCAGTGGACATTTTAAAAAGAGAAAACCCACATATGTAATTGAAATGTGTCATATACTGCACTCAAACTGTCATCTTTAACAGAAGTGTTTCAGATAAACACTTGAAAGACCGTTTACCAAATAATCAATTGGTAGATTGATAATAAAGTAGGGGAAACTGTCATACATAATTCATAAAGTCAGCTGAAGACCACTACAGAAAGACAATACAAATTCTTAAGGGACATTCTAGTCACTCAGAAATATAATACGAATAGAGATTTTTTTGTTTTTGTTTTTTGAGACTTGTCGTGTAGTCTAGATATGGTTCGTCCATAGAATTCCAGTGTCAAAGAAAAATTCTGTTTATTAGATGCCTGACACCTCAAATCCCAAGAAAGAAGCAGAATAAATTGTGCTATTCATTACACCTTAATAAACTGTGCAAATGTATGTGGCAGGTCAATATAGGGGACCTATGGAGAAGATACCCTGAGCCCCCCCCATTCTGCAGAGCCAAGGCGGCCACCACCTAATGAAGACTGAACTTTAATCATCAGGAGGATATGGCTGCCTCACGAGACACACACACACACACAGAGTGAATGTTTAATAAGACCACCTCTGTTCCATCCCTTTGGTCTCACATACACACACACACACACACTTTCCTCACCTCACAAGGTTCTCATTGTCGCCTGGTCCTTTGCACGTCGTGCACTCAGTCCTCGTGTCGTCAGCTTTGGGTTTTTTCTGCATTGCAGACTGACGTTGCCGGCGTTCCCGTGGTTCCCGTGGCAGTGGTTCCTATGGAAACACGGCTGATTAGAATCGAGAGCTTTATGGGCGCTTGTTGATGGTTGGGATGTTACAAGGAATGAAATGATTAACTGGGGAGAGGGACGGAAAATTTACAGCGATACTTTTTCAAAAACATGATTAATGTAAATGATGACAAGGATTAGACCTATGTAAAAAAACAAACATTTAAATTAATAAAAGAAATATGTTATGATTTTTACAAATTTGTTGGAAGTACTGTTTTTTGTTGTTTTTTTTTTTAGAAAACTTCATGAAACTTGTTTAATATTCATCTTGATGTCCCCAGGTCTGATGAATGGAGGGAGCATCATGACCACAGTTGATTATGTTTTATTATTACCACAGGTTGATACCACTATTTTTTGGTTCAATAATAGAGCTCCATAACTTTTGATAACTTTATTTTCTGTTTCTTAAGCTTGTAATCTATCTGAAACTACTGTCTTCAACAAAAATATGGTTGACTTTGCATAAATACTAGACAACAGTGAACCTGGCTTAAGTCAGAGGTCACACTTCCACAAGTCCACCAATGTCTCTGTAACCCTCACAATACACTGATAATAAGAAAAAGTGATAGGGGTCTGTATAAACCTGGAAACTTAATTCTTAAATAAACTAGACAGTTAATGTAACTGCTGTTCTACATGAAAAAACTCAAAATACCGCATGTATTATTTTTCACCTTTAGCTATGGTATATATATATAAAGTGCAACTCAACTCATACATGTACAGAAATGTACATACATGTGTATTACTGTACATTAGTCCCTTTTTTAAAAAAACCAAAAACTTCTTATTTGGTATTTTCAGTTGAACAAACAAAGCAAACAGAAACAAGAACAAGGGGGCTTCTCAGTGTATAGTCCTATATTTTGTGCCCATTGTCTTCACTTGTTACGGTGTTGCATCCTCAATTGTTGTGATAAAAGCAGTCCATTCCTCCCATTTCCTGTGAAAGGTTGCTCCATTACGTCTAAGTGAGACTCTGTCAATCCATTGATTAAACATTAGTCACTTTCATATCTGTATGTACTGTATATAGTATGCATTTATTTTACTGGAAAAATCTAAATCTTACCAAGTGTATTTCTCTCATTTCTCATCAACATATCTAATTGCACTTAAAATAAGACATAATCACCTACAGAGTAGCTTTTCGGTGAGATATAATAACTTATTTTTAGACAATAGATCTGGAAAATCACATTTCAAGAAATCTTACCAAGATAGTTTTCACTTGTTCGAGTGGCAGATTTGTTTGCATAAATTAAGGACTGAAAAATTAGTCTTTAGGTGATTATGTCTTACTTTAAGTGTGATGACATATTCTGAGTAAAAGTTAGAAAGATTTAGATTTTTGCAGTGTTTCATTTCTCTGTACATAAGCACATTTTGGATTTTTTTTTTTTCTGTAGTATTTTATTCATGTGATTTATTGGGTTTATCTGTTCACACATACTTTCCTTTTCTGCTTATGTTTTTTCCAAGAGTGATTTTGTTTGTCACTGAGCTATTATTATTTAAGGGAGTATTTTCCCTTGTTGATCAATAAAGTCTAAAGTATAAGTAGTAAAGAAAAGTAAAGAGGAGGAACTTTACGTTTTTATTAAAAAAATGCTCAAATTTCACCATTTCATTACAAAATTGATGATTCTTAAACTATGATGAAGATCATCTAGTGAAACAGACAGAATATAAAATACATCGAAAAGGACGATGCAGACCCTGAAAGGGGGATATTCCTGATAGATGAACCATACATTCAAGACTGACTAATAATCAATAACTCACAGCAAAAAAAAAGGTTGTGTTCTTTCAGCGAAAACGCCTGTGAAATATCTAAACTTCTCTATGATAGTTCCATTAGAAATTCTGTGACTAAAAATGGAACAAATTAATCAATTAAAATCAAAAGTGTTATGAATCTCAGTGATCTATATGGTATAAGTATTAAAATGTTCAAAGCAGACCTGGCAGCAGAACCAGGATGTTGGACGGGCTTTGCATTACCTTGGGGCGGGCACTAGGGACATATGTTTTGGTTTTTTTTTGTATTTCTTCGATCCAATTTCCTGCATTTTAATCAATCAGGCATTGAAAAGATGGGCAGACTGTTGACAGAAGCTAAAATGCTAAACCACTTCAGTTTATAGTGGATCATTATAAAACAACCAATCAGATTATGACAAATAGTTTTGAACATATTTTAAATTAAAGACTTTTTTTTTAATGCCAATTAAAAAAGAAGAAAAGTCTTAAATTGTAGTAGCCTGGGATTTATTTATTTATTCATCAGTCATTTTAAAAATAAAGTGCTATGCTGTTGGCCCCAGACTATGACAGCATGGGCGGGCTCATGATAGGGCGGACCCGCGTCACTCAATGGGTGGGCCCGGCCCCCCAAGGCCCGTCCTTCCTGCCGGGCCTGGTTCTAAGTGACATAACTGCGTAAGTGAAGAAAAGAGTCAAATATGAGCTACAGTAGGTCATAGGTGTGAAGCTGTAGTAGGATGTGGGCTTGAGTTACATGTAGCACAATCAATAACAAACCTCAATTTTATCTTCTCTCTCTTCGCACATTGGTATCCTCTTCCTCTTTTGTCCTCGGGTTCTCTGCGAGACACAAACATTTCACTTTTAAGTGGTGGTCGGACTTATGATGCAACTGAACACAGAATTATTTCCACTGTGGTGGCGGAGGGAAAATGCAAATCTCTCACACATTTACTATTCTATTTTTGTCGTCTTTGCTTTGATAGTTTGATTTACTTCAGCAGTGTCCTCTGACTGTCTAGCTGTCAAAATATAGATGAAAGAAGAGATGAGATGTTAAAAATGTTGATGCATAATTATGAGCTTGTGGAAAGTGACACCAGAAGTTGACAGCTGACGTATTTTTAAAGGATGAGACGATAGTGACAGTTAAGAGTAGGATAAAGTTGATACAGATTAATCAGCAGATACCATTCCCACCTAAACAGTCAGAAATGTTGATGATGTAAATGCCTTAGTATCTTTTTAATGAACTACATTTCACTTCATTAGAAACTAGATAACATTAATTAAACATCTAATTCCCATAAATATACATCTTAATAACGTAAAATAAAGCTGAATGACTCACCAACAAAGAAATTAATCAATAAATGTGGAGTAGAGCATCGGGTTAGCTTTAATAAGCATTTCCAGATTAGAAGTATTGGTTATAATATTAGTTACGGACCATTATCTGTGCCAGGGTCTGATGCCAAAACAGTGTTTTTCAACTTTAGGGCTGTCTGAAATTCAAATGGGGTTGCCTCAAATTTTCTAGTAATTGATAAAAAAAATTAAATAAAATTAAATTCAGAAAAATTACAATTATTAAAGATCTATTTAATTTAATTAAACACACACACTTTTCCTATAAAAATTAAGTTAAAATAAAATGTAGGATGTAGTATGTGTAAAGGGATATATTGATTGACAGGATCATGTGACCACATGCGTTAGTACGCTTCAACCTGCCCAGACACAGTCACAGTCTGAAAACGAGAATGAACAAAGATCAAAGATATCATCGCCCGCCTGGCCCTGTGAAGACATATCCAAGAGAAACTGAGAAGCAAACATCAAAAAGATGAGAGAAAATCTGACGAAAGTTTTCTTCAGTTTGAATTTACCAGCATCATTGAAATCGACTAGGAAAACATCCTAACATATCCTGACCAAGGAAAATGTAATTTTCACTTTGTGCAGTAATCTACACCTGGCTTTTCTGCTTCAAGCCCATAATTATATACATTATATCGACTAAATGTCATCTAAAATTAAGATTGACTTGCAACATGGTAAACTTTTACATGATCAAAACCAAATTAATTTCAGCAAAACCACGTATTACTGTAGTGATGATTGTCCAGTGAAACTGATTGATAGTTGGATCTCTAAGCCTCTCAAATGAAGCTCTTTATTCTTTCTGGTACATTCCTGGATCTGTTAAGACCAGTATTAAACTGCTTCCTCCATCGCATCTTAACCCTGAAAGATCCAAACCTACATTTTTATTGAAAAAGTCAAACTTTCTTCATTTTTCTCTGTTTTTTATATAAAAACCTTTTAATATACTCAGCGCTTTAATGATCATGAATATGATCAGTGAAATTAATATAGAAAAATGGGTGAAAAGTTTTGGGAAAAACCCCCCCACAAAAAATTCAAAGGATAATATCATAAATGATGATAAATCTCTTAACCCTTAGGTCCTTCTTGAGCATTTTTGAAGCTTTTTCTGTTTGTTTTTTTTTTGGATTCACCGGTAATACCCATGGAATTTCAATAAATGAGTGTTTTTACATTCTGTTAATAACGTCTTTGCTGAGAAAATAACTTTTCCTATCAGTTTTCTTTGTTTTTAATAGCTGCAACTTTAATCTGAACTGTTATAAACATCTACACGACCAGTAAACTGAATATAACAAAATCCCAGATTTTTATTAAAGAAAAACAAAACACGGAGGACCTTTAATAATAAATGCTGAAAATTCACTTAAAGATTAAAAAATTTGAATCATTTTGAAGCTGCTGTAAGTCACACTGGGTTTTTATGGGTTAAAAAATACATTTACTACAAATACCAGTGGCTGAAGTCCTCAGTTTTGTGGTTTATTCCTTCGGTCAATTCCAAATGTCTGCACTGAAGTGAGCAAGAAATTTTAAAAAAAGGGCTTTAAAATGCTATCTGGAAAACATTCCACCTTAAAAGCTCATGCAGCCTCAAAGCTGAACAGTGAATCAAACATAAACTAGTCAGTTAAAAGCGTGTTGTCCATCCACAATGCTACATGGACTGAAAGTGTACATTATTCAGGCTCAAATTAGCTTCTTTATTTTCATATTGAAGGACGTGAGATCATCTTATATGTAACCCCTCACAATGTAAGAACAGACACATTCCAATACCGGCAAAGACAAAAACCTTATGCTAATGCTAGATGTGAACATGGCCTCTGGTTGGTGGCATTAGTAACAAGAGACACCTTGAGATAGAGCTTCTTCATCCTCTGCAGAACTGTAAATAATGATCTTTGAAATCATCTCAATCACACTCAAATGCAGCAGATGGTAAAAATGTCACAAGGGAACAAATATAACACACCCTCTCATGCTACAGCAGTGGGGTAAAACTCATTTTCTTTCAGCCTGATTTGATTTCAAGTAAAATACTAGCATAATAGCCAATATATAATGAAAAGTCAACGTGAAAAAAATAAAGAAATACATTTTTTTAAAGTGCAATTTTCACAACAATATTATGGAGCCTGCCTGGTGACATGTGAAAAAAATAAAATAAAACAGGTGCGTGTCATCCTTTGATATCTTGTGCTCAAGAGATATTACCTCTTGGGCACAATATATCAATGCATGGTACACACCTGTTTTTATTCTTTTATATATATATATATATATATATATATATATATATATATATATATATATATATACATATATATATATGCATATATATATGCATATATGTATATAATAACTTGTGAGCATGAGATAATAGCACTTGTGAGCATGAGATAATATTAGTTAAAACGAGCTCTCATTTTTCTTAATTGAGTTCTGTCTTTGTTTAATGGGAAACAAATCCTGTTCCATTCCACCCAGGAATGATCCAGTCACAAAGACTCCAAAAAAATTAAAGCTTTCCATTCCAGTCAGTTCATGCTGTGCTTGTAGTGAACACAAGAGTTTATCTAGTCTCTGCTTAAAGGATTTGATTAGATAGTGACAGTGTGTTTTGTTCAGTGTTCAGAACCACTGCCCCCACTGGAGCCCAGCCTGAACCTCCCAACAAGGCCAGGGGAAGTAGGGCTGCACTTCAATGGATCACAGGACAAATATTCAAAATGTATGAATTAAATAATTACATAAAGTCATTGACTGACACAACTTACACTTGTACACCTCCATGCACACACTGTGGAACAGCTGGACATACTGTAACTGTCAGTGTTACCTCAGATCCAAACATACATTTGAACATCAACTTAACATCTGTGCATCTGCTCCAACAATAAATGCAAAAGGACAGATCTATTAAAGGTGTGTGTGTATTAAAATGTGTACAACCTCA
Source organism: Siphamia tubifer (assembly GCA_020466265.1). Taxonomy (NCBI): domain Eukaryota; kingdom Metazoa; phylum Chordata; class Actinopteri; order Kurtiformes; family Apogonidae; genus Siphamia; species Siphamia tubifer. The sequence continues at coordinate 21,981,116 of CM035793.1, read as the reverse complement.
TTGTACACACAAAAAAAATATAGAAACTGATTGCATGCCAGTGCATGCCAAGGAGTGTGTCTTTTAAAGGTGTAAAATAGCACACCTGCATCCAGTTACTTTTGCCACATTATGTAACAGGGCATTTACATGCACTGTGTGTGCGGTGGGAGGAGAAAATGTAAATATATTAATTGAGCACAGCAAAGTAAATCATAAAAGCTGAAAAACATAAAGTTGGAGGTGGTGAAAACATATGACAGAAGGCAAATACAGTGAACAGCTTCACTCAAATCCACCATGTCAGTGCATCAGACAGACATTCAACTCACAGATATGGCTGTTATGTGGTTTGCTTAGTTCACCGTGAATTTATTGTCAAAGCGGACAAACGTTTTGGTGCTCGTGGCTCTACGCACACAAAGCCCTGCAGCCTGCTGTCCTTCTGTGATCTGTCGTGTAATGCCACAGGTGAAACAGACAAAAGCTCAGGCCAGGTGAGAAGCCACCCCTTTTATAGATTTTGCTTGAGATTCTCCTGCCAGCTGATGTGCGCTCCACCGACACAGAGCTTCTGTGGTCGTTGCCACGGTGCTTGATCAATAAAAGAGTTAAGCTACTGAACAGCTACTTCATTCAGGAAATAGTGGTGTTACCGCCAAGCTATATAAAATTGCAGTTCGTTCCTAGCGCCGGTGGTACTGGTCAACAGTCACCACAGTAGTCCTTGCAGCACCATGGACAGCACCGCTCACACTGTCACCTATAGAGCAGTGGGTGGTTTTTGACATGATATTGGGTTATAGCACTGACAGGTGCCGAGTGGCACTTGCCTGGTGATAAAACTTGGTCACAAAACATTAACGACAGGCAGAATCATGTTGAAATTGTACCATTTCAGGTTGTTCAAATTTATTCAGGTTTTTGACATTAAATTGTCATAGGATATTTTGTTAACCTGTTAAAGTAGGTTTTGTAATCATAGCCTTGTGTCCTTCATAACACTACCACTGTCAACACTACGTCTACTCTGCAAAACTGATCAAGCGTAAGACACTGTATTCCTGTAACACTTTTTGACAGGGCACAACTGAAAAGGAATCCTTCCTTTTACTACAGTCTTCAGACCTGATGAAAAACAGGAGTGAACCACCGGGCTGACTCACAGCTTGGTGTACTGTGGCTCTAAACGTGATGGAACACACCAGAGCAGCAATCTTTAGAAGTTCACTCAGCCTCAGATGAAGGTGTAGCGACCAATCCAGACTCTTATGATGGTGTGAAGACTTTTTGCGCACTCTTTAAAGAACAGTGAGTAGACAACAAAAGGAAATAAACATCTCCTTCTTGTTGCTACCAAGCAAGTGCTGGGGAGGGTTTAAAAGGGGAAGAAAAATCGACAACATATTTAAACAGATTGTGAAAACAATTCCATCTGTCGCCTTTGGCTCGCCACCACTTGCCAGATGGAGCACTTATCATTAAGAATGCTAACTGCAAGAATGCTGCCAATTGGCTTCTGCAGACCTCCAGTATTTCTCCTGTGAATGTACCACCAAACAAAAGCACTGGCTTTATTTAATAATTTTTGCATTAAAGAACTGTCTGTTAAAGTAATGTATAAGGCCAGGGAGACCAGAGTGCATCTGAGCTCGGCGTCATCTGAAAAACACTCAGCCACACAGCTAATCTCAGTCTCTGCTCAGGTGAGGAAATTAAAGCTGCAGGCACTTTATAAGTCCCAGGCAAAATCAATCTTTTAATTAAGTACATCAGTGCATCTTTAACAAGCATGAATCATTTCACACAGGATTAGAGAAATTAACAGAGCATAGGAATTTGTAGTAAGTAGATATATTAACTTAATTGTTATAATTTACAGCTGATTAATGGCATATGTTTATATGTAGTGTTTCAATGTTAGCTGGGTGGTGGGCTCCTGGCAGCAGTAAAACATGCTCCAGCAGGGTCAGCCTATTACCACCATCTCCTACTAGCCTCTTGTTAGCTCACCCTCCCACCTTAAATCCACCTTAAATTTGTCCTTAATGTAAACAACTATTTAATGGATACAGTGTCTATTGAACTTTCTCCCATGAAAATGCACATTTAGGGTAACTAAATTGGGATTAAAATGATAGAAACAATAAAATCAATGTTTAGAAGATGGTCCTCAACACTGGAGAATTAATATGATTATTCTTAAAGATGAGAAATTTACTTCCCACTTTTCTATTGAACTTGAAGCATTTCTGACAATCGATACTTCATCAGCCAGTAATGCCTTAATCTCATAGAAAATGTGCAGAGGTTATATTTGAGAGGGTTAATTATTTCCTACTCTGCAACAAAGAAGCGCTAAAGATAGGAGAAACAAAAATCTTTAGAGTGAATTGATAAAGAAAAGCATATATTGCCTCTCCTTCACCACCGCGAGAAATCACTGCAATCAGATCAGTTCTAAACTTGCTTTTTACTAGGAATGCAGAGAAGAAAATTAAGTATAATGGACAGAGGTTTAATGAGTACAAAGATAAAACGGGTAAATGTATGGCCTATTATGTTAAGAAATGTACATAATACATAACTACTACAGCTGTATCTGATAGATGTAAAAAACCTGAACAATCTGAAATGCCTAAAAAAAATTAAGCACACGTAATTGTCTCCATGTTACTTCGTGTTTAGTATGCACATAATGCACATGTAGAAATGATAATTTGAGGCATAATATTTTTAAAATGGCACTTAGTTTTCTTGAGAAATGCAAGTTTTTTTTAAGTTATTCATGTCGATTTTAATTGTATAGTTTGTAAAAGTAAACATTTTCATAATGTAATGGGTCTTTTTGCATTAAAACAAAGACAAACATTTGGAATTGTCATTATTTGTAGGTAATGATGCTATTATGTTACTAGTCCCGCCCACTGGATATCAAATTGTGCTGAATATGGCCCCTGAAAGAAAATGAGTTTGAGGCCCCTGTTGTACACCGACTTGAGGGAAGATCAAACATAACATCCACATTTACCTCAAAAATAAATAATCCTGCTTTTCCCCTAGGCTTTTCAGACCCTGGTGTTCTAAGTTATAAACTGATCAAACCAGATATCTTTCACTTCTTGTAAACGTGGCATTACATCATAACACCACCCGTATTGATCATCCTGAAATATCTGCTGTTGAGAAAATGCTGTTTCAACAACAACTGAAAGTGTCTCTGAGCTCATTTTACCGTGTACTTAATGGTTTATCTATTACTGATACACAGAGGGTCAGAGGGAGGAGGAGCCGCCTGTGACCACAGATGAAGAAACATGGGATACCATCTGGTCTTTTGCAAAAAACATTTCAATTTGTACCCAGCCAAGAGCACTACAACTTCAACTTTTCTACAGATTATATATTTCCCCTCACTACGGACATTTCTTCAACCACTCTCTTCCCCCTCTGATGTGGGAACCAGGACTCTTTGTTTCTGGTTTTGTCATGAACTTCAAATATATTGAGTATGTGAAAAGGAGAACCTGATATACAAAAATACCCCATGTCCCAGATCTGGGGTCTTCCAAGCAAATATGTCAAAACAGCAGCCGGCAAAAGACTGGATAAAAAAGGAAAATTATTATTATGCTGTTCTGTCTGTGGTTGGTGTAAAATTATTTTTGAACTAAGAATATCTTACAAACATTGTACATGACAGCACTACAGAATATGACACCCATTTTTGGATTCTATCAGACCAGGCCTATCTTCCACCCTGTTAAAAGAACTGTTGTGTACTTGAATGATATTCATAAATGTACCCGTACAGTGTGAGTTTGACCTATCACCTTCTGTTTTGTCCTCTTATGACCCAAACAACCAATACCATCTACTGATCTGAACTGTTCAATACCTGTTGATCCATTAATCCTATCAATACGTGTAAATAATTGGTGGTTTTTCATCTTTTCATGGTCATCAGATATGAGAGGCTCCATAGTTACTGGGGAAACACTGTCATCTTCTACAACAATGATTCAACAGTAAAACCCATGGAGTTGATTCAACAGACACTGGCTTTATGTTCAGTTAATCATACTTTTTATTGAAAAAGTCATGCTTTCTTAATTGTTCTCAGTTTCTGGTATTATCAACCTTATTGTGAGCTTTTATGAACAACTATATGATCAGTGAATTAAATATTGGAAAATACCTGATTTTTATTGAAAAAACAGAAAATACAAAAGATAATATAATAAATGGTAGTAGTAAAAATAATAATAATAATAATAATAATAATAATAATAATTTTAGAAATGTTAAATAGAGGAAAAAAAACATTTGTGAACTACACAACAGTGGCACTGGGTTATATTGTGTTTTCATTTCTCATGTAAGAGCTGTCATATATGTATTGCTGTGTGTCTAGTTTTTGACGACGTTGTTGAGTGGAAAACAAGAAGTGCAATTAAAAACAATGGTAAGAAAATATTTCCAAAATGGCTGCTGTTTAGTCTTGTTCTGAGCATATTTGACATTGTTAAATTTGAACCAAGTTTAAAAGAAACAAAGCCCATGCAGGACTAACGTTTGGATCCAATTGATTTTTTAAAAAGCATTGGAATCCCAGTGTAGGTGAGTTGTGTCTACTGAGCAGCAAATGTATTAATATTGTTGGAAATATTCAGTTACAGATAATTTCCTTCACTTGATTCCTTCTTATGTTGGTATGTACATGCATTAAATGTCAGTTCACTATGGTCCATGCAAATTATCTTCAAGTTCAAAGTGAATTTAGTGAAGGGAAATTAATTACAATACACTACAATCCCTTTGGGTTATAATTTAAATACGAAAAAGCAATCACAGCTATTTAACACAGGGTCATGAATGTCAATTTTAAAGGACTGAAAAAATAGACATTACAGTATTACTGATGTGATTGCTCCTAAATTTCCATTGGAATTATTTTAGGACTGAAACCTGTTTTGTTTCTCATCATTTATTTCATACAACAAAATACTTAATACATATTTATGGTGTGTGGAAGCCATTTGTGCAGCATGTATTTATTGTTGTAGCAATAATTATGCTGCTCTTTTAACCAAGGTCACTTGAAAAAAGAATGATCTGAATTGAACATAAAGAAAATACAGCTATAAAGATAGAAGTCATTAAGTACAGTTACCTTATTAATATATCTGTTTTGTTCATTTTATTTTTTTTAAAATCACATTACTTTTACTCAGCACACCTGAATTTTCTGCTCATTACATACAAGGCTCATTAACTATTTTTATTTTACATTACTCTGCAATATTTGAACCAATTTGAACCTGAATGAATGGAACAATGATATATTTAAAAACAATAATCCATGTGCCACATACACATATAACACAACTAAGATACTTAAGCAAAACAGATGGTAAACGGTAATTGGATGGCAGAGAAAAAGCATTACTATTACCTAATTGTGTTCTTTTTTTTAATTGAACCTAGTTCGTAGTATTATATTATTGTGACGCTGAAAAATACTGAAAGATCCAATGTTATTTTTATATTTTACATTTTTATTTTAATAAATAAACAAACCAAGACTTAATCTACTTTTGCTGGTGTGTTTTTAGACGGCACTTCTATTTGAGTATGGTGCAGATACACAACATTCTACATCTCTATATCCACATTAGAAAAATCTTTAGCTGTTTAATATGGTTTCATCTTCAGATTGATGTATTTCCACAAATCACCTCCAGTTAACGCATAAACAGGAGTTGTAAAAGAAAACGTGCTGACATGGAGCTATGGTAGGTATTAAAACTGAACTCCCTGATGAATGCAGGGATCCCAGGTGGGTTCTTTCATATCCCACATTCACAAACAAACAGATGTCTGTTAATGGATTGTCCTCAGAGTTTGTGACTGGCTCTATCGCTGGTAGGCCAGTGTAAACCCAGACAGAGCGTGATGTGGAGCATTAATTTTATGGCCACGACATAAGATACATGCTAAATAAAATTCAGTTAACAGGTTGACTTTAAAGGTTCTCCTCCAGTGGACACTAGTGACTACAAGGCATGAATAACAGCCAGGAGCCTCACGACGGTGGCACTGGGCCATGCTAGACCTTTTGGTTAAAAGTAAATGATGTGCATGTATACACACACCCTCTTTTCTGACATATGAAGTCAGACACACACACACACACACACACACACACACACAGAGAGCACCCTACGAGGCCAGCAGGAGGTCGATTAGCCGATCCTGATAAATTGAAACATGGCTTTAGAGAAGTGCCAGCACTTGGGTGCCCTGGTAAAAGCATTAAAAATGCAAAGCAGGGCCCTTTTAGCGCCTGCCATTGCACGCCTTGCATTTGAAGATAAATGCTGCAGTGAAGTGCCTCGCCCGAGTGGCTGCGAGAAAAATCTGAAAGCTGCTTAATCCCTGAGAGCTCCGGCAGGGTCCTCGGCACATGTCTAGGCCCAGGGTTTCCAAAACCTGAACAAAAAAAAAAAAAAAAAAAATCCATATTAACCCGGAGTGGCACTGAGGTCCTCTGCTCCACTATTTTCCCTCTAAGACAGATAGAGAAGTGGCTGAGAGACTCCTCTTTCTCTTGTTCATTTCTCTATTTGTAACAGAGACTTGTAGTCGGGGGTGGATTCAGCTGTGCCCGCTCTTCTCTGTTCTCCGTCGACACTCATGAGGAGGAGAAAGTTGTCTTTAATCCCCAGGGGGGTTGGCAGGGGTCAGAAATTGACAGTGGAAAAAACAATAGAGGAGGGAAAGACCTCGTCTACCAACCAAGCTGTCAGATATCAATCTTCAGGGTTTCTTGCGGGAGTGGGAAGGCAGCTCTGTATCACAGGAACAGAGCGTGGCGAGTACAGATAAGTATGATCCACCGAGGGGAGGAGTAAAGGCTTCTGTTCCCTCACACAGCTGACACTAAATGCAACTCCACAGACACAACACAGTCCACATACTGAGAACTTTCATAGCCAAAGGAAAGGATAAAAACCACAAGTGGATTTAAAACAGGAAGGGTAGAAATGTCGACAAAGACTGTGCCCAAGAGAAAGTATACTGGTCTAGTATACTAGATTTGTACAAAAATACACTATATTACCAAAAGTATTCACTCACCTGCCTTGACTTGCATATGAACTTGACGTCCCATTCTTAATCCGTAAAGTGATATGGGTTCACCCTTTGCAGCTACAATAGCTTCAACTCTTCTGGGAAGGTTTTCCACAAGGTTTAAGAGTGTGTTTATGGGACCATTCCTCCCAGAAGCATTTGTGAGATCACACACTGACGTTGTGCTCTAATTCATCCTAAAAGTGTTGTGTGGAGTTGAGGTCAGGACTCTGTTCAGGACAGTCAAATTCTTTCACCTACAGTATATCTTTATGGACCCTACTTTATGCATTCCTGTTCCCACAAACGTGGCAGCATGAAAATATCCAAAGTCTCTCTCTCTCTCTCTCACACACACACTTGCAGAATACAGAAATGTAATATTAAAATGCATAGATTCAGAATGAGATGTCACTTGAGTGTATTTCAAGGCAGGTGAGCGAATAGTTTTGGTAATATAGTGTATGTTACTGACATTATGGAAAATATATCATTGTTTGTTACAAAGATGTGTCAAAGTCTGTTGGGTCTTTGCTGCAATACTCTTTAGTACCACTAGATTCAGTCACAGGCCACTGCATCATGCCTGTTTACGTGACCATTAAGATCAGAAAACAAAGTACTTAGATAATTTTAACAATCAGATCTGACGCGTTTACATGTGCTTAAGAAATGTGATAATTGAAAACCCTGGATTACACGCTCTAGTCCTATATTGGATTTCTTTCAGAGTATGTACGTACTTGATGATGACAGAATCAAACATCCTGTTCCTGTTTTCCGCTCATGCTTGACTATGTAACGTCTGTTTACTACAACTGTAGGTCTGTTTACACATGTGCAAATGTAAAAGAACAAAATAAATCAGATTACCCTCTATATATGCAGGAAGACATGGGAGTACTGGGGAGAAATCCATGTGTGATAACTCCACAAATCAGATAATAAACAAAAGTATTAGTGTATAAATGTAAACAGTCTCCAGAACGTCACACACTCAATAGACAGGAAATAGCTCACAAGGCTGATTCCATCCTGTTTTAATTTATATGGAACATCAAGTAGTGAACTGTGGACATAACAGGATATGTGAACAACGACTGAAGCTTCTCATAAAATGTCTATTATTGTGGCAAATGTGAAATGATGTTCAGAGCCAAAGCAAAGAAGTGATTAAAAAAATACACGTCAAAATGAGAGTAGGTCTCGTTGTTACTGTTGTGTTAATTGTAGTGGTGTTCAGAAGGTAATTCATTTAGGAAATTTGTGTGTTTTTATGTTCGATTGACATTAATATCAGATATGATGGCCATTAAAGCAAGCAGTGGTGCAACATTTTTCCTAGTTAGTAGTCTGGTTATGTTTGCTTTGGTTTTTAGTGGCTCCAGCTCAACCCTCTTTTCCAAATATGGTCATTTGTGCCAAGACAGCAGCAGCCCAAAGAGCCACAAAACAATGAATGGCATCACAGAGACTCAGTCCACGACACTACACTATTACAATACTGTACTACAATATACTGCCTTAAATAAATGTGTCAAAGTCATTTTAGTTCAGGAGCCCAGTTTAACCTCATGTGAGCTGGAGAAGTAAAATAGTGTAATGACCTAGACAACGACACGTTTCTGTTTTAGTGCAAAAGGGTAAAACTGCACTATGTATAAAAGTTTACCATTACAAACTATCCTCAAACAAAAAATATGAATCGCCTGAAAATTAATGTTCAACTCAAAATGTTTTAAGAAAAACAAGAGAATTTAAACAATATTATGTCTCAGGTTATCATTTACACACGTGCAGTACATACATTATAGCTTACAGATCGTGGTAGACCTACAAATCTACAAAGCATTTCAGCTGGAACTAAAAACCATATGTCTGACTTTCTGCAGGTAATCACCAAACAAATCCCCATGTGGAGAAGATACAGCTGATTTACTGGAAGATGCTGAATAAGTGAGTTAACCATGAGTTCCCTGATGCTCTATATATTTAAAAATTATTTTCAGACAACTGTCATTACTCTGGATTTTAACTTAATGGCAGTACACAATACAAACTGCATGATTATTCTTCTTAATAGCACCATTACTTCAAAAGCAGGCTGAGGCTCAGATGAATGGGCTTTTAAAATACACTGCCTGCACACTTTTAATATTTTTAAATCAATTAAACCACTTTCCAGAAAGCACATGAATCAAAACAGTCACTTTATTCATCACTGTACGGTTCCAAACTTCCCTGTTTGTCTGAATGTTTTTCCTTTCGTCTCATTTTCTTTGGTCTGATCAAAGTGAGTGAGGGATGTAATAGTGGATGGCCATTTATGCTCTTTACACTGACACATTTCTATCTAAAGTAAATGTTAAAACAAGAGCAAATCAAGTCTTGCTCTTGTAACAAAGACTCATTAGCTCACAAGGGAACGCACTGTCACCTTGTGTAACTTTCTGATAACCTGAAACAGAGTGTGAGTCTAATGAGAACTGGAGTTAATTGTTTTGTAATCTAATGATAACTCCACTTAATTATTTGTAATCAATAGAAATCAATCAATTAAACTGCATTGCCAACAGAGACACTAACCAGAGAGGATGAGGTGGGAATAAAAAGTTTGCCATAGACACTATTTCTAGCTGTAAAATAAGCAACACATGCTTAGTTAGCATAAAACAATAGATTTTTTGTGTTTCCAGTGTGCAGTGTACACACTGTGCCTCTTACTTGATGTTTCTTGGGCTCTGGCGACATTTCCTGTGGGATGAACTTGATCGGTCCCTTGATCTGTCTCCTGGATCTCTTGGTACCATCAGGTAGCGTCTCCATGGCGATATCGGCCTCATCACTGCTGGCCTGGTCACATTCTGAACATTGCCTGAGGAAAAGAAGGAAGGCTTTCACTGAACTGTATCGATTTTTATATAAAGGGTCCAAATCTTTCGTCTTTACTGTACAAAAACTCACTTTCATTGCTTTTTTTTTCTTTAATCAAAAACAGCACAAAGGGAGATAAAAAAGAAATCACTTAGATCTAAATGCTGGGTTTTCCCATATAATTATGGAAGACTTGGGCTTTGCTCCTCAACTGATGCAACAAAAACCTTATCTCAGATTTTACTAACTTCACTGGAGAAAACACAGCACCGTATTTTTCCTGAAAATGTTTTCAAGAGTGAAGCTTGCATATTATTTTGTATATTGACGTCATTAGCTGTGTTTCATGTTTCTTTAAGCCATTTTCAAATAGCAATGGTTAGAAGGATAAAAGAAATAGTTTTTAGTCAAATAATAGTAAAAAATTAAACAATAAAAAAAAAAAAAATTAAGACCATGAGGCACAAATAATTAGTCCACAAACATAATCAGATTATAATACAGTCACTTGCCAGCAAATAATTACCATATTAAAACTGGTCACGGAATCAAAAATATAATTAATTGTTTTTGATGAGGAGAAAATACAATAATATTTAAAAAGTTTCAATGTATTTTTCAAATCAGTTGGAACAGGAGATCACAACTGTAGTAACAAACTTCTAAAATGTAGTTAACATGGAGTAAGCCTGACATACTTCGACCAAAGTCAAATGATGTATCAGTTTTTATTTTTACGAGGGGTAGATGTAATTCTAAAACCCATTATTTCCACCTGATGGCGTATAAACAGACCATTTTTGTTAACACAGCTGACACATATAATACTAGTGAACATATCAGTGGAAAGACTACGTTGGTTTTTGGTTGCCCATTAATCCTCATTTAGAGCTCTGGGACAATGAATCTGTAGGTCACAGACAGTAATAAAACAACACTGCAGGACTTTTTTCTCTACTAAGTGTAAACAGAGCATTAGATTCTGATGCCGGACATGATTTAAAACCCTCCTTGGACTGGGGGTGACTCAAACCCAGGATTTAAACTTTATGAGTAAAAGAAATGTAGGTACGCCTCCTCATTTCTTGGACTGGTTTCAGCTTTTCAAAAGGTCGTTTAGTGTCTATAGCTAACCCTTATCAGGACTTCTTTCCAGCTTTATCAGATAATCCTGATATTTATTGCACGATGTCAGACTTGGACATAGGAATGGATACTGTCTTATAATCAGCTTGTGCCTGTTGTATCATAGTGAACAGTGCCCTGCAGTGTGTGGCTTCTGCATGTGTACAACTCTAATTAGTTATGACTCGCCCTCTACACACATGGTTTCTAATTTCCACCCAATAACGTGAAGGAGCTTCATGCTTATTTTATCCTGAATTTAAATAAATGACTCCAGATTGTAGTACGCAAACAAAAGCCCATCCTGTTCTGTAACACCAGCTGCATCTCTTCATTTCTTTCATTTACAAATGCAGGAAAAGAGCTGCGTCTTTCATAACACAGGGGGATGGAGAGCCTCGCTAACTGACACTCTACAGAATATCTAAGAACTATCGTGTGTGGAGAAACAGATGCTGCGTATCTCCTCTCCAGATAAGAAACTACGGTTAGTTGAGAGAAGGGAGTGTGACATTTCCACCATCTCAGCATCCGTCATCTGATAATCCAGCTGCCACAAACTGGCCTCAAATGTCAAAGCTAATATGAATAAACAAACTGTGGGTTCTAATGCAGCGCTGCTCCCACCAGGCAGGAGTTGGATATGAAGAGCCTTTCAAGTTCATATTCATGTAATGAATGTGGTATATGAGGTGAAAATATTGTATTTTCATTAACCACAAGTACCATTGCCTTTAATTAATACCGTCACCATCATATTGTGAAGGTGAGATCAGTGCCTGGTCTAATTTAACTGAATAGAGCATCATACATTCAACTTCTGCCATTATCTCTGTTTTAGTATACTATCATTACTGAGATAAAAGCACTCTACCACTGCCTGCCCTGGTGATACTGAAAAGACTGGTTGTTATGCCGGTAGGCATGCTAATGGGGCGCCTGGGGCTGGGGTCTCAGCACATCAGTAATTTGGTTTAGCAGAAAAACCTCTCAAAAGTGCATATTTCTGTGACACCCCCATGGCTGTCATCATCATGACGTTCACTGGCTAAATCAATAGTATATATATATATATATATATATATATATATATATATATATATATATATGTGTGTGTGTGTGTGTGTGTGTGTGTTTGTGTGTGTTTGTGTGGGCGGGAGATGTGGGGGGTAGGGGGGTGAATAGTTCATAAGATAAGGATTTCGAACTGAGGGAAAAGGTGGTCCACTTGTTTTCGCAGCACGTGCACACGTGGTCCATTGTTGTGGAGTGCACGTGGGGCAGGGTTCGGAGCAGTACTTATGGTCCATCCGCTGGGGGATAGTGGTATGTGATTTTGTGTGCGTGTGTGGGGTCTGGTCCAATTGTCAGAGCAAAAATAAAAGCAGAGCCGACAGGCTTTACTCTTCCTTTAAAGCTGTTTTTCCATTAGTATTGCTTCTACCTAATTGTACTCACTTTGCAGTGCTTCCACTATGAAAAAGGACTCTGTCCCATGGTACCTGATCCTAGATTTTTGGTACCTACACCGCTGAGGTTCCAAGCAGTCTTATAATATGATGTTTCAGCAGCGTAGGCACTGATTAGTGAAGTTGTCTCTGCGTCAATGCATTATCAACGTGTGACCCGCCATTTTTAAAAAACAAGTTTCTGAGTTACAGTAAACAGCGTTAAGATAAATTCAGTCTGCAATGCAATGATGTCATTCTGCAAAACTGTCATTCCACCATGTAGTGGAAACATGGCCTAAGTCTCCAGGTAGTGTACACATGTATGCAATGAGCAACAGAATTTCAACAAGAAAAAAAGTTACTAAATTGGCTACATACTGGCTGATGTCGATTAATCAGCGAGACCCTATAATCGCCCCATTTAAATCGGCCAGTCAATAAAGCTCAGTATTTTAAAATTCAGCTTCTTAAAATAGGTTTGCCTACCTTTTTACTTCCACTATTATTAAGGTTAGTCTGTTTCTGACATGTGGTCCATACCCCGCAAGGAGCATGCCCAGTCTGCTTGGATTCTTCTTAATCTTGATTCACAGTTTCAGTAGGTGTGTGTTCTTGTGTTTCTCACCAGTAGCTGTTCTTGGTTTTCTTGGGCATACGTGTTAGTGGAGGCTCCAAGCAGCCGAGGTGATAGTAGAGCTTACAGGTGTCGCACAGCACCAGCAGATGTTGGTCCTGGTTCTTCTTACATATCCCACAGCTGCAAGAACATATTTTACAAAACGATGTGTAAATAAATGATAAACTTGTTAATGTTTCCACTCATGACTACAGAAGCTGTCGTTTATTCCTAGTGATCAATGATGTGGCACCAGACTGTGTTCACCTGTAGAGGATTGCTGGGAGGCTGGATGACTTCCCTGGGCTACCTCCTTCCTTTTTGCTGGGCTTCCTCTCTTTGGGGGCTTTCAGAACAGCTGGAGTGTTTAGTTTCTGACAAAATGAAAACAGAGGAAAGCAGTGGTTGGCACACATTTGGAATACACAACACCTATCTGTATTAATAGGAGTAATTAATGGACAGGTGCCAAAAAGATGGCCCGTGGGCCAAAACCGGACCACCAAAGGGTCCAATCCAGCCCACCCATTGGATGAATTTGTGAAATGCAAAAATTACACTGAAGATATGATCTCAAAATCATTTCAGTTCAGGTTCCACATAGAGACCAATTTTATCTCAATCTATAAAAAGTGACAACTATAAATTTCTCCCTTTGGTTTAGTGTAAAAAAAAAAGGAAAATATTTAAATTTCCAAATTATTTTTTCACAAAATATATGAACAATATGAAATGTTTTCAGAGAAGTCAGAGCAATTTTAATGATATTCTGTTATTTATGTTGTTGTTTTGTGTATTTGTATATCCAATGTGTTCTATAAACTGTCATATATATGTATAAATAATAAATTGCAGTTTAGAATGTAACAAATTTCACTTATTCTTTTTCAGGTTGTTCAGTTCACTTTCACTTGAAATCATATTTGCCTATATATGGCCCCTGAACTACAATCAGTTTTGATGCCCCTGCATTAAACTTTGATTCATGTCATTTAGATAATATCATTCAAATAAAACAACCGCAAAGTAACACTGCAATGTGATGCAATTAAACAACAACTTTAGTACACATTTCTCTAAATCTGTCATATGTTAATACAGAGCAAATGAACATTTAATATTCAAAAATACAAAAATCCACAACATGTTTTGGTGCCTATTAATGTGCAAATATCTGAACAATACTTTGTAGAAATGTCCTGTGTCCCACAGGTAGTTATGGAGCACAGTCCCCCTATACTGGTCTCCTTTACTGTACTGAAAACTTATTGAAAATGTATTGAACCGAATAATTTTTTTTTATGCCATTACATCTTTATTTTCACTACTGATATTAAATAGCTATTTTTTTTTTACAGAATCTGCTACTGTGACTTTCTGGCTTTAATTTCTGACTCAATAGAGTAGGAAGTTAACACATTATATATAAAACTTTTAGGTTGAACTTTTACTGGAGTTTAAAGAAACAGTAAGAAAACAGCCGGCCTTTATGTGTTTATAAGAGCTGGCATCCATCCAACACAATGTGTAATTTTGATGTTCTTCATTTAAATCACTTGTATTGGGGGTTGAATGCTGAAATCCCACTGGTGGATCTCAATAAGCCTGGAAAATCTGAACAAAAGCTATCTGCGCTGCTAAATACCTGGAGAGGTAAGGTAGAAAATAGATTCTTTGTAATTTCCGAGGATTGATCCATGATGTCACTGATGTCACATGCCTCTGTTCATTATGCAGGGAAAAAAATGTTTGGCTTAAAGTAATAAAAGTCTTCTTCCACTTTGCTAAGAGAAGGCAAAGACGAGTGACAGAACAGAGAGGATTTAGGAAACTTCATGTTATAGCTAAAAGAGCAATTTGTCATCCATTGTGTAGCTGAACTCTTTGTCTTAAAGTAAATGAATTCACTTTACTTTCATCCAAAAAAAGATAAGTGACTCCTCTCTTTCTAGGGATGTGATACCGTAAATAGCAACACTTTGTTGAGCATGTACCTTTTGTAGCCTGAGAGCTGGGACAGACAAAATGAAATGTTAGAGCTAAAAAAGTTGGGAGTTGTGAGAGGCAGTTGAGGTGAGGCAAAGGGAGCCGGTAGTATGTGGCAGGTGAAAAGCAGCAGCAGATAGCCAGTTTATTCTCCCCCAGCATCTCAGGTGCATTGCTGCCATGCAGGTTAATTAGAAAACTTATCTCGTAGGGACTCGGTCTGTCACTAAACAGACAAGGTTTTCCCTGAGGAAGCGCTAATCTGAGCGCGCTCGCTCAGCCTGCGGCACCGAGGGAAGGTCCCCGCAGGGAGGCCTGATAGATGGAGGGCAGGGTGACCAAAGCACAAGGGGCCGCTGGGGCTATCTGCCCAATGTGAACTGCCGTCTGCTCACACCGGGCAACTACCAAGAGTCTCCACTGCTGATATGGAGCAGCTTCAATATTGTTAACATGCTTTATCAGACAGATAGATGAAGAAGTTTAAACAGAGATTAGAAGTAGACAGTCAGGTACACAGGCAGCCTTTAAGCTGTCTGGCGTTCCGCCACAGTCCCATGTCCTCTGGGAAACTCATCCATACATTACAGGTAGCTCCTCCGAGGCTAAGAGATGAACCATATTCAATGATGGAAAATAATGTGGAATGATTTCAAAACAGCTTCCCATAAAATAAATGCAAACACAAACTAAGATGCAGACAAAATAAATAAAAAAAATTAACTGTTTTTGTTTTTCCCCAATATTAATGGATTATATACCAGACTAAAACAACAGTCTTTAATTAGTGGTTTTGATGTTATGTATTCCTGTATCCTACTCAAACTATTGCACATATTCTGTTTTGTTTTCTTTTCTTTTCAAACTTCTCTGATAATAATAAGTCAATTCTTCAAAAGGGTTAGTTTTAGGGTCAGGTCAGAACTTATGCATTCCTTAAACTACATTAAAAACCAAGATGAAAGAAGTGATAAAAATATACATTTAAGGATATTAATAATTCTGACAGGAATATTTGTTATTGTGCCAGTTTTGACTTTTAACAATAGAACAGATTTGAATGTGTCCATCATGTTAATAATGTTGGGTCTAATTAGAGGGGGTGGTGTGCTTTTATTTCCGTGCAGCTGTCAGTCAAATTGAACCACGCCTACATGGTGTTGACGAAATGGGTCATCTGATGTGGTTGTAAATGTTAACCTATGCCCACTGTGTATTTAATCCGGTTGCTTAATTAAAGTTGATTAAAGCTCCACAACCTCCAAAGTAAAGGAAAACATGTTAAATCTAATTTGATTTTGTTAGTTTTTTTCTTTCTTATCTCTTTCTTTCCTTATTTCTATAAAATGTTTTGTTTTATATCACTTGACTGAAACATGTTCAAAGTAAAGATTACCAAAAAAATACATTATGTTCGAACAAGGTCATCTCAGTTTTGTGGTGTTGCCTTTTCTTAATTGTCAATATTTGTGGCAATTATTTAAAAGACTTTAGCTTTTTATTTCAACTTCTAGAATTTATTTTAGTGTGTGTTTCAACTCTGAAGTATTTTGTAACTAATCTTAAAATCATTTACATAAATAAAATAGTTATGCTTGATGTAGCATCGCTGTAGTTGTGAAATGTAAAAATGAACAGGTATAAAGTTAATTTTGTATTCCTGACATGTACAGACAAAAATACAAACAGCAATATGTGGTTTTACATTACTGATATTTATTGAACAGAATAGCCTAGATGTTCATTTGTTCATTTGTCTATAATTACATTTTTATTTGTTAGAAGTGTTTTTAGTCACATAAATTATATCAGTGTTGCTGTAAATGGTTGTGATATTGGTTGCCGATGTAGTTATCGGTATAAATAAAAGACGACGTAATACGATTCCAGCTATACGGGCAATGTTCCTGACAAATCACTGAAATAATGACCCGCTTCACTTATTATTCACATTCCTGTATCAAAATACTGGAAATATCTTTAAAGTTTTGTTTTGTGTTTTTTCCGTGGAGTTGCCAGGTGTGGTAAACTTTCAGGAGCATGAGGAACAAAAGCACTGACGGCAGACTGGAAGAGGGATGAGTGTCCCAGTAAGAGACATCAATAATTTCTGCAAATGCACCAGGGGAATGACAAATAGGAGATGAAAATGTGGCAGATAGATGACACAAAAGCATGCAGTGCTGTGACTGATGTTGCTACTTAAAGCGTGCATGTTCATAATTAGGTGATTTATGGTGGTCATTGCAGATTCACTGCTGCTCTGCTTCTATCCTGTCCATTCTGCTGCCTTTCCACCGTATTAACATCACGACCATTTATCTACACAGCTCATACCCTCCACTACTAGGCTTTTAATGAGGCTCTTAATACATTTAGTTGGTACTTATGTACATAAAACTTTAAAAGAATCATTACGCCATCTAATGCAGCCCAGTGGATATAATATCATTAAGTACAGGGTCAGTTAGCCGCACTGTGGTTTCTTTAAGGTCCTGATCTGACACTTATACAGTAGATACACTGAAAATACCATAAGTGACTAAAGACAGAAGTACCTGGACAATGACAGACAAAACTCTACCCAGATCTAGTCATTAGAGATAGATAAGACCATTGCAGTAATGTTGATACCTTAAGCCTTAAAGGACAAATTCACAATGTAAAACATCAGTTGTAAAATGATAGTTCAGTGACTGAATAAAATCTGAAATGTGGTTGCTTGCTCTGCGTATTCTTCTTAATCATGCTGACCTTCAAATGATTATTTTGCAATTCTCTTTCAGGGTAGGTGATGAAACACAAAATTGACAACGCTTGTCCTCCGTCTAATATTTTCCCTCTAGGTCATGTGAAGATTAGATGTGATTTAAGGCTTCAAGAAGTCTAACAAATCAGGTAGATAATTGCGCAGAGGTTCCACTTTTTAGCATTTTTTTCTGCTTTGGGCAGAAAACATGGTCTGTCAAACCAAAAGAGTCAATTTTGTATAAACCAAACGTAACCCACTTGATTTAAAAAACTCAGACTGATTAAAAAGAAAAGGGTCTTTTAACCCTTGGGAGTCCCTGAAGGCATCAGCGCATCCTGATTGCACAACCGATTTAAGCTGAAGCCTTGCTGAGTTGCGCTTATAACTTGTGTGGAAAGTGCAGATGGCAAACTAATACTGTGAAGTCAACTGTGTTGAAAGGACAGGTAAACAACAAAATAATAATAATAATAATAATAATAATAATAATAATAATACATAGAGAATCAATAATTGGGAAATTAAAAAATGATTTATTTCATTATTCATGTACAAATCAAAAAACAAATCGTTTTTCATTATTTTGATTATACGCACAAATTTCAACTGGAAATAAACAAGTGAACCAAATGTCAGCTTTCATGTTGACATTATGGATATCCAATGTGTTATGACAGAAGTATGCCATGTCTTCATGTGTAATGCGAAGTGTCCTTTACTTAGATTGGACACACTTTATTAGACAAAACTATAATACCTGGAACATCCTGCCAATTTTTTCAGTTGTCATGGCGTCCTCCTTGACAGTAACATGTTTTCTTCCTCTGAATAACACGCAATTCTCCATCACCGCAGAATGCATTCAACAGAATATTAGCAAATCCACAATTGTCCAGCTCAACACAAAAAAGTCAGTAACTTCTGGGTCAACCCAAATTGGATACCAAGAATGTCAACATGAAGCCCAACATTTGTTTTACTTCCTATTTGTTTAATTAAAAACTTTTTTTGTTTGTTTTTTTATATTTGTACATGACTAATGAAATAACCAGTCATTTCTCCATTTTCCGATTGTGGATTCTCAATTAAATATGAGAAGAACGAATGGTACAGGTTTAAATAGTTTTTTGATCGAGTTATGAAGGCAAAATCAAAAGTAATAAAAAAAAAGGAAGGCAAGGAATCCACTCCAGAAGGCAACAGACCAGTAACCATGGGGTCTGAAGATGAGCTTGAAAGATTGTCAATACAGTTTCACAAATTCCCATCTACTTCAAAAGTAGTACTACATCAGAGTATGTGGTACTACAGTAGACTACGTTTACTCAAGTGCTATGTAGAAAAGTCACTTGCTGAGGAGTAAGTCGACATTTGATAGATCACTGTGATAAGTGAAAGCCATCCACTAAGATGCTGTTGAAAGTTCTAGAAATAAGATGAGTTACCTACAGTGATACGCTTTTTACATCTGATTTTACAAGGCCTGAGGGATTTCACAATGTTCCATGACACACACTTTTCCATCTCATTAAAAAAACTGTTAAGAGTAAAATAAATAAATACAAATAAATCTAATTCTTCAGATGACTTTAAATGTAAACACAAATGTCTGTTACCTAAAAAAAATAAAATAAATAGTGCATCTCAACCTATTTCTGTAGATTGCATTTGAAATTCATTAAACAGCCCTTCACAGATCGTGGTACGTCTCTGTAATTGGTTGCTATAGAAACGCAAAGTGGGAGACAGCTTTTACCTTCAGTCAGGTCTGACTTCATGGCAAATGACAGGTCAATCAGTTAGAGCAAAATGAAAGGATTTTTATAAACAGCCGTGCTGTTCCAGGCGGCGGTGTGAGCCCAGTGCTGGCCATGTGACTTGCTGCTAACAATCTGAATTACCCTCCATCACAATTCAGTGTTACGCTAAAAAAGGAGCCTTATAAACAGGAATGTTCCACAAACTTTCTCAACGGCTAATGCATGGAGAGCAGGATGGCTGGAGGGAATGTGAAGGATACGGCAGTGTATGAGGATGTGGTAGAAGTGCTGGGTTTACCTGGCCCACGATGCCCCCCAGCAGAGTCCACATGGTCTGGCCTTCACTTCGCAGATCCCCGTTGACATTCAGCAGCTCCTCCAGAGATTCACAGAGCTACAGAAGGAGAGGAGAGACTTTAAGACACATTTTTTTGTATGTACAGTATGTGCATTCACATTTTACACTAAGGAAGGCAATTTCAAGTCTGACTTTTCCGTGTTTAGTGGAAAATATTTGTGGATCGTGTTTGGAAGAAAGCACCTTTTCTGTTTTAAGTGATCCCTTTACTAATAAATGACTACACCTTTCAACAGCCTCTGCAACAGTGACTTTAAAGGAGTGATATTTTGCTTTTTTAAATGTAATTGTGCATTTTAAAATATGTCCCTATGGTGTACATAAACTGTAAATGCAATGCTTGGGTCTGAATTCTTCATTAATTCAACTCCAAAGGTCCATCTTCAACCCTATTTCAACCCCACCTGAAAGGTCACATTGAGCGCTGACCCTTTAAATGCACATGGCCTCACCCACTCTAGATTGTTGACTGTGCTGCTCTTGTCTTCTTCAACCACTCATGTTCATTAATAAAACCGACCACTGAACATTTTAGGCAAGTGGCTTGAAGGTTGGACATATTTTCTAGTACAACTGCTGCTGACAAACAATTATGGTGCACTTGGAGAAATATTCGCCATAGTCTTGAACTTATATGTGCAAATTTTGTGACATAATTAGCTATAAAACTGGAACAAAATAAGAAGGAACTGAAACAGGTTGAAGAAATCCACTTGATTTTTGCCAGAATTAATATAACGCTAATTTTGCAGCACCTGAAGGGTTCAAATTCAAACTGTGTGAATGATTAGGGTCTGAAAACACAAATAAATTAACCAAAGACTAATAAAAGTAGGTTTAGCAAAATATGACCCATTTAAGTCCCTGGTATTAAAACTTCTAGTGTCCTGTAAGACTTCATGCTGGGCTACTGTACCCACTTCAGAAAGACTTGTAATGACATTCCTCCACTGGTGTTTTCTCCAAGGCCGCAACCATGTAAAAGCAAGTCAAGCAGTGCAATTAGCAACACACACCCCATTAATAACGCTTAACACGCACGGCAGAAGACTGAACGCAACATTAACTCTTGTGACTTTTACTCTGCCATTGTATTCCCTTCCTCATGTTGACAGATGGAGCGGCAGCCTCTTCATAGAGGTCACATGATTGAGGGGTGGTGAGAAAAAGGCAGTCGAAGGAGACCTGCAACCACTTCAGTTTTAACATATGCATAGTTTACTGTAGCATAGAATAAGCATAGTATAAATGATAAATATTTTTAACATATAATTGGAGAGACATAGAAAGCACAACTGTACTGGTAAAGTGAGGAGCACATTATTATTATTTTTTATTATACTTTGGAAAATTACATCAATATGCACAGATGAATTGCGCAAACATGTTTTTTCAATTAAGCTTGTGCAAAATATGGCACGAAACCCAAAATGTGCAGTCTTCAAACAATGACTTGCTAAAACAGTAGCTTGGTTTGTAAAACTGAAAACACCTGCAACAAGAAACAATTATGGACTCCTTCGAAATTATGTTGAAGAATAGTGTCATAAGTTTAAGCCATTTATATTAGATATAAATTGCATGTTATAGATGAATGTATTTTTAAATGTAACCAGTCTTAGCCATTGAAAGAAACCATAACCATCATTATCTACAGGTATAGTGATTTTTTTAACCTGCTACAGCCACTTGTTTTTATCCATTTGCTTGTTTTTAGACCTGTTTATATACTCTGTTTTAATTTCTGTTTGTTAAGCCCCTTGAGATTCTTGAAAGGCACTGTAGTACTTATTATTACTAATGACATAATGGTAATAAATAAGAATTTTGCACCACTGCAAAATGATTTTAAAGGAATATACCTGTGTATGAGTGAAGGTTTAACATGTATTGGTAAATTCATCAAAGCAATAATTAGCTGACTGAAAAACTACATTAAATCATTACATATATCAATATCGCCACCTTATTAATTCATCCTCTGTGTGAAGAGCTTTCATTGTGATCCACTACATTATTTTTCAGGTGCATGTGGTATTTATGGCACAATAACACATCTGTTCTGTTGTATATGTATAATAATAAGAACTTGAGGAGGATAAATGAAATTGAGTTAATGTTCATTTCAATATTTATTACTGTACCTTCATGGCCAACTGTGAAAATGTAAACTTGCAAGGTATTGTCAATGTATGTTTAAAAAGCCATGATGCAAGTGTGGTTCCAGACATATTTAATTTAACCTTTAGACAGACATGTGCCAGTAATACGGTCTTTTTTGGTTCAGGGGTCACACTCAGCCTCATGTGATTTCAAGTGGGCCACATTAGAAAATAAACCTAGAAATAATGATCCAAAAAAATTTGTGCTTAGTAGGAAATTAGTGCTTAGTAGGAAAATATACATCATGAATATGTGAAAAACCTGAAGAAGTAGAAATATATATTTTATTTTATTTAATTTTTTTTAAACAAATGCAATTTTAAAAATATTAGGGCTCTGTTTGTTAATAATCAAATTTTAAGATCACAGAGGATCTACCAATGCAGTAAATATTTATAAAACAGGCAAAATATTGATCAAATTGAACATTTTTCTTCAAACATTTCACGCGGGGGTCATGTTACTCAAAAATCACTCACAGATTTTTTTTAAAAGATGATGGAAAATTCTGAAAGCCGTTCATCATTTTGACAGATTAAAATACTAAGGCATATAAAACACTCACTGTCAAGTCTTCTGTCGTTGTTTAGCTGATTTTAGCCAAAATTAGATGCTACTTTGAAAGTGCAAAATGTCAAGACAGCCAAATCTCCTTAGCTCAGTAAATAGGATGGCATTGATAAATGCGGTGCAAAACAAGTGACTGATGCAGTAGAGGATGAAGGACGAGCAAGTAATACACCCAGTTCTTATGGCATTTCCTACCTTCCGTGTGCTACTTAGTTTCATCAAATTTTCTGGTTTCCCACGTCTAGCTCTCAGTCTGACGTGGTGTGAAAATACATACGTTAAGCTTCTAATGACAACATGCCAATTAAAAGTGGCATGTATACTGTAAATGTTTTTGACCAGCACATATGACTAAATATGTCTCGTTATCATGAAAAAAAGGTAGGATAATAATGTGTTATGACAGAATTTTAGTGTCTAACGTAACCTCTGATTTCAGTTTCATAGTGTATTTGTTCATTTTATTCACATTTTTTATTGTGACAGCATAGATTGTAAATGTGTTCATATATATTTTCAATATACTATATTTTTACTACAATATTTTATTTGACTTTTTTCACATTAAACCAAGGACAAAATTTGGGTTGTTATAATTTATAGGTTATTTTGTGACTATTTTACTTGATATCACACTGTTTTCTATGCAACAACTGAACAATAATTGTTAATAATTGTTAATTAGCTCATTTGCCAGACTGGTTTTAGCCCACGGATGTGACACCCCTGATCTAAACTGAACTTTCTGTTGCACTGGTTTGTTTTTTGTTTTTGTTTTTTTTTTTGGTCTTGTGGTCCAGTGACGGGGAAAAATAAATATAAAAGGAAAAATACTGGAAATATGTCTCCACCATTGCGCAAACTCTAATAGTAAATAATTGCGGGAAGAATTAGAAACAACCACATAAATCATTCATACAGACACGAATGTCCCCCAGACGATGTCTTCTAAAGCTCCTGGAATCCTCTCAACGGCTAAATGGATGACATGAAAATTGGTTGGAATAGACATATGTTTCTGTATGAATGAGCTCTCTTCTCATGGTGGCATAATGTCATTACAATTTTACATTTGTTATATACTTGTAAAAAATAAAGCTGTTTCTGTCACCAGCACCTGTATTTCATACAATAAAATGCTGAAAGGTCTTGTTTTGATTTTTTAATACTATTTATAGTATAGTCAGATCCTCATCTATGATAATGACATTAGCCCACCACAGTCGACATGTCAGCTATGAATACACATTAAAAAAAGTAGCACTTATGTAAGTGACTTATGCAATTTAAAGTTTGATGCAGGTAAGTAGTTTGTTGCTCAGTCAGTAGTTTCTTTAATATGATGAAATAGCCCAGACTTGACCCAGCTTTCTGTGGCTGTGGATGCTTCTACTAACCTTGTTGTACTCCACATGCAGTTTTTCTTGCTCACTCTCCAGCTTGTCTTTTAAGTTCTTCTGCTCGGAGATGTTGTCCTGGATCTGGATCATTCTCATGTTCCGCTCTGAATATCAATGGGACAAAAATCAATAGCACGATCACAATCTATGTACAGGAAAAAGCACATGAGAGAGTGTGCTGATGGCAGATAGGCCCTCTGCCTCGAACTAATGGAGTATACTCTCAAGGTTACTAGCACAGTGTCTTCGCCACATCTGCCAGCATAATTTTTCACGCAGGGAAAATAAATATTTTCACGAAGACATTTTTACAACATGCAGACACATGCTAAACCACTTTAGTTAAAATTACTTAAAGTCACATTCAAGACCAAATGGGATTCCTGTTGGATCTCTGGTACACACACATTATATATATATATATATATATATATATATATATATATATATATATATATATATATATGTTGGTAAATACTGCATCATATCTTTGAAGTGAACTAAATTAACCATACCCATATATTCTGAATGTGTCCTATGATCACACCCTTCTGAGATGATACATTTGATGCTGTAAACACAGTTTTCAACCAAACATTTTCTAAATATTTTAAGTTTGCCATTTCAGGTTAAATCCCAGAAGGTTTAGAGGGGAATAACTCAAAATACCTCTGGGAAATTTTACTAATGGTAGCCATGAAATGCATCACTATTAAGGGGTTAAAATCTGAACCTCCCACATATAACATTTGAATAAAAAAATTGAGGGAATGATTTAATTATGTACTTAGAATTAAGGGAGAGCTATTTAGAAAGAGACAGAGACTCATGATTAAGCTATTAATTCAATAAGGATGTAGAAGTGCATATACTGTATATGTTTTTTCCCCATAGATGCCATTTGGAGATATTTGATTAGATATGTTCATGCATGTAAAAAACTTTGTATATTTGTACAAGCAAAACAAAATAAGAATTAAGTAAAAAAAAAAAGAACAAAACAAAACTGAGTTAGTCAGCATAACACACAATACATTACAGTGCAAATACAACCGCTTGCTCTACTATGAGTAAGAGACATAGGGTCATAGCGCATAGAACATGGACAGTAAGTTGAAAATGTTGAGTCAATGCAGAAACATGTTCTAAATTCCCAGTTTTAACAGATGTTCAGTGGCATGAAAGTAACTGATTACAGCCTGTCTATATGATGCTGTCAGGATAATTGTTGCTTGTTAGCAAACAGCCAGTGACTTTTACAGAATATCCTATGGATAAATGTTACATGGACAAACAGATGACAAGTGTACAATGTATTGATCAATCGGACTATTGGAGAAGGGTCACCGAGTCTGGATTCTTCAGAAGCACTATTTGCTTTCTCCATCTCGTGCATACTGTCTATTTATGAACATTTAAAGCATTAATTTCACTTTGTGCTGCTACTTTCAGACTACAGTGTCTTATTTTCTGTGATTTTAAATCCATTGGCGGTTATATCCTCTTATTAACACACAAAAGTCAACTGTCAAACTTCAGCAAATGCTCACCCGCAAAACATGAGGTGGGTTTATTTTGTCTATTTACTTTTGAGTAACTGTCAAAGCATAGATGTGTATAAACTATGTATGAAACCATTTCCTTCACGTACCCAAGTAGTAATTGACAAAGTCAGCCGTGAGGGCAGGTTGCTTGTGTTTCCTGCGTCCGTCCATACTGGCGTTGGCGTCAGATGTGTCCACTGGGAAAATGTCGGTGCTGATGCCCATCAGTTCAGCCTTCCTCATCAGCTTCCTGATGGCTGAGGCACTGGAGGTCAGAGGTCGTGGTAGTTTCTCCCGGGGCACCCACGCCTGAGGTCGGGTGTTCCTGGACAGTTCGGCTTTGGCCCGGTACTGCTGCAGTCGGGTGGTGATCCGGGCCTGCAGGTGTAACACACATACAAGTATTTTGAGTTGTTCCTATGGAATTTTTTTAAGACTGTTCAATACTTTTAAAACTGTTCTGACTTTTATTCAATTCAGTACTTTTCCGAATTGTGAACACAGAATAACAGTGGGTAACGGTAGGTATTTGCTGCTGGCTTTTTTTGGTTGTGTGACTCTAGTGTCAAAAAGTTCTTAATCTGAAAAAAAAGAGAGGTACAGCATCCACTTTTGCTCTATTCAACAGGCTGCAACCATGCACAAAATGCACTGTACTCAGACCAGGCTTCATTTAACATACCCTCAGCCAAATTAGATGGAAATAATGTTGACAGGAACCATTTTACTGTATTACATCTAGAAACAGCTAACTGTACACTAGTTTATTTTCCTCCAGTACATTCTGCACACTTTGCATTATATGTTCAATGTTATTTTAGTTTATTATGAACTAAGTCATACTTTTGAATAGATTGTGATATGTGCATAAAATAAAGGAGAGGAAATTAATGTAGATCTCACAATATGGCCAAAAATATGATTTTGGTAATTATTAGGGGTGTAATGGTGCACTCATTTGTACTGAACCATCTTGGTTCTGGGCCTTTGATACAATATGGAGGTGTACTGACTGAACACATGTAGCCTATGTAAAGAATGCAAACAATCGGAAAGAAGGGTGGACACAAGCAGAACCAATGTGCAGGAATCCCTGTATATACATTCAACAGTGGCAAAAAAAAAATACAAGACATGGCAACAGATGCACAGAACCCGAGATGTGACATTTGAAGCATGTCGTTTCACTTTTGGTTTTTTTGTGGCACAAGAGTCCAAATGTTCCTTTACAGCAGAAAAGGCTTTTATTGTATAACCAAAGTTGGCAAAACCAGTGAACCCTGTTCCTCTTGTCCTTCACCATGCCTCTGCTGTGGTGTTACTGTGAGGTCACGTTCACAGCACCTCAGGGAATACGGTGAGGCCCCCCCCCCCCCCCCCCCCCCTACCATTACAGCCCTAGAAATTATGCAAAGAGACTAATGATGTGACAAAATAACAGTAAAATTAAAGTCTCTAAATTTATATGTAACAAACCACCAAGTGTATGAATGTTTTTATTGGTCTTCTTAATTGAAGAATCTCCACAGATGACATTTACATGGCTTTCTATTTGTCATGTGAGGACATGGCGTGAAAATAAAGTTATCAAAGCTCTTTCAGTTGGTTGGTATATTTTTTATATTCATTTTCATAATATAAAAGCCACAGATATATTGCTTTTTTCCATTTCATATGAAAAAAAGAGGGGCTCTTACCTGAGCTTCAGGGGTAAGCTG
This sequence comes from Siphamia tubifer, assembly GCA_020466265.1. Lineage (NCBI taxonomy): Eukaryota > Metazoa > Chordata > Actinopteri > Kurtiformes > Apogonidae > Siphamia > Siphamia tubifer. The sequence continues at coordinate 21,953,686 of CM035793.1, read as the reverse complement.
TTTCTCCCTCTCCTGCAGAGAAACTTTACAGTAGGACTGTAATGCCAGATAATTCTTCCTTTTCCATTTTCTGTCAAAGCGGTCTGCGTGCTGTTTACAGTACGCAAAAAAAGGATCAGCAATATCCTGAGGAAAAAAGGAAACACATGAATACAGTAGTTAGTCATTAGAAAGGAGTTGGAACGTTACCTCCTGCATCCTCTTGCTACATTAACCTTTTACAACATAGTTCCATCCCTTTACCTCTCTGTCCACGGAAAAAAAAGAAAGAAAGACATTTTTTCTGGCTGACGGCCACCAGGAACCATTACACTGTAGTTGTTTCAGAGTATAGCATCAGCACTTTTATCTGATGATGGAATCCCTTTTTTTTCTGGATTCGTATATAGCAATTTATGTTGTAAATGAACTGCATAAATCAGTAAACAATGAAACAAAACAAAGACAACTGACATAAAAGTATATCAGTGTGATGTGAATGGGCAGATATCTCCTTCTACCTCTTCTGCTGCAGCCTCAGACAGAAGCCCCTCCCTCTGTGCACAGGTGACGTGGAAGTAGGAGCGACACATCCCTGCATCACAACTGATGCACACACCAGTCCTGGCAAAGCGGGTGTCCTCACAGAAACTGCATTCCTGCAGGTTATGGGAATACACATAGGACAGTGACAACTCTGTTGAATCAACAAGTTATTTGTTTCCTTATATGATGACGCTGGTAGCCTGGCTCAGCTTAGGCAGCATTGTACAGTATAGGAACCCATTTATTTGTTTGAATTTATTAAGATAATCTGGTTGAAATGTGGTGAGATGAGACACTTTTAAGGTTTAACAATGTTACATGCGACCAAAAATAAAAGGAAAACGAGAAAACTTCAGAATTTCACCAGACATAAGAAGTGGAAGCAAAGCAAAACACTCAAGTACTACTACATATTTTCATTACTTTCCTTTTTGAGCGACTTTCTAAATAAAATAAGAATATTGTTTTGACTATTGCGGTGTTACGGCTCTGACACTACAGATTATGGAGGACCGAACCCGTCTTATTGAAAAATACATACCAACATATGAAAATGGCTAAATACATGTATTCATGTACCAATACATGATACAAAAAAATACATTTATTTACCTCAAAAATTTATTTTCCATACCATGGATTTTATATTTATGTCTACACCTTTTATTAAGGCAGGGTCAGTCCTCCATAGTTACAGCATCAATTAACTGCTGCAAACAGTACTTCATACAAAACCCTGAATTTGTCAAATGTTTGCTTTAATTTTGTAATTCCTGGTTACAACATTTAAGAGTTATATTTGAACATTGTATTCCATCCATTCATCTACTCATTAGCATTTTTTCTTTTAATTTGTTGTGGACTAGGCCCATGTCAATAGTCTTTCTTTAAAAGGATTTCATGGTCCTTCAACTCCGTATCCAAATTCAGTTTATGACAGTTTCGTTGGTTAATATTTAAGTGTTTAGACCCCTTTCATCTAAGTCTTTAGGTGACAGTTCGCTTTCACACTTCAAATAGTTGTCTTTTTCAGACCTGAAAAATCTGTTTAATGCAGTTATTAACATTCAGCTGACATCTGCTGCTTCCACTTCACATCCATTCTCCACTAACAGTATAGTTCAGATTACATTCTTTAGCATATTTTAAGTGGAAGTGAATAGGCCTGTCATAATTATTATATAGTTCCAATTTTGCTGGTAATTGTCTCCACTCTGTTATAAAAACAACTGGATGAAACTAATAGAGGACATGTTCTTGTTGCTTCCCTTTGATTTTGCAGTGCTTAACCTCTACTTGTCGCAGTTATTTCAATTATAGTAGTAGTTGAACAATAATAGGCTTTGTATATTTAAGATGGTTATGTCGCATCAGCGCTGCACATTTAATGGTTAAAAAGCCAAGGTTGTTTCAGTGCTTAATAACAATAAATGGCTCTTTATTCTTCATTAGGTGTGTGTTGTAGTATACTAGCACCATAAAATCAACAGAAAATTATAGATAATTGCAATTATTCATATGCCAGTTAATCATAAGCAGCAATTTCCTTATTGCATCAGTTCTAAGTGAATACATTTGTATTTTTCATTGAAAAGAAGTGTCTTTTCTACAGTTAAACCATTATCTGTAGACTCAAGTGATTCTGAAGTCTCCAAAATATACTGCAACAGTGATGACAATAAGGAAAAAAATGTCAAATGACCACTCTGTAACATGTAGACCTGAAATGGGCATATGTTTTCTTTGTTTGTTTGTTTTTTAAGCTTTAAGACACTGATATGAAGCAAGACAAAATAAATGTTGGTGTAAAATATTGAAAAAATCTCAGTTTTATTGACACGAGAATGTGGTAACAAGTGCATAGGTTGCCATAGTAACACACGGACAACTCTTTACCATTGTATGCATCAGCCAATAAATGTCAAATGATGATTACTTTGTGAAAGTTTCACTCAGATATCTGAATTATACTAATTTGAACATTTTAAATGGGTATTTTGTGGTAACACATGGACATGGCCTTTAAAGCAACTCACAAATATAAATACGACTCCCAAAATAATGAAAATCTAATACTTGAAACTTAATCATCTGTATAATTAGCAAACTAAATATATATTTTTTTTTTAATTATTAAATTTTTTGCAGCAAATTCAAGCTACAGCTATGATGTAAAAAGTACCGTTCATAAAAATTTGTTCTAACTTTTTTTCAACAACTTGCATTTTTAAAAAGGCTAACAGTTACATAAAACAGACATCTTTAGCTAAAAAATAGCCCCTCGTGATAAATGTGTGCAGATGTACTTTTTCATTCACTTTTATTTGATTGGACCCAGATGTGTTTATACCACATGTACATACATGTATAGTTAAAAGTTTGTCATTGAAGTCTACATCACATTCAAGGCCAAACCGCATCTGTAAGTGTGGAAGAGTTCTTGCCTTAGCTCCATATTTTGAATAGTTCATCTCTGTGAGCGTCACTGGTCGTAGCTTATCAATGTCTCCAAATGCGACTCCGGGAACGTATAGTGCACACACCACGTGCACCCATCTGAAAACATTACAGTGTAATAAAAATGAAACTGGTTTTACCTAAACAAACTATTATACATCAAAATGAAAATGAGGAGCTCGAAACTTGTCAAGATTAAAAGCAATTTTAAAGATGTGACATTTACAATGTATTGATTTCTGCATGTTGATTTCAGGGAAGTCCATAAAGCTGATTGCAATCTATGGCTGTGGTTACTTCTGCATTTAGTGTGCTGAATTATGCCAGACAATAAGAAACTTAATATCATGAAACTGGCTGCAGTGAGTTGCTCATACACTTCAAAAAGAAATGGATTCATAGATTTATATAGCCCCAGACTGGCTACAGTTTGGTGTGACACAATTTCAAATGCGGACTTTAGGGAAGAGAATCCGAAGTCCAATATAAAGATATCCATCTCTAGCAAGCAACCGCTTCACAGTTTAATTTGCTGTGTTTTTCATGCTCTAGTGAAGTAGTAAATTTGGGTGCAGCCTGGCTGAGAAGCACTATCAGCGATAACGTGGCTGAAGTCTCCACGCTTCACATAACACACTCTTTTCTCTCACTCCTTTTCTTCCTCTATCTCTCCTCTTCTCTCCATCCCCCTCCCTCATTCCTCCACTGCTTCTCTCTCTCCTCCTTAATCCAACTTCCTTTTCTCTCCAGTACTGAATAAATGTACAATTTAGATAGCCTTTGGCTGTCCGCAGCATTTCCACCAGCTAAGGTCATTAGGCGTTATTTGTTTCTGAACACGTTCCACTGGCTGCCTCTGGTAAATGGCAGCTGACCACTGGGTCAATGTGATGCTATATCCCACCTCCCAGCGTCAGTTTCTTTGAAGATGCCATCCTGGTTGGGGCAGAGCTCACAGCTGGGAGTCACCCCGTTCTTACAGGCGTCGCAGAACCAGGGCTCTGTAGAATTCTCTGAGGCGGAGCTCATGATGGAGTCACTCTCACCGTCAACGCCATAACACCCTGGGAACATGAGACGGGATTGTCAGTATAGCAATGCCAATTACACTGTTCATTAAAGATAACATCACTCATTCCATTTTCCATGTCACTGGTTCTCATGAAGGGCAGTGGCAAGCACATCATGGTTTATCAGTATTGGCCACGAGGCAGAGGAAATATGGACCAATGAGCTGACTGCTGATACCACAGAGTAACTCTGACCCAGGACGGGAAATACAGGGGTCTTCAACTTCTGACATTCACAAATAACACAACATTAAAATCTTTAAAAACCTAATTATTGTTAATCTATAATGAAAAACGAAGTGTCAGACAAATATACTGTTATTTTATCATTCACACTATTCGCATATTCCATTTGACTTGGCCAATCCTCGTTATTTGTAGTTCATCCCCCAGAATTATATTCTGCACCAATGAAGGCAAAGAAAACAAGTGAAAGAGTAGGTGGAGCTTACCAATACCCCCACCTGGTTGCATAACACTTTGCCCCAGCTGCTCAATGCTACCCTGCCTGGCAAAAATGCAATAATTCAGAGAAAAACAAATGAAAATAACTGGTTGAATAGTCAAATAGTCTTGTAATTTTTTTTTAAATTAAAAAATATCTTTAAAATAATAATAAAAATAATAAATAAATAAAACAATGATAATATTATATAATAATTCAGCTATTCAAGTGTGAACTGTACCTGTCCTAGTAGAAAAGAATATGTTAACTTGTGTGGTACGAGCAGCATCCGCTAGCTAACCTGTGTGATACGAGCAGCATCCGCTAGCTAACCTGTGTGATACGAGCAGCATCCGCTAGCTAACTTGTGTGATAAGCAGCGCAGACGACCCCCGGCCGCTGCCTTAAACTTTTTACACCTAATATAAAAAGTGAGGATGTGTGATAGACGTCTGGACAGTCCGGTTTTAGAGCCGTGGGTCCAGACAAAATGCGGACATATGTTCACCTACTGATGTGCAAGTAAATTGAACAGAAACCTCTTTGCTAACATTAGCCTTTGTTTTGTTGGGGTTAAAATGTTGATGCTTGTGTCTTGTCAGTGGACATTGTTACATTGCAGTGAACTTTAATACAAGTTGCTCATTGCTAGACAGACGGGTGTCCATGTTTTGTTTTCTTTGTTTGTTTGTCGTTGACAATGTGATGACGTCATCACGACAAGTCGACTCAATTCTTCTTTATTGACGGATAAATCGACTTGAAAAAAACTGAAGTCGTTAATGCCCTAACCTACAATATTCATTACACTTAGAGAAGCTTTGCTACTATGTGTTGTTCATCTTCTATTGTCAGCATATGCATGGACACACAGTTTCATGCATGATCTACCCACATAGAATCCGATGATCTAAATGCCATCAATCATGAGTCATTGGGCTGAGAACCATCCAAACACATCAGCTACAGCTTTCAAATTCACACTGGTTTAAGATGACATTCTGCATGACATTTATTTATGGATTAAACTGATTATTTTTAGTCAGAATAAGACACATATTTTGGAAATCTACTAATGGAAAAAAGGTGAGAACTCAAATTAAGTAAATACAGACTGAAGCATTTCATACATACTTTAAGTGACAATGTGAACCTTAAAAACAAAATAAAAATATATATTGTTTTGATATTGAGTGCTACAGAAAATTATATTGTGATATTTTGCAATTCTTATATAGCCCAGCCCTAGTTGGCAATGAAACTCCTGAATTTAATCAATAAAGCTCATCTTTAAACATATCTTCACTCATTTAATGTCATTAGATTATATTTCAATTACACCATTTCTCTCATGGTTGTATTTATTATTATATTATATTGATACCATGTTCATTGGTCCCTTTCAAATACAACATTATTTGTGGGTGGGTTATGGGCAAATCATTGTCATTTTCTAAAATCAACATTGGATTTTTTTTTTTTGTCAATTGCACTTATGGATATTGCATTCAATACCAATTGACACTTCAAGTATTGTTCATTGATTTTTGCAAGATTACATTTTGGGTGGGGAGAAATGTCCATTTTACTTATGAAAATGCACATAAATGAGTCTTACAGAAAATGTGAAACCTTATGTATGTCCATAATTAGGGGAACAGTGTGTCCTGTGATGACAGCACATGTATTCTACAACAATAAATGGGGGCTGGGGGTGAATTTCCATTTTTAAGCTTTCTGAGGACTGAGAACACTACTTCCACATGGCAATTAAGTGCCTGGTTTACCCAGTGGTACAGAAATAATGTGATGGTTTGAAGCATTTTACAGCTCTTATTGGCTGGCTACTGTAAATTAGAGGGACAGCACTGGAACCAAGTGGCATTTAGTGACGCATTTCCATTGCTATATATCCCGTATTCACTTGACTGTATGTGCAACCATGTGTTTTTTTTTCCTATTCTCTCTCTTGTGCATTCACTGGGAAATAAAAAAGCAGATCCAGTAACCCTTTGGTCCAAGACTGCCAATCTGCTGTACAATATGATGCTTTGCAATACAATACAAACAACTTTATTAATCCCACTAGGGGCAATTTGTTCAGAGTAACTCATTGTGCACATAACAACATATATAAACACAAGAACATAGAGACCAGCGCTGTGACACTACTGCAGCACAAATTGAACATTTGCTAAAAAAATAAATAAATAAATAAAGTACCCTCAGAGAAGCAAAAGCATTTTAATGTTGTCCTCTTAATTTTCTGAGGTTGCCTAAACAATTACTTGGCTGATGTGGTTTCTATGGCAGCTATTACACCAGGCAAACGTGCTCCTCACTACCAATGAGGGCGGCAATCAGCACTCTGCCTCCGCTGGGGAGATAACACTCTAACTCCTAATTCAGTCAACCAGCCTTCGGGCTTTTTGAGCAATGGGAAAGACTCGCAAATCAAAAGCTCAATGTTCTGCATGCCTGTCACTGTGCGCCACGCTGGGGAGTCGGGCAGCCCATCGAAAGCAAACACTGGGGCGGATGGGGTTGTTTATTCAGCTCTACACTTTGTTTGGTGGGTGCATGTCCTTTTTTGATTGAGAAACCATTTGCTGTGTGTCACGGTGAATCACTAATTCTGAACTCTGCTCTTCACAGGCTGGGGACATTTTTATCTTCAGTTGTTTTTTGGGGATTTTTTTTTTCTTATAGACTTCCAACTCAAAGGCATATATATATATATATATATATATATATATATATATATATATATATATATATATATATATATATATATATATATATATATATATATATATATATATATATATATATATATATATATATATATATATATATGTGTGTGTGTGTGTCAAATTACTGATTACTCTATGACGGCAATGAAGTGAGTCCTGACCTTCAACATAGAAGAAGTACTTAAAGAACCTGCCGTCTTGATGTGAATGTAACTAGCGCCTATTTCTGCCTCCATTTTCCTCCCCAGCATGTGGCAAGGGCAGGAGGCTAAGTCTTGCTTGCTCCAATATAGCTCCACTCAACATTTATTTAAAAAAAAAAAAAAAAAGTATTAGTGGAAAACCTCTGGCAACAGTTGGGCGCTTCATCTTTACTGATTGGGCTTTGAACCGTGGAACCGGGTTTGTGAACGACCACCATGCTGGTTTAACCGACTTACAGCTGAACCGTGGCACAAACCTTCGGTGTTCCTTTTGAACTGAGATACAAAGCTCAGACTGTTAAGCCATGGGTTGCTGGCTAATATGAGCTAAGCTGACAAAAAGTGATGACTACAGGATAGCTTTATAATCCCTGAAGGAAAGATTATCCTTGTCAGAAATGACGAGCTTGGCAAGAAAAAAAAAAAAAGAAGAAGAAGGGGTGCGGTAGAGTGGGCTGTACCTTTAACTAGATTGACTTTTAATAGACGGGACTGACCATCCACGTGTGAATGAAGACTGTGGTGAGCATGTGAAATCGCATGTTTATGAAGACAGAAATGAAGGCAATGAAGAGGGTTGTTTACCCAAGAGATGAAGAGACAAGTGATGAGCACCTCACAAGAGCATCAACCAGCCATCTGTTACACTGACAGCACATTGATGACTCACATTTTCAACATCGCAGCAGTCTCATACTAATCATCTATCTATAACTGTTTACACAACCGATAATGTAAACAGACAAACGGATAGAAAATGCAGATGCTCAAGGAGCCACTGAATGTTTTAAAAATGATAATGAAACTGATGGGAATTATGAGTGATTGGCTTTTACCAGCAAACATTACTCACTGCGAAAATCTAAATCTTTCTTTCTAGTCAAAATATCTCATCACAATTAAAACATGACCCAATCATCTAAACAGTACCTTTTCGGTGAGATATAAGAACTTATTTTTGGATAAAAGATCTTGAAAATCTTATTTCCAAAACATCTTACCAAGATAATTTTAATTTGTTCCATTGGCACACTTTTTTGTTAGAATTAAAAAAAAAAAAAAAAAAAAAAAAAAAAAAAAAAACGATCTGTGAAAATTATCTTGGTAAGATTTCTTGAAATAAGATTTTCAAGATCTATTGTCTAAAAATAAGTCCTATCTATTGTCTAAAAATAAGTCCTTTTGCAGTTCTGTAATATTAAATTCTATTTATTTATTTTTACTCTTGACTTTTATCTTTTCTGGGTTTTTATTGTTTTCATTATATTTTTCCTTTATTAATTATTTTATTCTTTTATCAAACTATGCTACTATATTGGTGAGTGGTGGAACACTGAGCACTTTATTCTGTTTTTTGTACTTTTCATATACTTGACCAATATACCTTAATTATGTGTCTTGTGTACTGTATGTTAGTATCAAATGTTCACCCTGACTGGTATATAAATCTACCCACGGGTACTAATAAAATAACATTGAACCTTGATTAGCGAGGCTGTATGGCAAGTACTCCCATGAAACAATTAAATTTTCTCTCCAAGTTTATTTTATTTACACAGTCAAGCTAGGATTCACAGTTACAATGCAAAATAAATCGGTATATTGTTGTTTGACAAGTTAAACATTGATATTTTGGTTACTTTAGTGTTTATATGTACAATACTTCTATATTTGTGAAATCACCCTCTGTTTAGAAAGTGATCCAAGTACCCATCTGGTTTCTTCAATTTTTACTAAAAGTCAGCCTTCAAATTAATACTTAACAGTAATACATGTTTTTTGAGCTGTAGACTGAATCATATCACTCAACTTGTAACAATATACACCAAGGCTGGTGATGACGCACATGATAAAAAAAAAATAGAAGAAAAAGAACATCTACATTTTGAAAACAGCTCAACTCATTACTTCTTGCTGGAAAATCTTCTTCAGTGTTCTCACTCATTTCATGTAAATTTGGAATTATTTTGGTATGACTCAGCAGATGTTCATTTTACAGGTTCTTCAACCATATTCTGCCAAGCTTCATTCATTCACTGACAGGTTGAACTGATGCCTTTATGTGACTATTTGATAACACTGGACTCACAGGAAGGTGGTCAATTTGGGATTTTAAAACAACTACTGTCATGAGTTCATTTACTGTTTTCAATCTGAAATAATGTGTTGACTCCCCACAGTGCTACAAAAACCACACGCTACAGGGCTGCACTATTTTTCTGTGAAATTTGGGAAGTTCAAATGTGTCACCTCACCATAGGAAAAGACTGTATTATTGCCAATGGAGAATGGCAAAAACAGTTGAATTTGTGAAGTTGTGTGGTTCTGCTACGATGTTAAAATCCTGGCGTCGAGATGCAGCAGATCAAAACTCCCAATAGGAGTGGTAATTTCACTGGAGGAGAACTCAAGTCAATAAATGAAAGTCTATATATGACTTTCTATCATTGTTCAATAGTACAGGTATTAGAATATCATGTAAAAGTTGTTTTATTGAAGTAATTCAACATAAAAAGGTGAAACCAGTAATATATATATATATATATATATATACACACACACATAGTGGAAAAAGTGGGATATGACAAGACTCAGAAAAGTGGGATATACCACAAGAATTTCTTTGTTGTCATTTTGCTTGATTATGATTTACAGGTTGAAACCTCAAACCTAAAAATTGGAATGTTGCTTGAAAGTGAGTTGTCTGAAGCTTTAAGTCCTAATCACCTAAATCAAAACAAGCTTGAATGAAATATATTGATTCACATTCTATTTGTCTATATAATGTGTACAGAATAACCCAAATGCATTTCTGTTGTACATTTTTTCAGGATATTCAAATTTTTCAACTAGTACCTGGAAATACAGTCATATATACAAAACATATATCAGGCTGATATATTGATTTGTTCCCCCATATCAGTGATTAGAATTTTGCCATTTAATTTAACTTGACATTTAATCAGCAGTAAAAATGTAATTAAAAAAAGTAGTAAAATATTTGACCAGGCAACTGTGTGGGCAGCACTCAAGTTCAATTAATGTTAAAAGAGTGCTATGTGTATGTGTTTTAATAATTTTATTTATATTACTCCATAACAATCTCAATTATCTCAGTATTTCAATTGTATTTTAAGGCCACTGTAAAAAAAAAAAACAATTAACCTTAAATATCAGCCTCAAAAATCCGGTGTAGATATCAACCATCAGCTGACCACATTTTTAAAAATTGGCATCAGCCTTAGGAAAACTCTACCAGTTGACCTTAACTATATTGATGTCTCTAACCATTTCTATGTTATAATGCATTAAAATATGGCCCATTACTATCAGTACAAGCCTTTTTTTCACATTTAAAAAAAAATGATGGAAAGTTGTCTGGTTAATAGGGTTGTAAAGACCAGTACCCGACATTTTGACGTGGGAATGTTAGTTATCACAGGTGGAGGCAAGCCGAACAGAGGCGTGTAGGGCTGAAGGTTGAGATCTATCCCCAACACATGGCCAGTGTGTGAAAAATTTGGCGTCAGAAACCACTGAGGTTTGGACGAGTCCAATACATATGCATGTGATTAGCAGGTGACTGCTTACACCTGATACGAGTGTCACTGGTGTTGGGGTAAATCTTCGCCAGACGGGCGTTTGTGTAATGCACTCTAAAATTTACTTTACATTGCAATGGGCTGTGCCTAGCACATATAGATGACGTATGAACTAACTTCGGAATATGGTCCCATTGAGTGTCTGAAATTGGAGCTCCTATCTCTTCCTCCCAGGTTTGATTCAGGCGAGTAGAACTCCACCCACTCTGTGTAGATGCTGGCTTTGACTCCTTTTTGTACCTGCTTTTGATCTGTCCTCGAGGTCTACCTTTCATGTCAGTCTCTTTTTTTCTTCTGAGGAGGACTGGTGAAGTCTGGACAGCAGTGCAAACACAAGAACAAAGACGAGTGGTGGAGTCGAGCAGAAAGGCCGACCTGTATGAGCAACACATCCTGACAGCTAATCTCTCATCTCTGCCTCAAATGTCCTACTTTGTTTTAACCTTGTGTTAACCTCTAATGTGATACTTTCAAATCTTGGAAATTAGTTATGTTGTTATGAGGAGAACTTTCCCAGCCAAAGTGCATAATGTTATCACTGGCAGCAGCAATATCTTATATGTTCTTCCTTCAAAAACACCTTCTATGTTTAACAAATGGACAACCCCTGTTGGATACTACTATACATCTAAATATGAATGATCTTATGAGGCTGGGGGCTGATGACAGTTTACACAGGAACTGTGCCTTTTTGGGAGAATCTACTGTTTCTTAGTTAACTAATCTCCTCTGCCTCTTGCCAGCACTCTCGCTGCTTATTTTTGTTTACCCAAGCACTTTCCAAATCATTCCATGGCCTAAGTTGCATGCACCAAAAATTATAAAATGAAATTTATTTCTGATAAAACACAGGCTCATCAACAATTGTGCTTACTGGAGGAAAGGACGAGGCTTCAGTGCCAGGTCAGAGGCGCCTGCCTCAGCATAGAAGTTCATAATCAAATAGTTAGATCTCAAGGTGGCAAGACTCCAGCTCAGCTTTCCTCAAAATAAATGTACATAAGAAGGCCTGCATTCATTAATGGTAGTAACACCTTAGACTACAGTGCAGTAGTCTATATGCACTGTACTAAACTGCAAACTTCTGAAGAACTGGGGGGAGTATAGATGAGCAAAAAGTAAAGGACGATGTAGAATGAACTGCTGGTCATTATTTCCAAATAAACCCTAACTGGAGGAGTCATTTTCAACTGTTGAACATCACTGCCGGTCGTCAACATCCTGAGGGGGTTCATTTATTTATTAGTTCTGCAACGCTATGGGTGAGCACTTAAGCAATAAAAAACTAAATCCTTAACTAAGCTCAACAGTCTGCAACAGGTGACAAAGTAACCAACTAGATGGTGATTCATTTAGGTACAAAACAGATGTAGTTGATAGCTCTGGGCAACTCAAAGACTGAATGGTGGCTCTGCATTGGTTACAGTAGTTGTTAACCATGACCAAAAATAAAGTTAGGCAATAACATCACAAGTCAAGCACTACACTGGAACCCACAGGGAACACCACAAACTAGAAATGATGTGTAGAAATGACATATGTAGAATGAAGTCACCATGGAAGGAGCTCAAAAGGATTGTCTAAGAGAAACATGGTGTTTGCTTGTGTGTGGCCTGTACTCTTTGAGAAGGCAAAAGTAATGATGATGGTAACTGCAAATAAATATCTGTAAATTATACATGACAGTAAGAGGACACATACTGCCACACACTGACAGGTAACCACATAAGTACAAAAAACAAAGAAACACAACAACAAAAAATTTCTAATTGTTAAAATTCCATGTGCATTGCAAAGTAAGAACCGAAGATGGGGATGCAGGGTTCACTTTTTATTATCTTGGGTGATGCTCTACTGTTAATCTCAGGAGTAAGATAATATATCAACACCAAAAACACTGAAGTTTGGAATTAAGCCTCTAATAGCACAATAAATCTATCCACTAGGAGCAAAGCACACAGAAACACACAACTTATTGCTCAAATTAAGCTCCCCATTTTACTACTCGCTCGAGAAAAGGAGGAAAACACACACACACACACACACACACACCATACTTGTCCTTGGAAAGGAAGATAACAACTGGCCGCAAGTGCTGCCACTGCCTGCTCCTCTCTCAAGCCTCCTTTGCAAACCACTTAGTCTCCCCTCTGTGTCTTTGCAGAGAGATTAAACATGTCTCAGAGGAAGAAAATATCAACCAACCAAACGAACAAGATAAATTTAAGACCTGCTCCTAATATCTTGTGCCTGCCTATGGAGAGTTGGCGATTAGGAGCATTTCCACTCTTCACTGCTGTGTGTATATGTGTGAGTGTGGGTGCATGTCATGACAGAATGTGTGATCACACTGTCGGAGATAATCATAGAGGTCCTGCCTGCACCTAAGAGGTGTTTTGCTACGTCGAGACTAAAGCCTGACACAGCGACAGGAGTGAGTCTGTAGAAAAGGCAAATGTAACAGTACAAAGATATGTTAACATGGTATGTTTCTTACACAACCCATTCAATAAGGTGAGGATCTAATACCTCTACTAGACCAGAAAGAACAACAGTGGTGACAGTGACAGCCAAAAGCCTAGATTGTACTCATGGTTTATTCTCTATATAGGGTCAAATACACAAACCTGGTGTTTTATATATACATTAACTCTTTCAGCCAACCGTGCAGTGATGTAAAGACGGGCTTTTGTTTTAAAACATGTAGCTCTCTACCTTTTTCACAGTTTGATCAATGTTTTTAAATAAGCAAACACCTTTCACTACAAATTAAAGTTGTCACACAGATCTCCCTGGCACAGTCAGCCTTAACTGTAGATGCCTGGGAGAGCTCCAAAAGCTCCAAAAGAGATGACTTACAAAGCCATTGATTCTGTTTCCAGCCTGACAGTGCTCAGCTGAAAAAAAGCTGAAACAGGAAGTTTAGTGCCTCCGCAATGTCTGTTGTAGTGTCTGATGTAATAATGCAACAGCATAGGGTTCGATAAGGTGCTACAGGAGCTCAAGGCATCTGTCCAAATAAAAAGACATGAAAAAAACTATTAAAAAACTAAATCTACCATTATATTATTTAATTTTGTATAATTTAATTATATTTATGTCTTGTACTACCTTTATTTCTTGTGCCATGGTGAGAATAATTTTCAATCTCACTCAACATTGGTTGGGAAAGATCATTGTAATCAGTGTATGTGTATGAATGTGTGTATGAATGTGTGTGTGTGTGTGTGTGTGTGTGTGTGTGTGTCCACAGAGACATAACATGCTATAACTCAATGAATGCTTGATATATCACCATGAAATGACATGAGCATATACATATAGCTAATGTGCATCCGATGCAATGACCCATTTGAGTAAAGGTCAAAGGTCAAGGTCATATTTAACAGAAAGGTCAAAGACACATTATTGGCTAATTCAAGAATGGGTTGTTATAGAAACTTAACATTGGCACAAAATAGGGGTGAGATTAGGCATTCTCTGAATATGTGTTTTATTGTTGTTATCTTTCTTCGTGTTTATTTTAGATACTTTTACCTGGTAATACAGCTATACAAGACAGTTTGCATGAGACATCTAATCTCATCAGACAAAAGTAACAATTCAATTAGGGACAAGGAAAATCTGTGGTGTTCAATAACACAGTTTCATACTGTAGTGCCAATATGACCTGAAATCAATTTGCACTGATCAGTAAATTTATACTATTTAACCCTCAAGTACATAATGATGAGCTGATGTGTTACAGGCTTAAATGAAAAGTAATTAAAACTACTTAAACTATCAGTCTTTTGTGATGCATTTAAAACATGTCCATATGATGCTGCCCTTAAAATGTATAAATCAATGTGCTGGAAAAATGTTTTTGGACATCCTCGGCATTTGTAAGATATTGCATTAAAAATCCTTCTTAAGTCAGTGAAATCTTCCAAGTATTGTCCCCTTCTCCAAACCTATATTGTCCCTTCGGCACCTGTTCTCTTCTGTCAAGGTCAAAACTGGATGTTTCAGTAGAAAACCATCCACATGTTGAAACTGTCAATAATTTTGTCCCTATATAATCAATAATAATAATAATGTTGGGAAGTGTGTATAGGTGTGTTAAAACGTTTTTAGCATTACTGTAAATGCAAATACAACATGTCTGAAATGCATCCTGTGTAGACCAATAGGATGCATTTACAATCATGGAAAAAAAAATGTATTAGACCACCCGAGTATTTTTCTATTTCTTGCTCACTTTAATTTCTGGTACAACTACAACTATATTTGTTTGGCCAAATATAATTAGAACAACAACAATTTCAGACCTGACATGTATCCATTTTTCATGTTGTCTTGATAATAAACAAAATCACTTCAGTTTTTACATCTGTAGCTATCTATGTCATTACACTGACAAGTACTTAGTACTTGATTGCATAACCATTGTTTTTGATGACTTCTAATGGTTTATGTTTTTTCCACAAATAAATAATTTTCTTTACATGGGAAAAGGCCCAAGGTCTCAGTGAGCAAAAATGAACCCTCAGACCTGTTTTGTGATCCCATCTCCGCACTCCCTGGAAAAAGGCTTGTCCTGATGACTTGCTTCTAACTGCTGTCTACGCAAAACGCTGTCTTTTCTCATGTGTCTGTGCTCTCAACACAATCAATAAAATGACACACGTTTCCATGTGATCTGAAGTGTTGCACTGGTTTCTGTACATATAAATACACACACTTGAAAAAAATTCAGTTCAAGTGGGAGTGAATGAGGAACTATCTGCCTCAATAGTATCAGCACGGTGTTAAAACCCCTTCACTACTTCTTACACACTCACAGTATATTTGTATTCAAGTGTTTCTTGGCCATCTTTGGAAAAAAAAAATTTATCTGCCTTATAAGTCAAATCCAAAGAACAGTGATTCATCTGGTTGGCAGCTGATACATGTTGATGCACACTTTAATTTCTGTTGTTGTTTTGGGGTACATGAATACAGGGACACTTTAAGCATACCTTCATGCACCGTCACCCCACAGTTGTCACACTGGATGATTTCATCTGCGTCCTCACTATTGTCTCCCAAACAAACACAACAAATGAGGATGTGCTCCATCCGCTGTGTGCTCCAGGTCTGGGACCGGTCCAGCAAGGTATCCTGGGAAATGAGGAAACAGAGCCACAGTAAAGCCACTTATCAATGCCTCCTCACTCTATTCTGACGACAGATCCAATAACTGGCAGTTAGTAAATCCCATATACAATGCTGATGGACACTGCTAAGTCGATTACAACAAAGGCGGAAGCATTCTCCTGGAATCACTGAGATACCATCTAAACCCTCTCAGTGGATTATATTGTGACTTTGTGACTCATATTGTTTGGTATTACAGAGCGCCATGCAAAGTAGCCAATGTGCGGTAAAATACCACATTCATCTGCAGTGGTTTAAATAAACAGGACAAGTTTGGGGACTGTGTATTTACTTCAATGCTCATCAGACCATTAGGTTACAGATGTGGCCTTCAGACTAGCCCAAATAAAAAACTAAACACAAGCAGCTCATTATGATTAGTAGGGTTGAGGCAATAATATTGATATAAGAATATGTTGAATGACTACCCGTTATGAAGTGTTATTCTTACTCTTGTGCTTCATCCAAGTTGAGACTCAATGCATGTGCTGCGATGCGACACAGTCCAACCCAGCTCATGGGATAAAGTTGTGAAATGCAAAATATTACATTGACACGTTAACAGTCATTGATCATTTTAGTTCTGCTTCTACATTCAGACCAATACGTTCTTAAGTGTTTCAGACTACTAAAATACTATCATAATAATAATAATTTTCTCTTATGTTTTTTTGTTAATTTTTTTAAGTAAAATTACATGAATGTTTACATATATAAAGTATACGTTCACAATAAATGTAAATAACCTGAACGAACATCAACAACCTGAAATGTCTTTAAAGAAGTTAAAATGTAAGTTTAACCAGATTCTGCCTGTTACAACATGTTATTAATTTTGTGAATTTGTCGATCCGCTGTGATCTGTAAGTTGCATTGAATATGTGTAAATGATAAAATGAGACAATATTTTTTCAATTGCACTTATTTTTCTTAAAACGTTTCAGGTTGTTCATGTTATTCACATTTTCAAGGAAATTTTGCAGATGTAAACATTTTTATTATAACAAAAACAGAATTCTACTTTTTACACTGTTATTATTTGAAATGTTCGGCCCAGTTTAAATCATACTGGGCTGAATGAGTATGACGCCCCTGTTCTCTGTGTTTGATGCCACAGGCAGACTGACTCAGTTATTATAAATAATGAAACACCACGATATTGATGACATCTGTTGTTGAGTTCAGTCTAACTCTAATTCAATTATTGTGGCAACTTGAAAACAGTTTTTTCCATTGATAATGACTTTCTTCATCCACAAATGAACAGACTGAGCTCAGTTTGTCAAACCTGTTTCCTTAAACAGGGCCCTGATGTATTTCTGTTTGTAAAAAAAAAGAGGTGACATCTATGATGAACACTAATGTCGGCTACAGTTCCTGGATCACTGTGTGCAGGGTTCCTACAGGTTTGTAAAACTTACATTTAAGACTCTTTAAAAACCTTTTAACACTAATTGGAACATAATTGAATGTTCATTTCACAGCCATGCTGGCAAATATTTACTCCTAGAATTTAGAAAAAAAAAATTTTTTACTCCTAAGTCTTACTCCTAATAATTGTCGGGAATTTCAATATAAATTGTTAGGTGTAACTGAAATTATTATTTTATTATTATTATATTATTATTATTTTCTGCAAGCAAATTCATGGCAACATAATGTAAGACCTACCTTATCTAATTTGATAGCTTTTAAAGAATTCAATGTAGATTTGTAAATGTAAAGCTTTTAGACTTTTTAAGACATGTGGGAACCCTGTGGGTGTGGAGTCACACTCACCTCGTTGCCTTTTCCCTGGGACATGCTGTCATTTGTCAGCTCTTCATCAAACGTACTGGAGCTCTTGGTAGGTATCACCTTCTTCTTAGCCTTTTTCATCAACTTCTCACTGTCACTGCTGCTGTTATTATTGTCATCACCATCCTCTTTATCGTCATCGTCGTCATCATCATCGTCATCGTCATCATCGTCGTCGTCATCATTATCGTCGTCGTCATCATCGTCGTCGTCATCGTCACTAGCACTTCCGCCCTCCTCTTCCTCTGTGCCTCCTTTTTGTGTGGTTGCCTTGCCTTTCTTCTTTCCGGCAGTGGGTCTCCAGTCATTATCGTCCTCACTGTCGTAGTCGTCCATTTCATTCAACTCTTCCATGGTGGTGAAGTCCAGCAGGGGACGGTTCCTGCGGAAATTCCATTTCTTAGGCTCGGTCTCTTCAGTGGTCACGCTACCAGACCCTGATGCCGAGGTAGTTTCGCTGCTCGCAGGTGCCGGCGCAGGCTCAACGTCAGGGGTCTTCTTGTTCTTGCGCCTGCCTTTGGGCGGAGTGGCAGCGGGCGTGTCTTTGGTGGAGCTGTCTGAGGAAGGCTGCTGTTTGTTCTTGTCTTCATCCTCAGTTAAATTGTCCTCAGCAGCCAGATCTTTGGCCTCTTCCTCATCTATACCATCGTCTGCAGATCCCGCATTCTCTGAGTCGCTCTCTGAACCCGCGGCACTTGCTTTGGACCCTTCCTCATCACTGCCGTTGCCAGTACCATCTGATCCTATTAAGATGCAAAAGAACAGACTAATGATTTGGCTGGTTACGGTGAAACGATGTTATAACACTTCAATTCATATTCATTTGCAGCAGTGTGCCTGGATTTCACCAATGTTTTAGTCTCTTCATAGAAAAGGTGCAGGAGCCAAAATCAACAAAATCATGTCTTCTCTTGCCTCACACCAAAACACCAAATTTAAACATACACAACCCAACCCACTCAGTGGTATGACTGAATCTGATCAACAGCCGCTAATTACAGCTGCCAGTATTTTTTTTTTAATACTTCATACCCAACCTGAGCCAAAATATGTGTCAGAGAAAACTGCCAGTGTATATGATTGTTGTTTGCTCTCAGATCACCTGAGTTACAAAGGGTTCCCACAGGTTTCTATACTCGTCACTCGCTTGTCATCTGAAACCGCTTTATCCTCACTACTCACTAGGGTCGCTGGGGGCCTAATCCAGCTACAATGGGCAAAGGCGGGGTACAGCCTGTATGAGACGCCAGTTCATCTCAGGGCTAAACACATATACTATAGACAAACAATCACTCTCTGGGATTTGAACCAGGGTCCTTCTTGCTGTGAGGCACAAGTGCTAACCACTGCACCTAGTGCCGCCAGTTTCTATACATTAAATAAAAACATTTTAAAGACCTTTTTAAGACTAGTTAAGAGTTTAATACCCACTTCCCACTTTATTTCATGGCCATACTGCCAAAAGTTGGCTAAAATTTAGAAAAAATTATTTATTGAATCCAATGCCTTGATTCCCATCTTTTCATGATAAATTGAACTTCAAACACATTCCCCTCCACTCGTGTCAACCAGGTCTCGAATAATCTTTTCTTTAAAAAGAAATTATTAAATTGACACTTCCTCATGCTTACATTTTGTTTGTGAGCCGTCCATGAAAGTTCCCTTAGTCTGTTTTCTTGAGAGACATGTGCACGACTAACAGCTGCATGTGTGTTGACTGAATTTTTTACAAAGTTGGCAATAATTAGTTCCTAATATAAATTGTCAGGTTGAAATGGGTGAAACCAAGTACACAAATGTATTTGCAGCTTGAACATTTCCCAGAACACATTAAACAAACAACTTTATGCAATATAACTTAAGACTGACCATAACAAATGAAATACTTTTTAAAGATATTTAAGGTATACCCCCCAGGAACCCTGATTACAACATGCTAAAAGGTAATTAAGTTTGGCTCAGTGATGTCAAAACTTTCAAGTGCTACAGCTTTAAGAGTATTATTATCCTGCCCTGCATGTGAGTGTGGATATCAACTGATATCAGGCTCAATGTAAAGTGGACTATAATAATAAGAATGGCTAAGATTTCTATCGCGGTTTAGAATCTGAAGCGCTTTACATTCCTGATTCTTTATTCATTCACTCTCATATTGATCCCTCTATATCAGAGACCTACCAGATTTGTTTCTGTCTGTCTTCAGGGTGTACAAGGACTGGGTTTCTATGATCACAGGGTTCCTCAACCAAGCATTGGTTATATTGGATGATTTATTTTACTTTGATACAATGACTGACGAGTTAAACATTTTAGAAGAATTTAATTTGTGTCCTAAATATGGATACACTAGAATGCAGAAACAATCTACTGATCTGTGTCAGACCTGCTGCATGAGAGAAGTCCATGGAGTAAAACAGGATCTGAGCCTTACAGGCCTCCAAACACCTACATCTGAGTATTTCTCTGCAGCTACCACAGAAAGTTACGGAGAGAAATCCTACTTGCTCAACAAAGGATTAGTGATCTGTGGATTAAGAAGTTGTTATGGTGTGTGAGCCAACTTTGTTTCAAAATTTGCTTTGCTTTTCTGTTTTTTTACACAGTGGAATTTTCCATTAAAGCAAAACTGTCTCCCACTATTTGCTTGATGTTTTAAATTGAAACCATTCTCCTTCAATTCGTTACATAAAGCCTTTTAAAACAGATGTAAAGATGCCTTATACTTTGGATATTTCATTTTTAAAGGATGCTGCTTTTCCTGTCATGCACATTTGCAACATCATCACTACTACAACTGACATTCCTAAGGTGTGAAAATCAGCTTTTACTACACATTTGTTTAAAGCTGGTTATGCTTGTCTGAAGTTAGGAAGCAGCACGAGCGTATTAGTGCTGCAGTGAAGGATGTTGATGCCAGTGCTTTAGACAAAAAGTAGAGCTGTGACTATGATTTTGATACAGGCTTTTGGCACCATGAATCACACTTGTTTTAAATTTGCATGTCCAGTTGTAAGTATAGGATAGCAGATAAAGCAGAGATAATTACCTGATGCATCTCCGACCTCAAAGTCACTGTCATCGGAGCTGTCATAATCCAAGGCATCTAAGAGAGAGGCAGCAAGTGGCTTCACCTGCCGGCGCTTCAAACTACGGTCCACTAACAAAAACAAAGCAAAAGGTTACTACACAGGCAATAAAGTTCATGTAGAGGGATTAAAAACAGCACAATGAGTACTACAAATTATCAACTCTATCTTGGCATACAACAGGTAAATAGACATAAATAATAAGTGATTACCAGTACCTGGGGTTGGGAACATTTTGATTCCTGATGTTACAATAACTCAATTACAACAAAAACGTCCACTGAGAAGAAAAAGGTGTGATTTGACAAGCCATTTGTGGAAGTTACCCGCATAAACTGAAAATAATGATATCAAAAGTGGATTATAAAGGAGCAGATGTTGTTGTGTGCCCAGGGAAAAGCCATCTGTAGGTATAGCTCTGCTGCTGGCCTTGCACATGGCTCCCAAAAAGCCCCTTAGCTAAGCAAACACAAGATGTAATGTATCCCTTTACAGTTTAAGCAAATGGTTTTTAATAAATAAATAATAAAATATTCTAATAACACTAATCAGCAATCATCCATTTATTACATTTAGTCACTCACTTCTATTTTTTATGTCTTAAATCAGTGTATTTTCCATGTTCCTTGCAGCTTTGGCAATATTTTTTGGCATCACTTTGTTATAGTGTGTGATGACTATTTTGGATAGATGTTAGAAAATGAATATTCTTCAAATTAGATGCATTTTGTTTAGATGACCGCTTTATTCACTGTCAACCTTTTCTAAATTGGATTAATGAAGAAATCCTTATTTCCGTCAGGTGTTTGAGAATAATCAAATATTCACTGTACAGAACCAACAATATTAAGCTTCTGCACATCACAACAGTTTTAAAGCACATTAACAAATGAATAAATTGCACAAATTTACAATCCTGTCAATTGAAAACTGTTTCAGGTCACTATATCATGAATCTAAAATCAGCTTATCTGATATATAAGGTACTACATTTTTATCCCCTTCTGTTAACCCTGTATTAAACACGTCAGTCAACAGCAGAGGTGACCTGGTGATACCCCATAGGCGCACTACAACTGGTTAGTGTTCAACCCTTACCTACCATCAACTCTGAGAGAATATGCCATATACAGGCTGTGTCAAATAGCTCTGACTGCAGTCACAACAGAAAAGATAGTGCCAATGACCCTGTGCTCATCTGGACCTCACAGCTGTGATGTCTTGCTATCAACAAAAGGGAGGCATTCAAATAGATCATAAAATAAGAATTGAAATCCAATGAGAATTGAGGGACGAGAATTGATTTTAGTGACAGATTGGAAAAATAAACAAAGTTGTAAACAAATAGTTTACAAAGGCACATTTCGAAACACAAAGTTTTGTGGCTAATGCTTAGATCTATCCAATGAATCAATCAGAATTTAAAACCGTTGAGAAGCGATTTTAGTGAATTGTGGACAATGATGGACGAAGTCACGATGACAATAGTTCATCGCGACTTCGTCCGGATGAACTAATAAAGATTATACCATCAAAAGTCATCAAAAACAATGGCTCTGTAGTCAAGTACTAACTCTGGTATGTACCATGTGACTAAAACAGACAGAAAGGAAACATGGGATGCCTAAAAGTACAGTTTTTGTCAGTGTAATGCAACATATATTGATGTAACAACTGAAGCGATTTGGGGGATTACCCAAAAAACATGGAAATGGATAGAGCTCTGAAATTAAACACTTATTCACTATTTTTGTTGATATCATTATATCTGTCCAAACAAATGTACCCTTAGTTGTACCGGGCAATTAAAATGAAAAGGAAATTCAAGAAAACAAGGAATAGTTTAATAGTTTTTTCCTCAAATAATACAATCCAATGACTTAGATCAAGTTTAGCTGTATGTCTGAACTTATGGTATTGATTAATTTGTCAGATCAGTGTCATGGGTACAGTTTGATGGTGAAGCAATATTGAAAAAATTGTATAATGTAAATAATATGTGCATGCTTGACATATGTGGCTACTGTACAGATTTTTATTGTTCTTGTGCTTTTACAGTTCACCTGTTCTTTTTGTCTTGTTTGTGGAATGTGAAAACTACCTGTATGTTCATGTTTAGTCTCATTGAAAGAAAAAAAACACTGAATGAGGTGTCAAACTTTTGAATACTATCGTGTAATAAGTATTTCTCCCTCAAATGAAGCATACATCAGGTAACTGTCATCTGCAGACCAGAAAATTCAGGAAATGGGTTTTTTTTTAGAGTTTTGAATGCAACTCACCTTTTTCTCTGACAAGTTTAGGCCTAAAGCAACGTATGTTTGCTGCACATTTTTATAACCATTAATAACCAGGTAACATCAAGAAACATTCACCACTCCACAGTGTCCAATCAATCGGATTCCCATGTCTATGTTCACCGTAACTCTGCTCCTTTCATTGTTTCAAACCTTCTTCATTCATTCTCACGTGTGCTTATTATTAGCAGCCTGTTAGCAAACAAAGAGTACGACTACCTTTCTGCAGCTACCAAACAGCTGTACTGGGCTACACTTACTGTGCACGGATAGAACCGTACTATTTCAGTTACTAGTTAAATATGTTATCTCTCATTAGCCTAACTAGCCATACTAAAACCGCCGAATAAGACTGGTGACATATTTACTGCCGCTCTATAGTTCAAATGTAACCGGAGCTAACCACACTCTGGCTAACGTTAGCAGCAGTCGTTCGTGCTAAAAACGTATCTAATTTTGTTGCGTATTTAGAACACTTTGCACACGGACAAACAGGAAAATAACATTATGGGACCAGTTTTCAGTCCAAGCATAAAGCCGAACGGTCATAACAACACAACTGTTATAGCATTATTAGCATAAGCATAGCAGGGATAGCTTAGCAAGCTAACAGCTAATTAGCATTAGTTGAAGCATTCAAAAGCTCTTGCTTGAGACACTGTCCTGGAAAATGTAAACTTGTAAAAGTATGCAAAATCGCAGAATGAAATGGGAACATTTAAAGCACTCACTTTGTAGTTCTTTTTCTACTATAAGGAACAACGTAGCTCCTCTCCTGTTAGCAGCATGTTATGTGGACAATGGAAAACACAGCTGTGACGTGTAGACGTCAGGATGTTGTTACCATGGGGACAGCTGGAGGAGAGGATACTTATTTATGTTAGGCATCCTTTTAGAAAACATCAGTTATCAATATATTGTTGTTGTCATTATTATGAGCTGAATTGTGATGCTTTAGCAGCTGTGTAAATATTTACTGACAGTAAGACCAACTTTAATTCATTAAAGAAATTTAACATACCATAATTTAAAATGTACAAAATATACAGTGTATGTATGCATTTGTGAAGGTGGGTGTAAGTTGGTGAATAAATAAATGACTACTGTTTTTTGGCAATATGGAAGCACAGTATAGTTACTCACAAAAATTAGTCACTGTTGCAAGAATACATATCTTCAACACATTCCATATGCAGATCAAATTGCCAGGACACCTATCCCATGTTTTCCACAGCTAAAGTCACTACTCTGGTATTTTAGCCTGGGAGGAAGACACCACCCTAACGTAATTTGAAAGAAACAATTATTATTAATTGAACTTAAACTTTTGTGCATAGCTGCCAGAGGTGGAGCTGGTTTAGCCTGAATGGTGTCTGCTTTTATATTCACATAGGTACACAAACCTGTAATAATTTTTAAATGTTTTCACTTAAAATACTTTTTAACAGACTTGAATAGATTTAATCGTACCCATTTACATTCTGCTGTATTTGAAACTAGTCCCAAGTGCTGCCTGCGACCTTTAGTTTCCACCGTTGGAGGGGGGTGGGGGATGTATGAAAATAAAATAAAACATCAGATCCATTTAAAGTTAATACATCAAAAAACAAAACAGTTTTCTGAGCAAAACAAGTATTGAACACTGAACTTGAACTTGTTGCTTTTGCTGTGCTTCAGATAAGATCAAATAAATAAAACACAGCCATCAATCACAATGATTTAAGTTAGCACATCAAAAAGGCAACTTGCACAAACAGTAAAGGTAGTGATTAAAAATTAGGTTAATGTGATAAAAAAAAGACTGTCATTAATTCATCTTAATTAATGTGTTAATTTTACACTCATTGTTAAATTATAAACAAAATTAAGAAAATAAAAAAATGTAATACTGTGTGAGGGCGGCCATCACCTTAGACATCTCCGAAAGACAAAAGAGAAGAAAGCAAGATGTAAAATTTTATTAAATTGAAACAACACATTGGATTATGGGAGGAAAATTACAAACCTATTAAACTGTTGTACATTGGTAAACACTCTCTCTCTCTATATATATATATATATATGTATATGTGTGTGTGTGTGTGTGTGTGTGTGTGTGCGTGTGTGTGTGCGTGTGTGTGTGTGTGTGTGTGTGTGTGTGTGTGTATCTTACCACAGTTGCTTCAGACTGAATCATTAATCATATTATCTATAAAGACATGTTATCTTTTCCATGTTCTTTTTTTATTATTAATTCATTTTTTTGGGTGATTTATTTTTGGAAACAACAAGAAATCAAAGTTCTTTCACATGAATTTGTGTATTTGGCTCATTTTCAAAGTGAGTTTTGTTTGTTATGTCCTCCTTTGACTTTGCCAGTTAAGCAAATAAGAGACGATTAAAATAAATGAGCCTAGATTGATCCTGATACATGGTAAGGGGAAGACTGATGGGAAAGGCAAGCAAAAGGGATGATTACAACTGTCCTTGCTTGATGACAAATGGGCCTGCATTATGCTTGGAAGAGGTAGTTTTTTATCAGCTTGCATCAAAACACTTTGGGGATATCACAGCAGCCATCGTCATCATCACTATCAGCATTTTCATCGTTTTCTCTCCTGCCCTGCTTTGATCAACATAGACTCTATGCTGCAGCCAGATATTGTTGGAGGGAATAGGAAAAGTAGTGGTGTTGAAATTGCCTCAGTTGTTTTGATAATAGAACCTTGGTCAAGTATGTCCAGTAGATTTTGTATAAAGGTGCTGAAAAACAGACAAACCGACAGACAAAGAAAACAAACCAAAAACAATGAATTACACAAACAATGCAGAAGGTAAACAGAGTTTTCCACAGCAATCAGTCATACATTGTGATAAGAATGAATTACAATACAGCTTTAAAATTAAGTGCAAGGTACAATAAACTTGCACATATATATTTTTTTAATTCATCAATTTGAACTTTGGCTTGGTGTTCCCCAAATGTCGTGAGATCCTTCCTGGGTCACTGGCAAACTAGGAAGTCAATTTGGTATAAATTCAATCAATGGTTTTGCTGCTCCAAACGTGAAATTTTGGCCATTATAAGAAAGTAAATAAAAAAATAAAAAAGATTTTAAAAATTCTTAAAATTTTTTTTAAACTCTGATGTACTTTTCCTAAAATGCAATTGCATCTATTCTTGGTCACTGGTAATACATAAGCTAAATTTGGTATAATTCACCAGATAATTTTACTGCTACCGACATTTGAAATTTAAGTAAAAGGATATATATATATATATATATATATATATATATATATATATATATATATATATATATATATATATATATATATATATATATATATATATAATTTTAAGTATAATAAAGGAAAAGAGAAAAAAAGAAGTGAAAGGGGAAAAAGTGATTTAAAACAGTCATACAAAATGTTTACTTTAACCTGCATTTCCTAAAATATAATGAGATCTTTTCTAGGTGACTGGAAATCTATAAGCCTAATTTTATAGATTAGGGGCTGCTTTGGCTCAGTTGGTGGAGGGGAAGGGTTGGCGGTTCGCGTCCCAGCTCTGGCTGTCCACATGTCAAAGTGTCCTTGAGCAAGAGACTGAACCCTGACTTAGGCCCCCAGTTGGACTGTCAGAACCTTAGAAACTTACTGATGTGGGAATGGATGAATGTGAGGCTAATGTAAAGCACTTTGAGCACCATGAAGGTGGAAAAGCGCTATATAAATGCAGTCCATTTTAATTTTGTATGAATTCAACTAATCATTTTCTTGCTAGAGTGTTAGCAAACAAACAAACAAAGCAAACCAAAAATGATACCCCTTGTCTTCCCCTGATGGGGTAAATATTCATATAGTGTCATGCATTGGGCATTGTTTACACTTGGACACTTTTTCACTTATGTGCAGCAGCAGATACACTCCTTCTATTGAAACTATCTAAACCATGGATGCATTGCATGTCAAGTGCTTATTTGCATATGTTTAGGCTCCAAGTTGACTTTCTGATGTTTAATGTGCATGACTCCAGTGATTGTGATCAACATTGATAAACCTTTCTTTTTTTCTGAGCCATTTATGTCTAAGAAAAACTGACATTGAGCAATACTGATGACAACTGGCAGTTTATCAGTTGCTCCTATTTTCATTTCAACTTCTAAATGAAATGTTTTTAGATGACTAAATCTCTGAGTGCTCATTCATTGTTTATTACTTCCAGTTGTCATATTTTTCATGCTATCGCCCGTTCCCCAGATATGAGCACTTTTCTCATAGTGAGCATTGTTATCGTGTCTGAGAATCAATAATCATTATCATTATATACAGCATAATTTTGTAAAACGTGACAGCCTGTGGATTGTATCAATAGGAAACAAACAAATGCAGATTAAATAGCAACAGTTTATAGGGAAACCACATGTCAACTGGTTCACAAATCCCAGACATGAGTTATAGCTTCAGAATATGCTAGTTCAGCAGACGGTAAATGCAAACTGTGATAATGTTGTAATCAGGTATGCAGAGATATGAATTGCTTTACATTCAGCTTAAAAATATATATCTTGACTGATGTTAACAAGTGCTGTGAAAGTGCTTGAGCCATTTTCTAAGAACAAATAGGGTGAACAAACATACTATACACACTGAAAATTTACCTGAAATGAAATGCTGCAGACGATAAAATGCAATAGCGGTGACTTTAGTGAGGTTTGATTAAAGAGCAGCAGTAGGAGAGGCTGTGCAGGCTCAGCGCAGAGAGCTGAGATGTTGAGAAACTGTCCTACCTGTGATATCAGTCAGCTTGATGAGCCACAGGACAGAAGCAATTACACTCAGAGCAAGAATAACACAGGGTTTAGGAAATAAAAACATTACTATGAGGACGTACTACGACAAGTAAGGTTTAAAACCTCATTTGAAGAGGAGTAATTACATTGGATGTTATTTATGAAGCCAAGGCCAAAATGTACTAAGATGTCACTGTTGATCTACAACCTCCCACCACCTGAAGATGTTGCATTTAAATTGGAATATTTATCCTTTCATATGGTGTAAATCATGCTGCTCCACGCTCTGCATTTTTCCTTTACATTTCATTTCAGATGTGGAGAGACTGAATTGTATCACTACCCCAGTGCAGATTCTGATGCTGTCTTACAATAAAATGTTGACTAGGAACCAATTACATCATAGGCATGGAGAAAATAATAAATATATAGTTTTTACTTTTTTTATTTTTTATTTATATTACTGTTTGCACTGAAGTAGGAGAAGCTCTCCAATCTCGTTGTACGTTGTATAATGACAATAAAGGGCATGCTATTCTATTCTCTCTCTCTCTCTCTCTCTCTCTCTCTCTCTCTCTCTCTCTCTCTCTCTCTCTCTCTCTCTCTCTCTCTCTCTCTCTCTCTCTCTCTCTCTCTCTCTCTCTCTCTCTCTCTCTCTATATATATATATATATATATATATATATTTATGTGTGTGTGTGTGTGTGTGTGTGTGTGTGTGTGCGTGCGTGTGTAATGTCACTTTGTGCGCTGATTAAAGTAAATCTGATCATCCAATCTAATGAGTAGATGTTTTATGAGTCAATACACATTTGTTCAGATGACATTGTGCAGTTGATAGAGCAAATATGATTATTTTAATTAATTGCAGGGTTATTTACTGGAAAAAAAATGATCCAGTTTTCATGTGAAGATCTGTATTCTATTCCAATATAATGTAAAATAGCAGGTTACAGATACTCCAGCACATTGTGGGCCTTATAGCACAATTGCCTACATCCTATTTTTGGCCAAATTATGCTCTCTGTGTAATTGTACACTTTTATGCTGATGTCACAGCTAACGATATGTAAGTTATACTGAAAGTGCTAGGGTTAAGTCACTGAAAAGGGCAATAGTTTGCAAAAAAAACTAAAGGAAAAACAAAACACAACAACCCATTTTTAATCAGTCTTTGGCACATTTGTATTTGGATGTGGACCCTAATAGTTCATAAAGTTTGAATTTTAACCCTCCAGAAGATTAATTTTAACCCTCCATATATTTATATTCATTACATCTGCCAAGGAGGTTATGTTTTTGCCAGTGTCTGTCTGTCTGTGTACAACATAACTCAAAAAGTTTTTAAGTCAACTCAAAATTCTGGATCACTTTGAAATGTATTCTCCATTTACCACATTGTAAAACTTCAAAGTGACTCAGAATCCAGAATCTCTTCCAGATTTTCACCCAAATCTAATCAATTGGTCCTTGTGTCATTCCCAAGCTATCCTGAAAGATTCATCGAAGTCTGTCAAAAACCTTTGGAGTTATGGACAGACAGACAAACAAATGCTGGCAAAACATAATCCGCAGACCTCCCTTGTTTGGGGGTGGGGGATTCCCATCTGTAATCATAGAGAAAACACATTTTTGGTGACTTGACCTTAAATTTAATGGTGTCTATTCTGGACCTCCTCACATCTTTCCTAAAACTTTCATGGACAATGTTAAGTAGAAATTGCTGAAAAACAGAAAACAATGAATTAATGATATTTGACTGCTGCTCATGCTGAGTCTTACACTATAGATTTTGCAGTGTTAATTTGGAGACAATGGGACCAAATACACTCTAGAAATAGTTAAATAAACTCTCTAAGTGTTGATTTAACACTGCAAAATTTACTGTGTATGTTAAATCCAACTTGCTCTTTGTGTTCAGCCTTTGTTAAATCAGTTTGGAGGTGGACAGATAAAACAGGGTAGCCCATACAATACACTTAGCATTGTTTTCTGTTATGCATACTAGGTCAGTAAGGTGGTGCCATCACTATACTTTTGTTTTAGGAGTAATTACAAGTTTTATTTTGTCCCATTTTTTTTAATTTTGTCTCATTTTATTCATGTAGAGCTGGGGTCTGCATCCCTGGTCCATCTTCCAACACACACCTGATTCAAAATGATCAGCCAATCACCAAGCTCTGCAGAACATTGATAATGACCATCAGGTGTGCTGGAAGAGGAAAACATCTAAAACATGCAGGATAGCGGCTCTCTAGGGCCAGGGTTGCAGACCACTGGTATAGGGTCACCAGTCCGCTTTGCTTTGCTATGGTACTGTAATGGAATTATATTGTGTCTTAACATTGTATTATTTCTCTATTCTTTGTGTTATTACTTTGTCTTTGTAAATCACATCTGAGAGTGTTAACTGTTGACTGTGCTTAACCCAGGATATGTTTAAACCAGTCAGTAACAGTAAGAGGCGTCTGGTTATCACACCTAGACGAGTTCTTGTGTCTCCTTTGATTGGCCAGTTGTATCTGTATGAGTACCTGTGTCTCTCAGTGGTCTGGCAGAGATCTCTCCACACACATGCTCCTGTGTTTGTGTGTGTGTGTGTGTGTGTGTGTGTGTGTGTGCTCTGTCTTGAACATAACTTATTATAATGATTATTCTAAAGATCATTCTGATTCCACCTTCATTCTTAATTGAACTGACCGTAACAGCACCAGCTTTTGAGTCCAACCTAACTCACCTTGACTATCTTATTTTTGTATAATAATTTGTAAATAAGCCCACTTTCTTGAGAACCTTTTTGTCTACATAGTAATTTCCGAGTCTTAAGAGGTTTGACACAACTCTCTTTAGACATCTTTGGGATGGAGGGGGTTAATTAATTCTTAATTTGTTACTTTTCATACTGTATGTTACAACATTTGTACATATAAAGTCAAGGAGGAAGGGGAATAAAACACAAAGCAGTGAGTGAAATTGACTCAATACACTGCAAAAATCAAATCTTAAAAGCTTTCTAGTCAAAATATCTCATCACACTTAAAATATGACACCTAATCACTTAAAGAGTAACTCTGCAATGCCATTTCTACTCAACCTTGACTACAAATTCGTGAAAAAATTAAATGACTACCATCATTATGAGAGGACCAAACACCTCTTTATCACTACATACTGTACATTTCACATCCAAACATACAGTATTTTACACATTGTATATTAATTCTGATAGGAAATGTAGCCTCTAAAACGGTAACAAACTGTGAGAACAGTAAAGGTACAGTCACTGAGCCTCAACAGTCAAATACTACTGGCAGGTTATGAAAGCTGCTGGAAGAACAAATATCTGCAGTGCAAAATTTTGGCATAACATTAAAAAGCACACCGTCTGTTTCTGCATCTAGTTTTGATCATTATGAGATCAGAGGAGTTAAAAAGAGAAGGAAACAGCTCCTTTATAACATGGCATGAAGAGTAAGTGAAGGATAATGAATCTAATATTAGAAACAACATACTACATTTTGCCTTTTTATTATTATGTGTGTATCCTTATGGATAATTGAATTAATTTACTGTTAATGTGGTTTTTAACAGCAAATACATGAATAAAAAATAATGACTGTATTTTCTATTATTTTGACCATTCAATAACACTGGTTTATAAGTAAAATACTTCCAGAATAAAACTAATGAAATTTCACGACATGTGTATCTGATAAAGAAAAGTCATATCTTAAATGCTGGTTGTCTCAAGTTTTAAAGATAAGTCTGGGGTCAATATGTAACATTCTTAGAATTAACAAGAGCTATTCTCTTGTTAATTAGGAAAATGTTATTGAGATAAGTGGGACAGGTCGGTGACCAAACAGCATTGCAAACAATAAAGTAAGGATAAATTAAGCAACAATAAAAAATAAAAATAAAAATAAAAATCAAGAGACAGGAATTAATTACACTGGTCTACAAGTAAAATGCTTCTAGAATAAAGCTAGTGACATTTTACCTTATGTGTGATCCTGATAAAGAAAACTCAAGTCTTAAACACTGGTTTAAGACTTGAGTTTCCAAAGTAAGTCTTGGGTCAAAATGTGAAATTGTTAGAATTATCAAAAGAATAGGTTTTAATCCAAAAGAATATTAGATACAGATCTACTTCAAAACACTGTCTGCACATTATGATCCATTCACTTTACAGGTTTTTCTAGTGGAATATTTACTAATCAATTGTATACATGTACATAAACTACCATATATGTGGAATAACACACCATCATATATATTAAAAACATGAACTAACTTTTATCATTTATTTTCTGATTCATCTTATTAGCACTTTACAATATTGATCCATTATTCACTCACTCTCGCATGCTCCCTCTGGTGGTGGTAAACTACATATGTAGCCACAGTTGCCCCGGGGCAGACTGACAGAAGCGTGGCTGCCATTTCGCGCCTACCGCCCCTCTGACCACCACTAAACATTCATACGCATTCATACACCAGTGAGAGTGACACTTTGCCTAAGGACACAACAGACTGACTAGGACAGAGCGGGAATAGAACCAGCAACCCTTCGGTCAATGGACGACCCGCTCTCCCAACTGAGCCATGGTCATCCCAAACACGCTTTCAAAGAATGTAAGATTTAACACATTTAATGTCTGAAGCAGATACTTTCTAAAAAAAACATGTAGAGCAATGTAACCAGTTTGTAAGTTAAAGTTAATTAAAAACATAAATATCATGTACAAACACAAATTACTGCCATTACTTTTCTACTTTCAAGCATTTCCTGGTTGAAACATCCCGCCCTAAAAGTTGTGCTTGTGCAGAATGAGGCTAAACTCTTTCAGCTTGGGAGCATTTTCCTTGACTGTCCTCATAAAGATAAATGTTCACTAAACACAGTGACACACACTCTCTGTCACACACTCACAAACACATATGCAGCATTAGTAAAAGGAAGGTTAATAGATGTCATGGAAACTCTATTCATTAGCCCTGGCTCCTTGACACTGTGTACTGGGCTGTGAACAGACCTCTCTTAGTACCGCAGGAGATCCAATCACTTAAGCAACTTTCACATTGGCTTTCAGCTTTGCCGCTCTGCACGCTATGATGTTTCAGTCATGTTCAAAGAGTGCCTCTATCGGAGATATCCTGGAAAAAAATGCAGATGGCATGTGTCTGACAACTTCCAATTTCCTCTAAAAGGAGCAACTATTTATAAAACTTCAGGCGCTCTTCTCCTTGCCGCTTTAGACACAGCCTCCATTTGTCTGATGGATTGGCTGTCATATTCCGACAGTGCAGTGCTTCTTTCAGTTTATAGACGTCTCTGTGCTCCTGACTGTGCAGTGCAAGCTGTAGTTTTTCTCCCTTATCGTTACACTGCTGCTGCTGCTGCTGGTCTCCACGTATAAACAAACAGGAGGCACAAGTGAATAATTATGACTTTGGCTGAGTCTAAGTCTAGTTATGCTGCGTAAGGTAATCAACTCAACTTAATCCCTACTGTATATTCAATTGTTAATTAGTTCCATGTTAACCCTTTATCATAAAACTACTCTCAAAATCTAATGTTCAACCTTAGTGTGTTATTGGAGGATATAATAAGACTTTATTACTATTGTGAAATGTTTTAATTGTTGTTTTTAGTTGTTTAGAAAATCAAGGTCAAAAGGGGAGAAAAAAAAAAAGATCTTATTTATTTATGGTGCATAGACCAAACTAGGATGAATGTTTTGACAAGTGTCTTCATCAGAGTCTATCAGATTAATATTTTAAGTCTGTCTGTATAACAATACCCAGTTGCCATATTGCTTTGCATAATTATTCCTGTAATTAAATTCATTAATTAAATAAAATCTGGGTTCAGACTTATAGTCAGTGTAGGATGTAGGACAATTAATATATCTACAGTATATGGGAATGTCCTCCTGTGTACGTGATCTGTAATCAGTAATGCCAATGATAATTTAATCATTATGTGACCTTTAGTTTTAGTTACTGCAATAATTCCATGATATTTCTTTGGAATTATTTTCTTTATACAATCAAACCTAACGCTTACCTTTTCACAAAACTCAAGTTTCCACACATTTTATATATTAATATTGCATGAATTGCTATATTTATTAAGGGCAAATGTCATAGTAATGCCTTGCACAAGGTATTATTACTATTTTGTTTTGTTTTTTATTACCTCAAAAGGGCCACCAGCTAACCCCACTGAATACATGTTTCTGAAAGTAAGAAAAAAGAAAATGAAATGCACAACAGCAGGAAACATAGGAATTACTGAACCTTCTCAAGTTTCATTTTAAATTTTCACCTTGTTCAGTTGTATTGTGTGACCCCCCCCCCCCTCTCCTGAACTGAGCTCATGTGTCATCTGTTATTATTACTTGCATATACTGTATATGTTCGATTTTCTGTGCAAAGATGGAAATATAAAATAAACCTGTTTGTACTCTTATTTCTTTGAGAAACAATACAATACAATAATTTGATCAACATCAATGAAATCATTAAATGCTTCTCAATTCCTCTCCCTGCTTTTAAGGCTGTGGGTATAATTTTCTTGTCGTATTCGAAGAAAAAAGAATGAAAAATAAATATGTGTTCATTAAAATCATAACAAACTTAGAGGCAGTTTAAGACTTCAGCACACTACTCTCTGTTTATGTTTAAACCAGGGATGTCAAACTCATTTTAGCTCAGAGAGAAGAGTTGAAGCTGTTAGGTCTGCATCAGAGAGTTTAAATGAGTGGGCCAGACCCCCCCAAATAAATAATAATAATAATAATAATAATAATAATAATAATAATAATAATAATAATAATAATAATAATAATAATAATAATAATAATAATAAATACACATTTTTCCATTTGTTTTAGTGCAAAATTACATTGTGAAAATGTAATAATGAAAATATGAATAACCTGAACAACCTGGAAAAATAACAGCTTTTTAAAAATGTGCCTGAGTCTATTATTTACAGATATACAGTGGTACAAGACATTTGGAAACTGACTGGAACTGAGTCATCTGACATACTGTAAACTATCTTGGCAAAAGTATTCCCTCACCTCTCTTGACTTTCATATGAACCCTCCATTTTATTCTTAATCCATAAGGTTTAATATGATGTGGTTTCAGTCTTTGTAGATCTACTGGGAACTCTTCTGGGAAGGTTTTCCACAAGGTTTAGGAGTGTGTTACTGGGAATTTTTGACCATTCCTGCAAAAACGTTATCACACAGTAATGTTGGACAGAAGGCCTACCTCTCAGTCTGTGCTTAAAATCATACCAAAAGTGTTCTATGGGGTTAAAGGTCAGGACTGTGTTCAGACCAGTCAAGTTCATCCACATGAAACTCTCTCATCCATGTCTTTATGGACCTGACTTTGTGCACTGGTGCATAGTCATGTTGGAACAAACTTGGGAGCATGGAAATGTCCAAAGTCTCTTTGTCCAAAATAACTTGGTGTTGAAACAAGAGATTTTGGACAACGCAGCCTTTCTACTGGTAAGGTTTAGCTGTAGTGCTGTGACACAGTTAAATTCTTGCTATAACACCATATATTTCATACAAAATAATCATTGTCATCACCGTCACATTACACTTAGACAGACAGACAGACACACACACACACACACACACACACACACACACACACTCACAGACTTGCAGACCACTTCAATGTTATATTAAACTATATGGATTAAGTATATTTCACGACAGGTAAATAAATAATGTTGGCAATATAATGTAAATATTTAACTTTAGGAACAAAATCATTGGTCATGACTCAGTGACCCCCTTTTGTGATTTTTGTAGTTCACAAATCTATCCTGGGGGCCAGATTAGATTCTTATATATATATATATATATATATATATAAAAAAATGTTCCCCTCGCCCCACGTGGGCGGTGTCTCCTTCAGGCTCGGGTCCTCTACCAGAGGCCTGGGAGCCTGAGGGTTCTGCGCAGGATCTTAGCTGTTCCTAGCAATGCGCTCTTTTGTACAGAGATCTCTGATGTTGTTCCTGGTATCTGCTGGAGCCATTCTCCCAGCTTGGGGGTCACTGCCCCTAGTGCTCCGATCACTACTGGTACCACTGTTGCCTTTCTCTAACTCCTCTTTCAGCCCTTCTCAAGCTTCTCATGTTCTTTCTTTCTGATGTTGCTATCACTGGGGACTGCTACATCTATCACCACCACTGTCTTCTCATGTTTATCCACCACCACGATGTCAGGCTGATTGGCCATCACCATCTTGTCAGTCTGGATCTGGAAGTCCCACAGGATCTTGGCCTGTTTGTTCTCTGTCACCTTTGGGGGTTCTCCCATCTTGACCCTGGGATATATATATATATATATATATATATATATATATATATATATATATATATATATATATATATATATATATATATATATATATATATATATATATATATATATATATATATATATACATAAATTATCTCCTCTATGCACCCCCACTTGTCACACATTAAATAAAATTACACAAACTCTTCTTTCTGAATATACAAACCATTCTGCAGTGCAACAGCAACATCAAGTTTGTTTTATCAAGTTTGCTGCCATCTAATCAGTCATCAATTGATCCAGATAAATGTGGTGTAATTTTCCTTGTAACACTCCATTGAACATAAGCCAGTAAAGCATTTAGGTCCAAAACACACAAAGGCACAGAAAGTGCAGGAATATTTGTCCAACCTCAGATCTATGTTGGGGATATTTTCCATTTTTTCCATTTTCCAATATTTATTTTCATAATTTTTTGACAAAATATGTATATTTGAAACATTCATCAGTTCTTCATTTTCCCCAAAAAATTCCAAATGTAGCCACTTTGGAAAAATGTATAATTCCTCAAACATTTCCTCTATAAAAACATAACAATGGGAAAATGGACTGCACTTATTTGACACTTTTCCACCTTAAAGGCACTTCACGTAGACCTCACATTCACCCATTCACACACACACATATTCCAGTAGACAGCTGCTGCCAGACCCACTGGGAGCAATTTAAAGTTCAGTGGAAACTTCACATGTGGACAATTGGAGCCAGGATTCAAACCGCCAACCCTTAAGTTATTGGAAGACCTGCTTTACCAACTGAGTCACAGCTGTTTTATACATGCTCTAAAACAAATAAAGTTCTCATCTTTGAACTGAAAAGTTGGTAGTCTGTTGGTAAATGATGTGTTTCAGTCCATACCTACCAAATACAGCTTTATAAACTCTAGGTTTTCACCAAAAAAATAAAGCGAGGAGAAAAAATATAGAAATTAATTAGTGTTTTCAAGTCAAATAAACAACAAATATTACCTTCACCCAGTCTTTTATCTGTACTTCAAATGGTTGAAGAATAGCTGTAATTTTAATTTGGGGTGGCATTTTTCAGGCATTTTAAGCAGTCACTCCAGTATGGTAATGGTTTAGAATTGTAGATTTTGAGCCGCTACAAACATTGGTGATATCACTGCAGCAAAGTGTGAAGCTAAACTCCAGGAAGTCAGTAAGAGGCATTAAAAAAACTGGGAAAAATTACAAATAAATTGTCTTTTATTGAAACACTCCTTTATCATCATAGCGTGAGGCTGGTATTTTTCTGAGTTATACAAATGATTGTGTATGTGTGTCGAGCATGTGTTTTTTGCGCATGTGTGTGTCTGACCTAGTGGACATTGTCTTCCTGGTAAATCTGGTCCCTCCAGCAGGCCTGCTTGTGAGTAGCAGCTTATCAGCTCCGACCAGAGTTGCCCTCACTCCCAACCACCTCCATTGCCTGAGAGGAAAATAAATTGCACCCATGCAGTTAATAAGAATAAAAAATATATTGCGACGAAGTCTCACACAGCCATAACAAATCCCGTATAAGAGACGTTGCTGGTGGTAGTAGTGGTGGGTGGAGGGGGTAGTGTGTGTGTGTGTGTGTGTGTGTGTGTGTGTGTGTGTGTGTGTGTGTACTCCAACACAAACTCGTTGGCATGGTGAAACGTCTACCAGTATCAGATGGGGTTTCGACCTGCTTTTCATGATGAACAGCCGAGGTGGTTCTCGTTCCCCACCACAAAGCCAAACAAACATTTATTTTCTTCGTGTTAGACCGCAAGTGTCATGGGTGCATATTGAATTCCTGACAACACCGTGACAATGTCTATGGAAGGTAATTACATATTGAATGTTCTTTTTCTTCATTCGGTTCCTGGAGGGGAAAATCCATCTGTTGCACCCAGAGATTGTATGCAGAAATCATGTTTCCTCAAGCCTTCAAACACGGCCATTTACATCGATATGAAAACAGGTAGAGCAGTGCGGGATATCTGTGCTATGCTAAATTAACTTCTGGCAATGCTGCATGTGATACATTTCCTGTGAAATAAGGAGGATGTTCTATTATACAGTACAGAACAAAGGTAACACTGGCTTCCTATTACAAACAGACTAATAGAAACCTGATGTGTTACTATAAATGTTTGCTGAAATCTCCCTAGTAACTCTTACCCTGGAATGGGTTTCTGTGATCTTTGTAAATAAGATCAGTACATATTAGTCATTGTAGTTTTACTTCATTATATGCTGGGGTTCACTTCATAAATAGTACAAATCAGAGAAGCTGCCGTGTCAAAGAGAATTAATAAAGAATGAAGCCTTACAGTTGGGATTTATTGTGATGGTTAATCCTTAAGCCTTCTGATGTGTGTGTGGTGAGTATTCTGTATGTACGGTTAACTCTAAATATTCACAACAATTCAACCATTTTCTCAATTGGAAACGTTTCCATATGTACTAATAAAATAGACATTGCACTTTCCATAGACATCTGAGCATGCTCAGTCCACCCGTTACTGCCTATAGTGTTACACTCTGGACTTTTATTGTCATATTTTCTAAGTTTTCTGTTTGTTTTCCTGTTTTTATGTCATCGTTAGTGTTGGGCTTTTATTTTGCCAAGTTGGTTCATGCTCACTTTGTTTTGTTTACTTCCTGTCACCGACCCCTTTTCATTATGCCTCATGTGTCACACCTGTCTGGTGTCCTATTTAAGTTCCTCATGTGTCTGGATCAAATCGTGAGTTTGTTTTGCCTTGTTTGCATCAGATTCATGTCTTGGTTTTCCTTTGTTCTGTCTCATGGTTTTTGTTGTGTGTCTGTTGTGTTACATATCTGTTACTAGATTAGGAAACCACATCTGACCATGATTTTGCCTTGCCCCTGTTGGACCCTGTTTGGATTTTGGATGCCTGGTTTGAACCCCGTATGTACACAGGTAACAATTTTTGGATTTGACCTGAACTTAGTAATTCTCTGATTCTGACTTGTGTCTTGACCACGGTTCTGCCTTGTCTCCTAGTTGCTGATCTGATCACGTTCTATCAGATGATTTCCGTTACAACCTGTCACTCCATATTTAAACATTGCTTCAATAAACCTGTTAAAAGCTTACTCCTGTGTCAGAATTATACATGTGGATCCACTTTGTTCTGTGTTAGAGACTGACTTTCATATACTATAAATAAAATACTGTCTTTTTTTCTCTTCTTTGTATATGTTTTTTTTTTTTTTTTTTTTTTTACTCTTGTCCAGCATCATAGCAGTGGAGTGGTAGTCTGACAGCCTTTTGATGTTGAACAAATTTGCTTTACCAAGGGAAACATCCTAAAATATGTGAGGCTCCCCTTGATATTCTGCTATCTTTATTTGTAGAACCACCTTTCGATGCCAGATCTGACATGGAGGTAATAATGATGGTAACAATTGTAGTGTCTTTACTGTTGTTCCTTGTGTGGTGATAGTTTTCTTTTATTATTTCTTGCTGAGTTTTGATTGTATAACGGTTTTTTAGGGAGTTCAACAAGGTGACCAATGGTAACTGGAGCTATAAATAATAATAAAAAAAAACAACTAAACAAACAAAAAAAAAATCTATACATCATTTAATTGTCCACTATGTATTTCTAACAAGTCTTTCTGATTCGGGAGCAGATACTGCTATAAATGCTATACCTTCTGTCGACCACTCTGTACTGGTGGAACCATAATATAAAAATGTGTCATCTTGTGTGACTTTCTCTGATGACCCTGATCAGCTGAAGTTTTTTTGTCAACTCTCCCACAAAACACTGTATCTGTACCTTTATCCAGTCCTAAACCCTCCTGGACTCTGCTAAACCTCTGCTGTGTCTGTGCCTCCATCACACTTTAGAAATGGAGCTTTTGCTCTCTGATGGAAGATGGTCAGTTTCAGCCTGTGGGATTAGCGCTGGTTAATTCAGTGTCTTGGCAGAGGCTGTCTGTGGTTCTACTCATGTAGCACAGTGGTTGCAGTGCCACATTAAGGCAAGGGCCGACAGTGGATGCAGATACTCATCATATGATTGGGTAAATAAAGACCTCTTCCTTATTTCACTTAATGTGGAAAGTTAAAAACCAATGCAACACACAATTGAACTAATTTTTAAATTTCCAGGAATTTGTTGTTGGCTTAATATTATACAAATACATTTTCAGTATTTTTTATTATCAGAGACATAAAAATATACAATTTTCAAATCCTGAATTAGCTTTTCCTGGTGTATCTGCAGGTACTCTTTCCTGAGGATATCTTAGATTTTTGGTCACAACCCTAACAACTTATTGATAAATTGTAAACTGACCCTGTACCTAAATACTGAATATTTGTTTTTTCAGGGATTTACAGAAGTGTATTGACTTTAAGCCTAATGAAGGACAAGATATTGTCTATTACCTTATTTTGTGATGCCTAGTTTGTCTGTTTCTGGACTATTTGTATGTTGTGTGTTTGGTTTAATACTTTGGACAGGATTCATTTGAGGCTCAAGAGTTTGGTTCACAGTTTGTACAAACCCAAATAAGAAAGAAGAAGAGTATGGAAAATGTATTTCATGATTTGTCTGCTCAGACTGACAAATAGATTTTGTTATTTATTAACTTAATTTTGTGTATGTGTGTTATTTCAGCTCCCTCTCTATCTATACGTCACATGAATGTACACACAATGTAATGCTCCAAACACTTATCACCTGAACACTTTATCCTCACTAGGGTCACTGGGGGTCTAATCCAGCTACAATGGGTGAAGGTGGGGTACACCCTGTATGAGTCTCCAGTTCATCTCAGGGCTGAACATATATAGACAAACAATCACTCTCACATTCACACCTATGGATAATTTAGATTAACCAATTAACCTATCAGTGCATGTGTTAGGATGGTGGGAGGAAACTGGAGTACCTGGAGAAACAGACGCGGGGAGAACATGCAAACTCCACATAGACAGGTCTGGTGTGGGAATCGAACCAGGGACCTTCTTGTGTGCTAACCACTGTACCACCTGCTCTTCATGTAATTTATACACATTATTTCCTACATTCAGGAGAATTTGTATTTATTGATTTCATTATTGTTAAATACTGTAAAACTAAGTCCAAGTTTTCAGGTCCTGCATTTGGGTCATTTGAGTTTGTCTGATCCATTACAAAGCATTGAAAACATTTAAATTGACCGTACGTTATTAGGCTTTGAGATAAAGCTGCACAATATATTATTTGAGCAATAGTCACTTCACAGGTCCTGCAATTATTTTGATTAGATTTTTTATGTATATATATATATATATATATATATATATATATATATATATATATATATATATATATATATATATGTTTCTTTTTTAAATTGTATTCATTTTTTAAATGTTTAAATTTGTAATTATTTTTTTATTTATTTATGTAGGCCTATTTGTCTTTTTTATCTGTATATTTATTTATAGTAATTTTTATTAAGTTTTTATCTTATTTATTTATTACATTCATTAAATTATTTCAGCTACAAGAAGGATGACACTGAAATTTATGTTCTATTTCGACCACTAATCTGTTTGACAATTTATGGCGACTCCTGAGGATTTTTTTTCATATCACAATATTCTTTATATCGCAGAATTTAATGTCAATTTTTTTCTAATATCATGCAGCCGTACTTTGACATCACTTCAATACATGTACAAGTTGCATGTTTTACAGCCTTTGTTGCCAACAAACTGCATGGTGTCTAATTGACAGTCATTGTCACCATTTACTGAATCACCCACAAAACAGCTGGTTCC
Organism: Siphamia tubifer; assembly: GCA_020466265.1. Lineage (NCBI taxonomy): Eukaryota > Metazoa > Chordata > Actinopteri > Kurtiformes > Apogonidae > Siphamia > Siphamia tubifer. Next base: position 21,911,324 of record CM035793.1, on the reverse strand, counting down.
AGAAATTCAATAGGGCTCCCCTCTCTTACAAATAACTACGCATTCAGTATTATGATTGCTCTTTTATGAAACAGGGGAACACTTTTCATATCTGTGTCAGTCATTCACTATTCAAACAGCGTTTTTTTTCCCTCACTGAGCACAAACAGCGAAGGCCGTGGGTAGGCACATGCTTCTCCTGCCAGACACAACCCAATTTATACCGCACACCTTCAGACCACTCCAACAAAGTGCGTCGCTGCTATGCTCATATTCATTTCCTCCTGATTATGTCTTTCTCGTGTCTGTGATTACTCTCAGACAGTGTGCTGGGCCTGCTCATTTCAGAATACATCATAAACAATTTACACGTCATTAGTTTTGTTTTGATCATATTTGTTTGACGAAATGTGTCCCTACATGGTGAGCGCTGGGGTTATTTACCCCATTTAGAGGCCCAAGGAACTCCATGCAGGGTGTGTTATGTTGCATTGTGTGATTAATTGTCATGGCTCTGCGCAGAACTTTGGACGGGACTAAATAAAAGAGATAAAGTGTGTGTGTGTGTGTGTGTGTGTGTGTGTGTGTGTGTGTGTGTATGTGAAGTCGGAGTATGAAAGTGCTACTCGGTCCTCATTGGTTTATTAATCTTTACCAGTAAAAGCTTAGATGTGTGTCATCAAATGCGCTAATGTTGTTCATTTAGTGCTTTTGATTCACTGCAAATACACTCTACTAGGAGGTGAAAAGGGCATTTGAACACAGGTGTGTATGTGTGTCCCCTGATGTTGTCCTGCAGAGGGCAGTAAAAGTTGAAGTAAACACAGGCTGATGTAAGCCCAAGCACATAAACACATCTCTATCAGATTAACACACAAATACAGCATGAAATATAATAATGTACTATTAAGCAGAGGTGGGTAATTCCAGGTCCATCAAGTCAAAGTCCTACCATGTATTACTTCAAACCTGTTCACTGAACACAGGTGATTCCACTAATTATCCCATTTACCTGGATGAGGCATCGTGCTCATCAAAATGGGCTGGTTCAATGAACAGGTTTGAACCAATACATGGCAGGACTTTGACTTGATGGACCTGGAAATACCCACCTCTGCTATTAAGTGTGTTGTTTTAACCTGCAGGTTCTCAAAAACAATTGCAAATCCACCTAAAATCAAGTGTTCACTGGACAAAAACTCACTGTAAATACTATACTGCACCCTCAAACTTCCATACTTAACATTTTGTGGGGAGGTATGGGGGAACACATACACAACAATTATCAAACTTTTACAACAATGCATCACAAGGATTCTTTTACACCAACCAAGCCACCTTTTCATAAGTACAAATATTCTGAAATTAAAAGATCTCCTTCATTTTCACACTGCTACATTTATCCACAAGGCCCACATCAACCTACTTCCACCTGCATACAGGAGCTGTTCCCAGTCCAAACCTAAGGGCACTGGTTCCCAACCCTGGTTATCGAAGCACATTATCCTGCATGTCTTAGATGTTTCTCTGTCCAACCACACTTGATTCAAATGATCATCCAGCTCTGCAAAAAAATGATAATGACCCTCAGGTGTGTTCAAAGAGGGAAACGTCTAAAGCAGGGGTGTCAAACTGCAGTCCTTGAGGGCCGGTGTCCTGCATGTTTTAGATGTTTCCCTCTTCCATTACACCTGGAGGCCATTGCATCATTATCAGTCTGATGAGGAGCTGATTATTAACTCTTTAAGTGTCAGGGATGATGTGTTCTGAATGGATGATTTAGTTTAAATATTCAGAAAAATTCAACCGTTTTCCTTTTAGTTTTGTGCATGGAAAGAGTGCCAAAAAGCAAGATTTTTTTTTTCATTTTATTTAAAAAAATTTTAAAGGCAAAATTAAAATTACTGGGACCAAATTTCAATACTAGTTTTCTTCTTTTGTAATTTTTTTTTTTTAATTTTCCACATTATTTGTCATTTTTATAAATATTTCTTAGTTTTTGTTGCTCATTTTGTTTATTTTTTATTTTAGTATTTTTCTTAGATTTTCTGCCATTTGTGTCTTACTTTGTTCAATGTTACCAATTATTTTGTTAGTTCTCAGGAATTAAAAGGGTTACATTGAATCACATGGAAGAGGGAAATATCTAAAACATGCAGGATACCGGCCCTCGAGGACTGGAGTTTGACACCTGTGATCTAAAACATGCAGGATAGTGTGCTTCTAGGACTAAGGTTGGGAAACACTGCCTTAAAGGTGTCATGCTGCTGAAAACCACTTTTGGAATCTGATGGGTCACCCCGAGTTACCAACACATGCTGCCTTTGAAAGTGGTTTGTCACCTCCACTGGCTGCATACTGCATTCACAGAAAAAAAACAAGAGGAACAAGGGACCCAGAAAAAGCCGGTTCATCTGACGTCAGATGGACTTTAGCGTCACCCACGTGAGGTTAAGCCTGTCCCTGGCAGTGAATCTTAAGTAGCATTAGCATTAGCATCTACACAGTAGCTGCTGCACAAACTGGAAAAAAATGGCGAATCAAACTAATTCATGTGCTCTCTGTGGAAATAAAGCCTGTTTTTTTTCCCTGCGCGTTTTCAGAACAAAACACAAAATCTAGCTGGATGATCCTAGTAAAGGGAAACACACACAGAGAGCTAGAGGGGACGGGGGGAGTGTTCCTTCATGTATTCTGAGCCAATCAGAGATGTTTTGTCACAACATCATGGACATGTATGAGGAAGTACCGGTAAATTCCTCAAGTCATTTTTCTACCATAAAAAAACAGCTGGAAACAAAGCGGATATTTTTTTAAAAATAGAAACAACACAATGTATTCAATAACAATGGAGAAGACAACAATATTAATGAAATGACCATGGAATGACAGCTTTAGGGGAACCTGCATGTTCAAGAAAGCAAAGACAAGGACCAACACAAAAGCCAAATGCATATCTGTAACTGGAGCAAAATTATGGAATAATCTGAACTTAAAAACATGCACCTCTCTTACCACATTTAAAAGCTATTCTCTCTCTCTCTCTCTGTATATATATATATATATATATATATATACATATATATATATATTTCCCTTTAGGATGAATAAAGTATCTATCTATCTATCTATCTATCTATCTATCTATCTATCTATCTATCTATCTATCTATCTATCTATCTATCTATCTATCTATCTATCTATCTATCTATCTATCTATCTATCTATCAGTCTTAATCTAAGGTTTTGCTTAGATTTTATTATAGTATTGTTTAAAATTGTGCAATTTTGCTATATTGTTTTGTTTATGCAACTTTCTGTCAAATAGGGTAGACATAAATAAGCTGTTGCTTCAGCCTACTCCTTTTCTCTCACGTCTGTATGGAGATCTGAACTTTATGTGTCATATTTTGTTAAAAGGACGAAAAATAAATGACTACTACTATTAAAAAAATACACTGCAGATTATGTGTGTACTTCTTTTACATAATTGGTTTAATTCAAGCTTTGGCTTTTGTACAGGCAGAACTTCATTGGCAGAAAAATGGCAAAAGGTGAATAGTAATTTGCTTCTCAATATTCTTATTGTTGAAATAACAACAAAAAGGAACCAATTTGTGTGGAGTGTAATGAATCATGTAATTTTCCCATTCAAGCACAAGAGACAAAGAGCAAAATGTGAAACATGTAACATAACAAGCATGTCATAAGCACAGCAAGGAAAGAAAGAGAAATGAGAAAAGGCTATTGCTAATGGCAATGTTAGTGTTAATTTTCATACATTCCCAGAAAGCACAACACATTCTGACATGGATGAGGTGGAAATGGCCGCAGCGCCAGTTGCCGCTGATCGCTTGCCTACAATCAGTTAATTGGCAGGTTGAGTAAAGCCGGGCGCTGGCAGAAGGTTCAGCCTCAGCTTTGTTTTCTCTCTTTATCTGTTTACTACGAGACAGCTTTTCCAAAAGGAAGTCGATTGCCTGGTTTCTCTGCTCTGGCTTCACATCAGGATAAATGCTCCAGACAACAGCAACCTCCCTTTAGACTCAATATGACATGATAAATACTGATGGAAAATCATCTGAAATATAAAACCGTATGTCATGTGGACAGCTACATAAGAGACTTTCCTACAACTTGTCAAAAGAACACTTTGTTTCTACATAAGATTTAATCTGCAATTTTGTCAAAAGTCAAAATCCACATTGGCTAGATATAATAGGTCAAGGCTTTAATATATATATATATATATATATATATATATATATATATATATATATATATATTTTTTTTTTTTTTTTTTTTTTTTTTTTTTTTAAAGTAGGTTTACTGTAGTAGATGGTGATCCTAATCCATAAGATCAATAGTAAAACTTTAATCAAATGTATTGAAACCATATAACATGAGAACATATTTACTAAATGTCAAAGAAACATAAGTGCATAATGTCAGTTTTTCCATTAAACCACAAATGCATTGATTTGCTCATTTATTATTGTGAGATGCCATGCCATAAATATGGTGGTCAACATAAATATCATGTTGTTTTACACATATATTATTTATTACCCCTAGATCTTGTGCTAAATGTAAATCAATTATGTGATTTCCTTTTGTGTCCACACATATCCGACCATGTTTCTTTTAAAACTCTTCATGTAACAGCTCTGATTACTGATTGGAACCAAATGTACGACTCACACCAGCAATGACAGTTTAACAAAAGTTCATTAATAGAAAAATAATCAGGTCAATCCGGTATGTGGGCCGTTGCTTTGGGGATCCTCCCCTCCGTATGTACGGCTGGGGGACGGCATACAAACACAGAGGTCAGACAAAACAGGTCAAAAACACAAATCAGTCCAAAGGAGAAGGGAAACCACATACTGTTGAGCAGCAGTCAGACGTCAAATACAGTACAGGTGTGGGACGGGCAAAAGCAGAGTCCAAAATTAGGCAAAAGGTCAGCACAGCAAAACTGTTAGTAACACTAGTCAGGGAAATAGTGGAAGTCAATTACAAATGCCTTCCCATCTGACATATACATATAGCTATAATGTATCCTTATAAAAAAAAAAAAAAAAAAATTAAAAAAAATAAAATAAAATAAAATATATATATATATATATATATATATATATATATATATATATATATATATATATATATATATATACATCTAATACATACAAAAGTAAAAGTTGTCTTGAACCCTATACTGACAGTATGTTTACTGGATGTTTCAGATGTATCCCTCTTCCAACACACCTGATTCAAATGATAAGCTTATCACCAAGCTCTGCAGAAGCCTGATAACAGCTGTCAGGTGTGCGCGAAGAGGGAAACATCTGAAACATGTGGGATAGTGGCCCTGGAAGAGCAGGACTGCTGACCCCTGATCTATACAATGCATACACTAAAAAAATTTAAATACATTTTTGTCATTTCTAGTCCAAATATAATGTCTCAGCACACTTAAAATAAGACATAATCACCTAAAGACTAATGTTTTAGTCATTGGCAATGGATTATTTATTTATAAATATATATATATATTTTAAATTCTTATATCTCACTGAGAAGTGAGTCTTTACGTCAGTGGTTTTCAAATCCAGTCCTGGTGACCAAGTCTCCTGTATGTCTCAGAGTATGTTTCCCTCTTCCAGCACACCTGGTTTAATTAATGATCAGGTTCTGCAGAAGCCTGATAATGATGTAATGGCTTCCAGGTGCGATGGAAAGGGGAAATATCTACAACATTTAGGACACTGGGTCACTAGGACTACATTTGAGAACCACTGCTTTTGGTGATTATGTCTTATTTGAAGTGTGATGAGATAATTTTGATGGGAAATGAGTAAAATACACTTTACAGGTTTAGATTTTTCCAGTGCAGACCTGACTGTAAACAGATAAGAGACTGCACATCACAAACAGCAGTGAAAAAATAAAAATAAAAAAATAAAAAATTACACATGCTACAAGTGTAGAAGAACTGCTCCATGCTATTATCATCATATCCCATATATCTGGGTGACATGGGGTTCATAGTGCCTCTGTACCATTAAAAGCAGGTCCTTACAGGTTAATTCTCATGTCAGAGCCTTTGACCACAGCACTGATGAAGGTATAGGGTTGATCCTGGAGTGCCTTCAGTGACAGTTCACTGCTCCAAATCTTGAATTATATACTAATGCTAATTCCTAATGCCAGGCACTGTGTTTGTGTTTGTATGGGTAATGACGTAAAACACAGACTGAATTTCCCTGTGAGGATAATAAAGCAAGTTAACCTTGAACTGTATCTGAAAAATCCTACATTCTGAACATCTACTGTAAACAGAACATTGTTCATGGTGAAATAATGATCTTAAAGTTTCATCTTTTTAGTAGGGCTGTCAAAATGAACACACTAATGCAGGTTAAATCCATCATTATTATCAGGACCAGATCGAGGTATGGGTGAGGGGGGGCAATTCCCCACAAAATACCATGGCTGCCCCTCCCCCAACAAGATGGCATCAAAAAAGAAAAGAAATCATTCCATTGGCATGAAAGAAAATGTTTTTTCTTCCCTCCCACACTCCCAATATAACTCCATATGATCCACCCCCCAAATAAAAAAGTCAAGAAAATCTAAAAAAATTTAAAAAATTAAAAATCATCCCAATCTGCTGCAATGGACCTGCCCCATTAAGTCTGGGGCTGATCATTATTAATTAATCTGATTAAAAAAATGAACACATGTAGATGTATTTAACACCTGTAGCATATGGAAGCATCTGGAACTTCCTGTGAACTGTAACCACATGTTTCACCTTTGACTTTGACATGTTGTTGTTTGCACCGCTGCTTGTGCGCACTGCCGTTTAAAGAGGGGAGACAGGGTGTAATTAATCAACAGTTGCATGTGTGGTACCAAAATTCATGTTAGATTTCGGTCTGGTTACTACCATTAAGTTTGCTCCGGTTCCATACCTATACCAACTTTCAATACCCAACTCTCTTGCTTGCTTTCTGTGTGTGAGCGAGAATGACAGAATCGTGTTGGGGTTGGGGTGGGGCTTCATTCTGCGGCTTCATTCTGTTCATTCACAAATTACTCTATGTATGGGAAACACTGGACCTTGTGAAAATTCATTAACAGCAAAGAGTTGGAATTAATAATGCATAATAATTGATATCTTCGTTGTAATGGTGTGAAACTTTGCACTGCAATCTGCCTTAGTACTGGAAAGTCACCCTCCAAATTTCGGTGGAGTTGTGCAGGTGTTAGGTGTTCCACAGACAAACAGGACACACTACAGACAGAGGTTTACTGAATTATAGATAGATTAAATTGACATTCTGAATAAACAGTCATGCTGGTACACACACACACACAGACACACACACACAGACACACACACACATACACACACACACACATGCACAGTTGTAATAGTTTATGGTGTGGTTGAGGTAACAAAAAAAAACTGTAATAATGACTGGCACCAATAAAATAAACAATGAAGAGATTTTATTAAGCTGTGCCAATTAAGCATGCACTTCTGAACAATACTGACTACTGATAATACATACTCATTACGTCCTCTAAATCAGACGTGTCTGTTATTACTTTTATTAGCTGCAGCTCTGTTTTCCTGCTTCATGAATCAAATATACATTAAGCATTGTTCAAGCTAAATGAGAGAAAAGGAAAGAAAAAGTGCTCATTTATTACAGACAGGACAGAGTTATCAGAGCTAACAGAATCATTGTCTAGTTTTATTAACGTTTAGTAACCCTAGAGTCTGTGTCATCATTCAGACTTTGTTGTTTTGTGTGTTATCTTTATGCAATGCTTTTGTATTATATTGATTCACTGCCTAAATTAGGAAGCACATGGAGTACTTTCCTGTTGAATATGTTTGGATAATCATGTTTGATAGTCATGATGACTTTAAATAAACACAATTATATGCATTAAAGTTTATATATGTAATAATTATGTCTGTTCTATAATATGCTTGTGTTTATCTACAGGTTTGCAATGATCTGGGTCCAGGATCCAAATATAATGTTCCCAGTTCAAAACTCACTTTTAATTAGACTTTTAGTAGTGATTATTTAATTAAAGCAATTCATTTTTCAGTGTATAGAGCAGTGGTTCCCAACTACCACAACACCACAAATTTGTGGAGAACCCAAACATTCAAAACAAGCCTTTTTTAAAAAAAAATCTAATTATTTTGTTTTTCATCATGTAATAGTTTTACTATCTTCCAAGTACGGGTTAATTTTAGATGACAATTTTAGATTATTAATCTATATAATGTATATTATTATGGACGGAACCAGAAAAATCAGGTCTAGTTTACTGCACAAAGTGAGAATTTTATTTTCCTTCGTCAGTATATGTACAGCTTATATTTGCAAACAATAACTCAAACTATGAATTATGGAAAAGCTGTAGCATCTGAAACTGACCACAATGAACATTTGACAGATAAACAGAACCACAGTGCTGCAGTTTTACACTCACACATTGTACATTGTACATTGTAATGGTCTCTGTTAACTTTCCATATAGTCATTATTAGTAACTCTTTTTAATCAATTACTAGAAACTAGACACCAAAAACACTGGCATAGAGGCTTCAACTGCTAAATCTGTATACATGGAAACATTAATAATCCATTCATCTGTCCATATATATATATATATATATATATATATATATAATGTGTGTGTATCTCGTCTCGTCATCTGAACTCAATTTATCCTCATTAGGGTCACTGGGGTCACTGGGGGCCTAATCCAGCTACAATGGTTGAAGGTGGGGTATGTGTCTCCAGTTCATCTCAGGGCTGAACATATATAGACAAACAATCACTCTCACATTCACACCTATGGGCAATTTAGATTAACCAAGTAACCTATCAGTGCATGTGTTTGGATGGTGGGAGGAAACTGGAGTACCTGGAGAAAACCTACACAGACACAAGGAGAACATGTAAACTCCACACAGAAAGGTCTGGTGTGGGAATCGAACCAGGGTCCTTCTTGTTGTGAGGCGCCTTGGGGTGGCGTCACCGTGCCGCCCTGTGTGTGTGTGTGTGTACTTTCATAATGTTTATGTATTTTTTAGGTGGAGGTTTTTAAACAACCCTCTCTAGCCTTTCTGCCTCTCCCTGCACATTTACTGTATTTCTTTCTTTTTATTATACCTTTAATGCCTTCAGTGTTTTTGTATGTGTAAAATGCCATTAAACCAAATTAAATGAGTAGATTAAATATAGGAAAATACCTAGCCTTCACTTATAAATGCGTTAAGATCATTTTAGAATGTATGCCATGCTTTATGTCAGTGTTTCCCATCCCTGGTCCTTGAGACACACTCACCTGATTCAAATGATCAAAATGATCCAGCTCTGCAGAAGACTGACAATGACCATCAGGAGTGTTCAAAGAGGGAAACATCTAAAACATGCAGGACAGTTTGCCTCAAGAACTAGGGTTGGGAAACACTACTTATATGTTTGTCTGAAGCTGTTCAGCCTGGGCAGACTTTTCTATGTCAGTTATGTCTTCATGCAGACATGTCTAAACTATTCCACAAAGGGCCGGTGTGGCTGCAGGTTTTTGTTTCATCCAAACAGCAGCACACCAGACTGGACTCAATTAATCAACTAATCTGAGTCTTCAGAGAGTCGATTGGTCAAACTGTGGTTGGTTAAAAAAAAAAAAAACCTGCAGCCACACCGGCTCTTTGTGGAATAGTTTAGACATACCTGTCATAACGGTTTTGTAACTACGTCATATTTGCCTTGTTGATCCAGGATTACAAATGCAAATTAGCTTCACAGCCAAATCTGGTGCATGTTTCGTGTTCTTTGTCACTAATATCAATAAACATTGTCCTGTAACTAAATAAATAAATGAAATAAGATCACACAAGTAAGGTGAACAATAGACAAAACTTCATTTTGGAACAACTACTAAACCAGTACTGGGTCTTTATGGGTCAAAGGGAATCTTGTATCCATAGCTTGAAAAACAAACAAACACAAAATAAGTTTGAATATGACTGTGAGCTAAAGATATTCATAATGAAACACAGCAAAGCCTTCATGCTTCCACTGTGGCCTGCTACACAACAACCTAGTATCTTTCAAATACCTGAAACTTCCTGTTTATACGACATAAACACAATCCAAGCATAATCAGCTCTAGCCTATACACACCTCTAGCTAAGGTGCATTAATCTGCGCCAAGTTTGTCATTTGCTTTTTAAACAGCTTTGGAGGGACAGTTTTTGATTTGCAGAGGGAGGCTGTTGCACAAACTGATACCAGAGGAGCAAAATGAGCTGCCAGTGGCAGGACTTTTTACACTGAGGGATTATGCAGGACTCTCCAGCTGTATCATCTCTGTACCTGCCAGCATCATCACTATGCAGCCCAGCAGCTGCAGCAGCGGCAGCAGCAGCAGCGGCGGCAACAGCAACAGCAGCAGCAGCAGCGGCATTCCACCAGGTTCACACACAGCTGGGATCAGCAGACGGTACATTTCAAACCATCCGTTAGCTTTGTATGAGAAGCAGCTAAGTGCATAATCTAATATTTATCGGAGCGTTACTTGTATTTGCAGTCTGTACATTGTTGCCCAGTTGACAATCTTATAGTCATTTGTAAATGTAATTTTTAAAAATTATTTTTAGTATTTGAGAGATATGTTTTTAAAGTCTCAGTGTAAGGGGGTCTATTTGCAGAAATGATGTGTAATATAATTATGGCCTAATAATAATGATGTGTTTTCACCTATTAGCTTAGAGGGTGAGGTTGTTATTCAGTGTTACAGTATATTATTATTATTATTATTATTATTATTATTATTATTATTATTATTATTATTATTATTATGTAAGTGTGTATTACATATGTAAGAAAAACATTAAGAGACGAGAAAAGTACTCTGAGAGTGCAGACCTCCGCCAAGGTAGACTCCTCCCCTCCCCCGAACGCCACCACCACCATTACCAACATACCCTGAAAATGTCCTCAACATCTGTCCGTAGCTTTTTGAGTTATCTTGCTAACTAACAGACATACAAACAAACTCTGGCAAAAACATAACCTCCTTGGCGGAGGTAACAATTGCACCTAAAAAGGGTGTTTAAACAGCAACACACACACACACACACACACACACACACACACAAATACACTTTTGGCTAGGAGCAAAGTTGATAACAGTTACATTATAGATTATATATTCATAGATCAGGATGGTAGAACGTCAGGGAAGGAGGATCTTCTCCTCAGTTTTGGTTTATGATCTTCATCATGCATTCTTCTCATCCTCCTGTTCCTCCAGCTGGACCCTGGGCTCCTGAAGCTGGTTCATCTGCACTGTCAGATGTTTAATCTTCTGCCGTGGTTCCTCCATTAGATCCAGGTCATCTTTGAACCTTTTCTCCAGATCTTTAAAGACTGCTGGTTGGTCTTCTCATTTTCCTTCTCTTTCTCGACCTCCTCTGTTTTTGAGGAGGCTGTTAATTTGATTTTCATCCTTCTTCACCTATTCTTATTCCTCCTACTTTTCAAACTTTGTTCATGGAGGCTCATTTCTTTTATTTTCTCCTCTACCTCCCTCTTTTCTTTGCCTTTTGAGGAGGCTCATTCATTTTATTTTCCTCCTGCAGGTTACTTAGATGAGCAGGATGCTGAATGAATCATTCACATACTCATTCTGAAGGAAAACCATCAGTTATTTTTCCTCCTACATCATTCAGATGACTGTCTTCTGCCACCGCTGCTTCTTCTTCTTGACCATGTCCTTTGTGAACATTGCCTCCAGACCTTCCTGTCAGTCCCTCTCCATTCCACCATTTGTTCTCTTATATTGCTGTAGGTCTCAGGCCTCTCTAGATAGCCATAGAAGTTGTCACTTGGAAGGAGCTTTCATTATTTTTAATCTCCTTCAGTTGGTTCAGTTCTAATGTCAGCCTATTTTCAAATATGACACTATTTTAGTCTTTAAACCAGGGGTGTGGTGCATGGTCCATTGGCCAAAAACAGCCCACCAAAGGGTCCATGACATAAATTTCTGAAAAAGTTAAAATATTTACAACTAAGAATGACAAAATCATTTTAGTTCTGGTTCTACATAAAGAGCAATAAAATGTAAGTGTAATAAATAAAATACTATAACCTTTAAATAATGACAAATACAAATTTAAAAAGCATTAAAAAGCATAATTATAGTCATCCTTCAGATTTTTTTGGTGCAATTTCTCATGATCTTTTTTTTTTTTTTTTTTTTTTACAGTGTATGAACACTCATTGTGTCCTTTGTCCTGATTGACCAAAGGACTGTAGACTATTGTCAATCAATCTCCCCTGTGCAGTGTCTCCTCTACAGTACAGAATGTGTAAAATTTTGCCAAATTCATATAAATGTTCGATCACTAGCACTGTGACTGAAGTATATTTGACCATTTTCATTGACAAAACATTCTGCACTGACAAAAGCACCTATGATCGCACCCAAAATGCAGATGAAAATACTAACCATTGCACAAAAAGTTGTACTTTTGGACATGTTGAAGAAAGGTTTAAGTTACAGTATGTAGCTACAGAAAAGTGTATAGAGTGTGTGGTGAGAAAACATATATAATAATTGTACTACTTTTTGGATTTTGCCTATTGTGGGGGTATTTTTAGAACATAACCCCCATGATAAACACGGGACCACAATAGTCCTACATGAAACTATCTTTTCACAAAACATATATACAATATTTTTCTTGAGAAATTTTATATTGTTCATGGTACTCATATTTTCACAATATCTTCTAACCACTTTTTTCATGCTAAAACATAGAGACAAGTTTGGAGTTGACAGTATTTTTCTGAGCCTGTATACATCCACTGGCTGAACATCAGCTCATGTGTTTCATGGTACTAAAACCACTTCAATAATTAAGTTGAGGTTAAAGGCAGCTCACTTAATAATCCCAGGAGAGAAACTGGGTGTCAATATTTTACTTTTCCTAATGCATACTCATTAACAAGTGTTAGCACATAGCACACATTAGGAGCTGCCATCAAAGGCTCTTGGATACCAACTCCAGGTCTTCATCACTATCTTCGTGAGGTCCACAGTAGGAGAATTAACATATGTAGCTGATTTTAAAACTGGACGAATTTGGTTGTGAGGCAGAAATACTAACTACTACACTGCAGCCCAATAATGTAATGGGTGCAGTACAGACCCAGGTGCAGATCACAAACCAAGAACTTTATATAACAACAGACTTGCTAAAGACTTAAATATTGATAATCTATCTATCTATCTATCTATCTATCTATCTATCTATCTATCTATCTATCTATCTATCTATCTATCTATCTATCTATCTATCTATCTGTCTGTCTGTCTGTCTGTCTGTCTGTCTGTCTGTCTGTCTATCTATCTACCTACCTACCTACCTACCTACCTACCTACCTACCTACCTACCTACCTACCTACCTACCTACCTACCTACCTACCTACCTACCTACCTACCTACCTACCTACCTGTCTGTCTGTCTGTCTGTCTGTCTGTCTGTCTGTCTGTCTATCTATCTATCTATCTATCTATCTATCTATCTATCTATCTATCTATCTATCTATCTATCTATCTATCTATCTATCTATCTATCTATCTATCTATCTATCTATCTATCTATCTATCTATCTATCTATCTATCTATCTATCTATCTATCTACCACTCACCATTTGGTTCAGTGGAACTCTGCAGCTGAATGGTTAGAGAATAAAATGAAAGATAATTCTGGCAAATTCACATGAATAAGTGGATGCACAAAATAATTAATTTAAATAAATGTATTCCATCTAAATAAACAGGGGGAAAAAAAAGAATTGATATGTGTATTCCATAAAAAAAGATGAACTAATAGTGGCTAAACTCAATCTTAATAATCAAATTGTTGTTTAATGTCAGTCCTGAACAAATGAATGAGAGGAGAAAAAAAATAATTGAAAAATATACAATTATATAAATTGAAAGGTGCACATAAATATTTGGTCTGTTACTTTCCTATACGAATGTATGAATTATTTAATGTTCATGTGTATGTCAGTACTTATGTTGCAGGTTCAACACACACACACACACACACACACTTGTATGTTAAGTAGCACCTTCATTCATTCCTGGTCATGTTGACGTGGGCCTGATGTTCCCATTACCCTTATGTGAACCACTCAGACCGTCTATCAACCTCCTATCAGTTATTACTTCAAAGCGGCAGCGTGAGCTCGGCGGGCTAAAGGTCTGTGCTCCATATGTCTGATTTAGGAGATCAACCCAAACAGCCCAGAGTCAATTACCAGGCTTAGCAAGGATGGATGAGTTAAAGCCGCTCAAACATCCACCAACATACAGAAAACACAGGCTGAGCCGCGGTAGGTAGGAGGGGAAGTCAAAGAGGAGAGGACCAGGAAAAATATCAGGGAAAGAAACCTTGGAGGCCATTTCAATACTTTCCTCCAATTTATCTCCCCCGTCTCCCCTCTACCACCCCCCACCCCCAAAACGCCTGCAGGTGCAGAACAGACTTCCACTGAGCAGTTTTATTTGAATAATTCCTTCCTGTTATATATATATATATATATATTAAACCAAAATCGGGGGAGATCAGAGAAAAGGGATTATGCCTGAGTGGTAATCAGTCTCTCGCTGTTCTTTCCCTCTGTGTTTATGCGTGAACAGAATCAGCGTGAACAAAGGAAACTGAAAGGACCCTGACATCCTCATCAGACGTCTTTAACCAGGAAACCTCAACTTTAATTCGATATCAGCTGTAATTATCCAAAAGAATGTGGAAGTAAAGGCGGGGGACATAAAACACAGCCTTGGCAACTTAATAAAGGGGAAGATTTATAGTGTCTTAGTTTTTTAAAAGCCACAAATGCAATTTATGTTAATAACAGAATAAATTATTGTGTAATGTCATGGAGGGTGGTTAGTAATATTGACAAATCTAGAGTATTATTGCCATTTTTGCAGATCTGCACTGTATGATGGATCATTTTAACATCTTTTAGTCAATTATTTTTGGTTTCTGGGGCTGCAGATTCTTTTCATTTTAATCTCTTGGGTTCTCTGTGGAGGGACAAACATTTTACAGCTTTAGTTTCACAGCTTAACCTTTAATATTATCATCAAAATACTCTATAATACAAAATGGATGCCTTAGTGTTATTGGTGGACATAATCAGACTTTATTACTTTTGTGAAATATTAAAAAAAAAAGTCATTGTCACTAAGAAAATCAATGTTAACAAGTGTTGCCAGGCACAACAAACCCCACCCCCACCCCCTTACACATGTTTTACCTGATTTGCCTTTTCCCTTATTATTGCAAAAACACAGTTTTGGTGGTTATGACCTTTGACCTACTGTACATTCACCAAAATTTAATGGGATCTGTTCTGGACTACCTTGGATTAGGGCTTTGACATTCAAATATAATTTGAATGTTACAAAAAAAGAGACGTTTGAATGAATATTAGGCAGCTCTTAATATTCAAACCTATATATGGTATCATCAAGCCTATTTATTTTACCTTTGTGAATGTTGTAAACATTTTCAGTTCAGGTCGCAGGTCTTTTTTTTTTATATCTGGGGAAATATGTGAATCACGAATGTAAAGGTCATTGTCTTTTAGCTTATCTGGGCACCTGTAGACACTAGCGTCCAGTTGTCACGCAACCAATGCCAGAGTGGTCAGTCCTGCGTATTCATGAACAATAGCTGAGGTTGATGGCATGTCAGAGATTTACACTCTGGAAAATTCCTGACTGTCATAAGTTAACAAAGTGAGCAAGTAAAACTAATCTGTGACCATTTTACATATCGTGTCTGTTTTTGTACCTGCTCATTTTGTAAACGTTCCCTTTTGATTGTCAATGATGCTAACTAATTACAAATAAAAAACACACCATTATTAATTCTAAAACCCTTTGAATTTATTTATTCAGGTGTACATTTTCAATATTAAATACTTCTTCAATAACAGTTCTTCAGAGCTCCACAGGTATCACTCTGACCCTTTAGCATTACTATTATGACAAGGTCATCATTTCATTGTTCAAACAGGTGGAGAGCTATTGACCTGAGAGGGTAGTAACTACAGAAAATGACACATTTTAATAGACATCCTGTGTTTTATGTTTTAATTTTGTATGTATGATAAAATTAAAAAAGTTTGCTAAATTTGTTAGCCTACACTCCACTGATATTTCTTAGGGCTCCTCTATTTAGCAATTTATTGATCCTCTTTTGTAAGTCGCGTTCGATAAAAGCATCTGCTAAATACATAAACGTAAATGTCTACACATAAATATAAAGCTAATGACATTTACCTTTAAATTGCAGATAAAAATGTTATATTGGTATATGCACATAAACCTCCATGTAATAAACTACATCTTTAATTACAGTTTGAATGTAAAAGGACACATAAATAGAAAATTACTAAGACTTGCCTGTAATTTAAAGAGAAAAATGTTATATTGCTTGTAATGATGTTAAACTTTATATAATGAGCAATGTATATGGCAACATAATTTAAAAACTACTATATCAAATGTACCGGTAACTTTTACAGTATAGACTTTTTAAAGTATTAAATGTAGATTTGCAAATTCAAGACGTCTAAGACATTCGTATCTGAAGAAACCCTGTACATTAAACAATTTCTCTTCCTACCATAGCATAATATTGTGTCTATAATACATACATTGTGGTGTTTGCTGCCACGTTTACCTTTAAATATGCTGCCTTTGCCACTTCTCATCTGGTCTGTGAGAGAATTTCATAGAATCAGTATAAAGGCATACATCAGTGGTTCTATCTGATGTTCACATACACACAGGAGCTGCAGTTATCCCTAACAAGAATATTATTGCCTGCTGCCTATTTTCAGCCACAGCCAAGCTGGACAAAGTGGACCCACCAGACCTGGAACAGCATGTTTCACTATAAAATGCTGTTGTTGAGACTTGACTAGTGTTGTTCATATAACTCACAGGTTTATGGTTGATTTGTAAAAGATAGTATCCTTCTGGTCTGGATTCGTACTGTCACAAACCTCACATCAAAACAAAAATGTTGAAGGTAATTTCTTTTATTTTTAAGAATATTTCAGAGATTTCTGTGGTTCATATGTTTTCCTTACTTGGAATGATCACCACTAGGACTATGAACAAAAATATAAATATAGAATAATTTAAGTTTGTAGAATTACTGAGATTAGGAGGAAATCATGTTATACTCATGTTATATTCTACTAAAATCCAGTCAGTACAAGTTTGAGCATTTTTATGGTTAAAAAAAAACAAAACAACTTGAATGGAAATTACATGATGCATTTTTTTTGAATGTCCAGAACATAGTATTTATGAGTTTGATTTGGTTGGTTTTCTTCATTGTTTAACACTCTAGCAGCAAAACTATTGATTGAATTTGCCAGTCACGGAGAATATATGTGGTTGAATATTGGGAAAATAGGTCAAAGTTGAAAAATTTTTATGCATCTAAAAAAAAAAAAATCACGTTTACTTATAATGAGCAATATTTCAAATTCTATTAAACCATAGATTTTCTTTCAATTCACTTCAAACGTGGCACATATATAGAGGTAATTAATGTGCTGACATCAGCACAGGCATAGACGTGATGACATCAGCTGGATCGATCCCAAAATAAGCAACAGTACATACAAGAGGCCGGGTTTGTTAATCTGTCACAAGATTGGTTGGGAGAGATTATTGTAATCAGTGTGTGTGTGTGTGTGTGTGTGTGTGTGTGTGTGTATGCAGAGACATATCATACTATAACTCAACGATACTTGAGATATAGCCATTAAGTTACATGGGCATATACATATAACTAATGTGCATCAGATGCATTTGAGTAAAGGTCAAAGGTCAAGGTCACAATTAACTAAAAGGTAAAAATCATATTATCGGTTATAACTCAAGAATGGAGGGTCACAGAACTTTAAGATTAATACCAAACGATGTGGAATGAAGATATCTACAATTCTCATAATTGGTGTTATCACCTACGACTAATAGTTTTTGAGATATCTGGAGGTCAAAGGTGACATGTGGCAAAATTAACTTCTGTAACACTGTTTGTGTGTGTCAAACATAGACATATCACACTGTAACTTAATCAATACTGCATCTATTATCATAATATTACATGCATTGATGCATATATACATATAACAAAATTATCAATATTGCAGAAGGTCAAAGGTCGAGGTCGCATTTGGCAGAACGGTCAAAATCACATTATTGGCTTTAATTCAAGAACGGGTTGTCATAGAAACTTGAGATTGGCACAAAATAGGGGCGAGATTAGGCCTTCTCTGAATACTTGTTATACCTGTAACCACTTGGTATCATTCATCTTTTAAGTAAAGCTGTAAACGTTTTGTCCGCTACAAAGGATAAAGGAGGATATAACACATTTAAGTGGGGTGGGGTATCTTGGAAAACACGGTCCAGCAATTCAACACTAGTGAGATTTAGAAAATATACACTCCTTCTACTATCCTAGATAGATAGAAAGTCCCCTCTGCAATGTATTTTACATTGGCAGAATCAAACACAGACTCCAAGATAGAATCTATGAACACAAGTACACTATGAAAACAAATAATGAAAATTATGCAATGGCTCGTCATTTCAAAGATCTACATAAAAGTGACCCTTCCATTTTAAGGACTATAGGCATTGACCACATACCACAAACAATAAGAGGAGGGAATAGACTGAAACTTCTTAGTCAAAGAGAGACCTATTGGATATTCAAATTAAAAGCTATTCTATATCCAGGGTTAAATGAAGAAATAGAATACAGGCATTTTCTTTAGACAATATGTATATTGCTTTTTTATTTACACATATGCTTTTGTGTTCTTTCTTTGTTGAATATTTTTTCACTGTTTGAATATGTTGTTTGATAAATGCTGTTGATGACTCTATAGATGTAGTGACTGATTGTAAGTACTACTGTAGATTTTGCAGTGTTAATTTGGAGACAATGGGACCAAATACACTCTAGAAGAAGTTAAATAAACTCTCTAAGTGTTGATTTAACACTGCAAAATTTACTGTGTACAATTATATAGGTGTTGCTTTTCTTTTTCTTTTTTTTTTTTCTTCTTGTGTGTTGCTTTTCAATTTAAGTTTTGTGCACTGCAGACACTTTTACTCCCTGACGAAGGCTTTGGAGCTGAAACACATAGTAGTATTTTTCATCATGATTAGCCCATAAAATAAAAGCATTTTAAAGTGTGTGGAGGGTTAGTGCCTTGGAATTTTGATGTTTTAAAAAAAAACAAAACATTGGTCTGACAACTAGTTTTTTTAATAGCCTGGCAATATTATTTTTTACATACGCAAATTGCAAAAATAATAATGAATACTTTTGCAACTATACAAACTTATAGACAAGTAGCCATGAAATGTATTTTGTATTATGTGTATGTATCTCCAGCAATAATGTGAAGAGTATGAAGGTTATATACAGGGTATTTTCTCCTCCAGTGGCCACTTTACCAGTGATTTTACAGAGCATGCTCTAAAGAAGATAATTTTTTTTTTTCATTTTGAACACCTTTTGATGCTTTTCCTGCGAGAGCATCATCAGGAGACACTTCACCCTTTCAGTCCGACCACATTTTACGTTTCCATCCTCCATTCAATTACGATAGGATGAAATAAGCATGACAACTACGGTTACAGCGTGAAAACAGACTTTATAGATTGAATTTCTACAGCGATATATATAAAAGTGACAGATATTACCGACACTAAAATGAGTATCTGTTTAAAGCTGCGAGATAATTTAATGAACAGACTGGTTTATATATCCTTACATGCTAAGCCTTACCAGTCACTACTCATTTAATTTTCAGAGCAATTTCCCTCTGAATCTCAGTCTTGCTGAGTGGTAGCAAGACCAGTGCACTGTTCAAGATCATAAAACTGTAGATTTATCCAGGAGGGTCAGATTGATCTATTAGAGGCCCTCTGTTGACATCACATCCACCATGTCCTGTGCTTATGCTTGCTAAACGCCCGCTCTATACTGAAGCTTTCTGCTGAAATAAGCAGCGCCCGGGCTCCTCGGGGTGGGACAACCTTCGCTGCGTCGTGCCGGGATCATCCATAACCATAGAACTGCAGCACTGATAAACATTCCCCCTACAGTGGGAGAAAAAGGAGGGGTGGGGGTTGGGTTGGAGGTAGAGGTGGAGGTGGGGGTGTGTGCGTTTTGGCAAACAATGTGCATTTCTTTGGGCACTGGGTAATACATTCATTCAATCAGCCTTGTCAGAAGCGATGCAGCCCCAAGATGGTATTGTATTTGATTTTCGAGCTGGCCTTTGATTGCGAAAGGGAACGGCACCCTTGTGACACTGAAAACAAGTAATGCAATTACTCTACTACTCTATGTTCTTCAGGCAATTAATTTATTTTGATTTGCTGTGTATTTCCTGGGCCTCCTTCCTCATTAGTAATGATTAATCACACAGTCGCCTACTTGTGTCTTGGGGTTCACTCTTTTTCTTTTTGCTGGGGATCTTACTTTTAACCAGTGTTGGAGAAATGTGAACACTTTACACCATGGAATCTAAAGCTACATGTCCTTTTTGGGGTTTTTTTATGCTCCATTTAGCCCAGTTCTTGGGGTTTAGTCACCTGGAATTCAAATGAGGTCAACTGAAAGTTGTAGTAATTGATAAAAATGAAAACTTACTAATACAAACTATATGGTGAGTTGAGAGAAATATGTAAAATTCATGACAAATAGAAATTAAAACTGAAGCACTATGGTACAAAAAACATCTCCTTTGATGCACACTTGTCTTTTCTACCTTTATTCATGATAATATACATTAATGTCTAGTAAATTTAACCTGTATTTTGAACGTAGTCTAGATCATAGCAAACTATTAGGTACATGGTCAAAAATAAAAACATTTTAGCTGATTTTTTTCTGTTTTGAATGTCACCTGAAATTTTTGCTGTTAAAATGGTCTCATGAACTATTAATGAACTAACATTCAGAGACTGTAGTTACCATGGAAACACCATCATCTTCTACAACATTGATTCACCAGTAAAATGCACACAGTTGTATCAATGACAGTGGATGGAGACACTGGTTTATATTCTGTTTTTCTTCAATCTTCTCTGTTACTGATATAAAAACCCTCAACTTTAATCAAATTTTTTATGAATCATGAGTGTTGTCAAACTCATTTAAGTTCCAGGACCACATTCAACCCAATATACTTTCAACTGAACCAGACAACTAAAGCCACATTATTTAAGTCAAAAATGTTCTGTGTTTTAATGTAATAAATTAATATTGAACAATGAAAATTTTTCTTTTTCTTTCTACATTTAGAAATATAAGTTTCCTAAAAAAAAAAAAAACAAATAGCGTCAACAACCTGACATTTTTTAAGAAAAATAAATGCCATTTTAACAATATTATGCCTCAACTTATCATCTATACATATACATTACAGATGATAGCAGATCTACAAAGGTGAAAAATATTTATTAGTAGGCAGAACATTGTTAAAATTGATCAGTTTGGAATTTGGAGTTATCATTATTGACAAATTTTTTTGTGGTTTGACTCACTTGTGATCAAATTGGATTAAAATGATGAATGTTTCAGAGCAAATTTTGTTCCATAGACCAGGTCGGAATCAGTGGTAGGCGAGTTCTCGGTATATTTGATGCCTGTAATATAATTCACATAATCAGTGAAATAAATATAGGAAAATACCTGATTTATATCGATAAAATGCTAAATATTTTTGAATTGTATACACATGCATACACACACACACACACACACACACACACACACACACACACACACACACACACACACACACACACACACACACACATACATACAATATTTTACAAGGGAAGGGGCATCAAATAAAATCCTGTAAGAGCTGATGCTGCCATTCAATATCATTTATAAACTTGTATGTATTTTTCATCTAGGAAGAGATAAGACAAAGCAAATTTATTTGTATAAAACATTTTATGTACTGGACAATTCAAAGGGATTTACATAAGACATATAAGACAATAAAAACGATTAAGATACATTAAAAGACAATTAAAATAGAGACATAAAAATATTTAAAAACAAATGAGAATCTAAGTAAAAGCTCCAGTGAACAGTAATGTTTTCAGGCCTGATTTAAATGAACTGACAGTTTTTGTCAGACCTCAGGTATTCAGGTAGTTTGTTCCACAGGTGAGGAGCAGAACAACTGAATTATGCTTCACTTTGTTTGGTTCTGATTTTGGGAACACACAGTAAACCTGTTCCTGATGACCTATGACCTCAGGGCTCTGGATGCTTCATATGGAACCAGCAGGTCTAAGATGTTTTTATACCACGAGTAAGATTTTAAATTCTATCATTTGACCCACAGGAAGACAATGTAAGGATTGACAAATGAATATGACAAATTGATAGGATCAATATTTTAAGGACATTAGTCATTTTGGAATACAGTGGCCTCCCAATGGCCAAACACATTGCTCTGGCCAGAATCATAGAATCACCATTGAAGTAAGTTACCTAGCAACCGATAAACAATAGAGCAACACTGCCATGTTGTCAAAACGTCAAGTGTAGAAACAGCCATGCCAGCTGAGAGGTTATTCAACTGCAAATGGAACTGACCAAGAAAAAAAAAAAGGAAAGAACTGTATTAAAAGCTCTAGAACCTTCCCCACAGATCAAGTTACTAGTTAGAATAAATGGTACTAAATCACTGAAGAAAGGTGATAGATATTGAGCATTGACCCAAACATAGCTCTGAATCTGTTAGGATTAAATCAATAGGTGAGATTCAAACCATTGGCAAACTTCTCAGGTGTGAAAGTGAAAACACGTTCTAATTTAACTCCAGATAATTTTTTTTTTTTTTTTTTTGCCAAAGTCATTGTCTGCTGCAAATTTTTAATTAAAATTTAAACTACAAGATCAGCTGAGTTAGAAAGCTAAAGTCGGAAACAGTCGGAGTAAAATAAACACGAATTGCAATCCCTCTGATAACTGGCAGGGCGGACCAGATCTGGGGGGAAGATTGGCCGAGCAAAGCGCTTCTCCCTCCCTCTCTTCCTCCAGTGGTCGCATCCAAATGGAAGGAACAGGGGTAAGAGGAGGAGGAGGAGGAGGAGGAGGAGGAGGAGGAGGAGGGTGGCAGAAGAGAAGAAGGCGGGAGGGTGCAGAGAAGAGGAAGTTATCACCAAATTGCCATATCTACAAAGCTCTCCCTGCACGCCACAGATTTCCACTCTTTAATCTGACACATACAGCCTCATGCCTGCTAAAACCCTGCAAGGCGCTGTGAAGCTCAGCATCCTGGGCTGAAAGAACACTGCAGCCAAGAGAGAAGAGAGTCAGAGAAACAGAAAAAGAAAAGATAGTACGCTGGAGAGGGAGAGAGAAAGGCACCATTTTATTTGTTCTTTGGAGCAAACATGTGCCCGGCTTTATGAAGGGAGTTAAATCGTGGAGGTTAATTGAAAAATGAGATAAACAAAGGCTGTGAAAAGCAGAGGGAAAGATTGTGGTTGGCAGCTCAGGCGGGCCACCACCGAACCTTCTTCAGACTGTGCAACCCTGATAAAAAAGCGCAGTTAATTGTCTTGCAATTTCTTCCACTTAATTTCAGTCCAATTAGAGGAAAAGAAAAAAAAAAAAAAAAAAAAAAAAAGCATCGAACTGTCTTCTTCCTTTCATTACTATGCACGTACTGTACCTCCATAAGAAGGAACATTAATGGGTGGATCTTTCTGTAGACAAGCTGTCATTTTGTCATGAAGTCATGCTCAGCAAAGATGTTTTCAACGTTTAAGAATATGAACATTATGTCTCAACAATCTTCTTTTCCGCTCAGCAGTGAATTTCCAAGAGTCTTGAGGAATGAAGTTCAGCTCATTTGGTGACTAATAAGTCCCTTGTGAATGAATGAGGCTACTGGGGTGGGCGCCGCCACGCTTGTATAACACACTTTTACTGTGGAAATGTTTGTGAGGATCAAACGCAGTGGTTGTGGTATAAAACCGTGTCTTTTTAAAGTGGTAAACTGAAATGTCAAAGCACTTAAAGGTGAACGAGTGATGTTTGAGATCACAGTATGAATGTTGAAAGTGGATTAGATGGAACCGCCCAAACTGAAAAATGTACAACCTTCTGATCACTATTACAAAAACAGCACATGTAGATTTTCAAAAACACTTTTTAGTTCAAAATAACAGTATTTCATAAATAACTAAGATTTTGAATGCATTAACAGATGTGAGATTTAAAGAAGTGAACTCATAAATGTTCATATTTAACCCTACAACACTAAATGGATCATGTTTGATGCATGAGTTTTGAACCCATGTAAATTAAACTAAAGCTTAAAAAAATATTTTGTCCAGAAGTCTAAATTTTTGTGTGATAGATAGCATCTTCCTGTGTTTTTTGACTGTCTTTGAACACAGGTGCTTTGGTCAGTGCTGAACGCTTCATCGACACTGTAGGTATTTTAACAGTATTTCAGAATCACACTGCTAGTGATTGAACATTTATGTAAATGTGGTAACACACAGGTAAACACATTCTGTACTGCACTAACATCATCAGCGTTTTACTATCTCAAAAAATATTACCAGAATGGAGGAAGGGGTAAGAAGGGGTGCGATTTTATAAGTGTTTACTTCCACCCACTCCTATTTGAACACATATTGCTTTTTTACTGTATATTTTCTTTTTCTTTTCCATTTTTTAAATGTTCAAATAAATCAAATCAAAGGTTTACTGTCTATAGAGGCTTATCCATGCATTTATCTCTAGCAGGTTAGACTAATGTAATGGCCTTCTGACTGGACTCCCTAAATGAGCTGTAACACACCTGGAGTACGTCCAGAACACTGCTGACTAGAACCAAGAAATATGACCGTATTAGTCCTATACTTTAAAACAGCTCTGCTTATCTATAAGTCTGTCTGTGGCCCAGCACCAAAGCACATCTATGACATAGTGGTCACATATGATCCATCCCAGACCCTGAGAACCTCAGGGACATGATCTTTGCTTCAGTTTCATGCAGATCAACTGTGGAACAATCTTCCTGATGATGTCAGACATGCGTCTAATCTGACAATGTTTAAATCCAGCTGGAAAATGGCTCTGTTGAACTGTGCAGAAATAACTGAAAGGGTTCTATCTGCACTCTCCTCTCCTCTCCTCTCCTCTCCTCTCCTCTCCTCCCCCTCCTTTTCATTTATATGATTAATATTATATTTCAATGATTGTGTTTTAACCATAATTGTGTGATTTTAACTTTTTTCTATTTCTGTAAAACACTGTGTATTTGTGTATAAACTGTTCTATACAAATAAACCTTGCTTGCTCACTGTACAGGAGACATAGCATGGAGGAGAGTGATTGACAATGGTCTAAACTCCCTCAGCCAATTGGGATGCAGAAAACAAGGTGTGTTCAATTAAATAAAACAAATCTGTGAAACAGCAAGGCCATAAAAGGTGAACTACATTATAGTGAGGGACAACTGTACAGAATGAGTGATATTCATGAATGCTTGTCTGACTGGAGTAGTGATGAACACAGTGTGTACATATTCTGGTTGTGAACTGTGGACACAGAATGGTATTGTATGGTGGTTCTGTATCACAGCTGCATGTGTTGTTTCACATTAAAGGTCTTATAGTATTTCTGAAGCCATATTTATTCTTATCTCTGGTCTATGGTGTCTGAATGAGGCCAATAACATTGTAAATAAATGTGAAGTTTTGTTAATCAAAAATGTATATTTCTTCATTAAAATTAAACTTATTTTGTTCCCGTCGACCTGTTTTTTTTTTTTTTTTTGCTTTCTTCATGTGCAAAAGGTTTATACAACTTTATGTAGTTACAAAACATTCTGGCCTTTTTTGGATGTGGGGGCGTGGTTAGATGAGAAGTGAGTCCAGATCGGATCCAGACAGGAACAATATTAATGGTGACATTATATATATATTATATAATGTGACACAGATCACATTATTAAGTATTACTGTGTATTACTGTCTATTTCACCTTAAACAATACCACTTTTTATTATCCAGCTGAATGAAGTTGGTTTCGTTCTAAAAACCAGTTGCAAGATTCAGAAATCTCCTGCTTACATTTATTATAGCATTACTGGTCATCCTTTAAACCATACAGACCCAGTGTCAGTTTTGTGTCTATTTAACCTTTCGTAAGTGATTTATCACCAGTTATTGTAATAATATATTCTGTATTTTTTTCATATTTAGTTCACTGTTTATGTAGATGGTCCTAAAAGCTGAGACTGGAGTTAATTGTCATATCAGTAACAGAGAAAAAAAAAGTTATTTTTCGACAAAGTATATCATTATCTGATCATAAACCCAGTGTTTCCATTCACTGTCACTAATCCAATTCCATGGGTTATACCTGCTGAATCAAGGTTGTAGACAATGACAGTGTTTCCATGGTGACTATGGAGCCTCTGAACGTTCAAATGGGTCATATCTGATGACCATGAAAAGATAAGAAATTGCATTTTACACCTATTATTTACATGTATTGATAAGATTTGTGGACCAACAGGTATTAAACAGTTTAGATCAGTAGATGTTTTTGGTTGCCAGTCGAGGTTTTGATATGTTAATGTTAATGCAATAAAATAATACATAATATCTTTGTTTTTTCATCTCCCAGCTAAGTTCTCTCACTCTCACAACTTAGACATACTGGAAGTTAGAGTTTGGGAGTTGTTTTGGCATTCCAAAGCCTTCTTTTAATAAATACAATTTAAAAAAGAGAAAATATCTTAATTTTAGATTTGTGACTGACTTTGAAGACTCATGCCTCACGGACACTGAGGCGTGATTAGCATATGTTTCCAGCATACAGAATGAATTTGAGGGGGGATATACATACATTAGGAGATGTCCCATTAGCAGCCCGGCAGAAGGGCTGATTTATGTTTTCTGTTGGCATCACCTGACAGGGACATTAGTGTTACAGATGGGGACAGGTGACGTTGTCAGGACCATCAGTCTCCAGGTGACGCACTGCCAAAATGATGTGAGAGGAGCAGGCAGCGAGGATTATGGGTTGCATCTGAGTCAAGAAAAAAGGCTTTTGCGTTAGCTCGGCTCACACCTAGTGGAAGATTACCTTGTCAGCATCAGAGGAAAAACACTTCTGGTGCAAGACAAATGACAATTCAATAATTTTAAATGCCTTGAAAGTGTCTCTCTCTCTTTCAGAACTCAATTACAGTGATAAAGGCAACTAATACAAGTTCACTGGGTACATGCCCAGATGCTGACAAGATTTACCGCATCATGTGAGCTTATGACTTATTCATGGCCTATTATACTTTATGATTGCTATCACTTTGGCACTAAATACAGTTGACACCAGAGCACAGTGCTGTATGAAAGGACTGTGTGAAGGATCAAGGCAGATATATGCCAAGAAGTCACTATCAGCAGAATGACATAAGCAATGACTCAGAAATCAGCAAAAAAGGCCACGAAAACATGTCGTCCCACCTGTCTTTGTATTTGTAGTCAGAACTATTGAATGTGTTCATGTACAACCAACAGAGCAAAATAAGCCAGATGACAAACACCTGTCTGGCCTCAAACATTTTCCTTTATGAAATGTAGATGAGAAATCATGTTTATACAGTGTTATGTTTTGTTTTACATGTCCCTACATTGTGTTCAGTCATGTTTATCCACTTACTGTTGCTTCACTTTGATTTAAAACTTCCCAACCTTTCTTCACCACTTTCTGGCAAACCTAGACAAACATACTGAGACAGTTTTCCCTTAAAATTGTTTTGATTTTTATCATGGTCAAATGGTTTGCTATAGTATGTTGTAAATAAAGCTAATTTAAATAAGAATAATGGATTAGATTTAAATCATGCTTTTCTATGAATCCATGCTCAACGGGCTTACAGTGGATCCATTATTCATTCACTCTCACATTGTCCCTCTGATGGTGCCAAAACACATTTGTCACCACAGTTGCAGACTACCACCGAACATTCAAACACAATTATACACAAATATGAGCAGCACCACTGGAGGAAAGGAGGATGAAGTGTCTTGCCCATGGACACAACAACATCCGACTAGGACTAGGATGACCCGACTAGGACTAGGACTACGTCCTGAGCCACGCTCATACCAATGATTCTTAGTGGGGTTCAGGTCTGGAGTCTGTGGAGGCCAATCCAAATGTGAACATGGTATCTCATACTCCCTGAACTACTTTTTCTATAATCTGAGCCTGATGATTATGTCATGTTATGTCATCAGATAAGAAAAACCTGACCTGATCATCTATCTAGAATAGAATAGAATAGAATAGTCTTTTATTGTCAGTAAGTTTTACACACATGTATTGTACAAACTTAAATGTTTCCTCTGCATTTAACCCATCACTAGTAAGGAGTGGGATGCCATATCAAGCACCCGGGGAGTAGATGGAGGGGGGGATAAGTGCCTTGCTCAAGGGCATGTCAGCCATCAATCAATCAATCAATCAATCAATCATCAATCTATCTATCTATCTATCTATCTATCTATCTATCTATCTATCTATCTATCTATCTATCTATCTATCTATCTATCTATCTATCTATCTATCTATCTATCTATCTATCTATCTATCTATCTATCTATCTATCTATCTATCTATCTGATAGATTGAGTCTGTCCGTCCATCTATAGAATTTCATAACCAACTCCCCAACTTCCCTTGTAATTTGCAGACACATAAACAGAATGAAGGGGTGGTGGAGCGACATATAGGGGGAAGCGTTGTATTCTGAATGTGTGTGAGTGAAGAGGAGAGAGAAAGACAGAGAAAGCGAGAGACAGGGAGAAAGAGTGAATGAGAGAGTGAGAGAGAATCAAACGCTGGCTGAATTGGGCCCAAATATCCAAGGTTAATTTTGTGAGAAAGCTGCAGTGCCCAGATAAGACCATCCCTGCAAATGAGTTCTGCCTGCCTGGATTACAGCTAAATTTATGCAGCTTTCCTTATCCTTTCACAAGCTCCTCTGAAGTGGCATAATTAACTTGCGCACATAAAATGTGCACATTTTCTGCATGGTGGTAACATTCCTCATTTTACTGCTTTGATTTTTTTTTTTTTTTGGTCTATTCATGAAGGTACTTTAAATTTTGCTTTTTCCTCAAGTTTAGAGATTTGTCATTGTAATGGCACAAGATGAGTCTTTCACCACTTAATCATTCTAATTACTCAATGGCTGAATCTCTGCTGTCACAATAGTCTGCATAGCTATGACAAATAAACGAACAGTGCAGTCCAATTATCCTCAAGTATCCTCTGCAACCTTATACAGTAAAGACAAAAGGTGTAAAATGATGCAAAACACAACTTACTAACTATTCCACATTTAATGTACCACAGAATGATACATTAAACATACATTATTAACATACAGTATTAAACCATACAGTATGACATGTCCAGCTCCATTGAAATCCTTGGCAATTTCAAAGCACAGGAGGATATGCCATGCTTTACAAAGTTTTTCTTTTTTTTCCCCCTCATCTTGCCCCAGGCTGGTCTGTTTATCTGCCCACCTCCCAATGAAATTGTCCAAGGAGGGCTTCTTCAACTGAAGAAGCACTGATGCTTACTCTCAGCGTTTATATTTTCACCACTGTTTAGCTTTCAGGTTTTTCCACCTCATTAATGGATATACATACCATATGTATATATACATCATATATTTAATGAAGACTGGTGAGCAGATACATGTTTTGATGAAACAAATATAATTATAATAAACATAAAAAGCAAGATTTTTGTGTCAGTAATTTATTAGTGTGGATCTATACGCGTATACATTTCATGTACACTTTTCCGAATGAGGACAACCAGGGCAAAAGTACTGCAGGTCACAAACATGTCAAAGATTTGATAATGTTTGTATCAGCTAAAGAGATGCTGGGTAGCCGGGGTAAGTATAGTCTTTATCACAATGATCTAACCAGTATTACTATTGTTATTTTTCTCTGTGACCTTCATTTTAGTATAAAAATGTGTCATGGAAACACACTTGTCATCTAACAATGTTGCGATTGTGTCATTTTTGTACACAATAAACATATCTTCAGCAGACTTACTGATCCCAAGTCATTTTTGAGACTAGCATTAGCTTCCTTAGCTTAGCATACTTCACCTTTACTAATATGGAGTATTTCCCGTTCTTTCCACACAAACCTCATCTGACAAAATTACTAACTCAGACATACTCACTGTGTC
Organism: Siphamia tubifer; assembly: GCA_020466265.1. Classification (NCBI taxonomy): domain Eukaryota; kingdom Metazoa; phylum Chordata; class Actinopteri; order Kurtiformes; family Apogonidae; genus Siphamia; species Siphamia tubifer. Next base: position 21,880,886 of record CM035793.1, on the reverse strand, counting down.
TGGTGGACCTGAAGAAAATGCTTAAGTAACAGATGCAGAGCCTTTAGAACAGGGGTGTCAAACTTGTTTTAGTTCAGGGGCCACATTCAGCCCAATATGGTCTGAAATGGGCCAGATCAGTGAAATAATAACAATGATCATCTACGTTTCCTTAAAAATCTGAATAACATGATTAACTTGAAATACCTTAAGGAAAAACAAGAGCAATTTTAACAATATTTTGCCTCCTTTTAACTCATTTACAACTAACATGACAATTATAAATACATAAAAGATTTAGTAACAGGCAGAATATTGGTAAACATTACACTTCCTTTCATTTCAGGTTGTTCATATTTGTTCAGGTTATTCACATTTTTTATAAAAAAAAAAAAAAAAGTTTGTCAGTATGAAGATTTTCATGTAATTTACCCATTTTAGTCTAAAACAAATATTAAAAAAACTTTGTTTTCATCATTTATAGGTTAAAGGGATATGCCATCCCCAATCCAAGTTCAGTGTTTCCCCACTGTTCCCAAACCTAAATAAGTTTTCCTGGCGACCCGGCCAATGTCCTAATCTATGAGAACTGACCACAGGTTGGATTCCTACAGTAACTGCATTCTTGCGGCGCCAACTAAGTATCTCGTCTAAAGTGAATGAATGTACTTGATTTTGTCTCCTCATTACTTTCCGCATACTGGGCATTTACTTCGAGGGTGAATGATGGCACAATTCACGGTGCAAAGGACTCGTGTTCCTCATTTGTGGATGGGAACTATTTTTTGGAGCGTCGGCTGTGTTTGTCCGCATCGAAAAGTAGTTCCCATACACAAATGAGTAAGACATTCACCCTCGAAGTAAATGACCATTGCAATTTTTTGGAGAAACTTATGCAACATTAGACAGTTTAGGCCACAATAATATCCAAAAAAAGGCCCGCGAAATCCTGGAGGGACTGAAGAAAGTTTAAATAGAGAGATATGTTCAGTTTCATAATTGCCAATAAAAGTATCCCTGGGTCTTTATGGCTTAAACTCTCATCATATCTATCATTTAGAGGACTACAGTATATATACCCTCCCACACAGAGGAGATTTTTCTAATGATATTTTATTTTTCCTACGATCCTCACAACCTAAAATGGGATCACACACTGTTTTATTATCAAAATTCTAGTGATCGGTGCCGTTATTCCCAGTGTGACTACACAAGACACAAGTCTCTGTTCCATGACAGTTGTAAAGGTCATACTTGTCTCGTACAGAATTGTGAAGTTACAGAATTAGCCAACAGCTGCCGTCACCTGTGGCACAGTTGGCATTTCCTTCCATTCCTCTATCTGTGTGTTACCACTTCTCCCATTGGTTACATGAAAGACCGACAACCTCTGAGCCGCAACTAGAAAAAGAAAGTGGCAAGTTGTGACAAAGACACGCTCCTTTTTAAGTACTATTTTCTTCTTTCAGGCATTTAATTCTGTGAAATGCGTCCAAGTGCAACAACTTATCTCCCTACACTATTATGCAAAAGCACCATTGTTGTTCTGTGCTCACTGTTGCCCAAGATGAGTGTGATTTGTTTGAAGAAATGCAGAGAATCCAAACACCCCAGAGTTAGTTTTGTTTTTTTTTTGTGTGTGTGTTTTGTCTTTTCCCCCCCTCTATTTTAGAGTGATAAGGAATAGTGCCAGACTTATCTCCAGTGTTGGCATGAAACATCAAATGAGTATGTTTACATGCAAACTAATATTCCACTATTATTCAGAATGTGATAATATTATGAATGACAGTGTATTCAGAATTAGGTCTTTTTTTTTTTTTTCAACTGAGGCATGAGGGATATATTAATATTATGTTGGTTTCATGAGGAGTCTTTGGGTCTGTATCTGCATTTGTGAGTTTTTCCTGCAGGTTGTGACACATGTCATCTGTTTATGATCAGCTGGAGTGGAAACAAAATCTAATCATCCAAAGAGAGATGCATGTTTCAAATAAAAGTCTGTCTTTCTGGTAGGTAGATGTACAAACGCACCTAGTTTCAAAGACTGAAAAAGGATTCTATTAGGTTTTATATGCACAAGTTTCCCAAATATGACTTTCTCAAGCAATATAATGCAACATTTTTCTCACAGATTGTTGTGTTTTTATTGCCAGTGTTAGTATTTGTTTTCTCCTGTGCACACTGTATCTGGTGCTTATTCATATTACTGTATATGTTATAGTTCCAATGTGACTATAATATCCATGTGAAAGTCATTTCAGTGCATGATAAGGAAATTAAATGAAGGTTTTTATGACTGCATATGACCAGGACTATATATTAATATTCACTGTCATTAAAACACGTAAACAGCTGATCAGATTTCAGATTTCAAACAATATCATATATGCAGAGTCAATGTTTAATATGATACAAGCTATTTTGTTAATACTGTCTAAATCAGAGGTGTCAAACATGTGGTCCGGGGGCCAAAATCGGCCCCTCAATGGGTCCAATCTGGCCCCTGGGAAGAATTTGTGAAATGCAAAAATTACAGAAAAGATATTAATAAGTAAGGAAGTTAAAATTATTTGACATCAATTCAATCTGAAATGGATCTGACCATAATCATAATAAACAATTATGAAAAAAAAACACGTTTTCTTCTTTGTTTTAGTGTTAAGAAAAAGGAAACAACAACATTATGTTGCAAAAATGTGTTCAGAATAATACAAAAATGACATCTATGATAATGCTGTGTTTTGATCCCATTTTATACCTTATAGGACTCAATAATTACAACGTGATAAGAACAAAATGTGAACTACATAAGAGCACAGTTCAATAAATGCCAGAATAACCGCGTTTACAACTTCCCGTTCATTTGGCAAAAGTGAACGAGTCGTTCACGTTCGTCAAAAATATGATATAGTTCGTGAACGATCGTTCAATGAACTCGTTCAGGTACAACACTGTGTATACTTATTTTTCTTTCAGGTTGATAATATTTGTTCATGCTATGTTCAAGTACAATTCATAGATGTAAACATTTCCATGATGGAATTTTACTACTTTTGCTCAAAAACATGGGGTCATGACATAATCAAGCTAAAGTTGGTAGTGTTTATATGAGTGGAGAAGCACAATTAGAACATCAATATTAAGGCAATAATTTACATTTCTCTAAATGCATGTAAACATACTGAGTGTCCTGCCCACCCCAAACCTAAGGGATTGATAAGGGTATTGTTATTTGTTTTTTGTTTGTTTGTATGTTTGTCATCAACTTTACATAAAATCTAATGAACCAATTTGACAAAAATGACATTATCAGGAAAGGTGCCAGGTAGTCCAGAGTGGATCCTATTACATTTTTGTGAATGTAGGTCAAAGGTCAAGGTCACCAAAATGTGTTTTTGCAGTGATATGCAGCGTTATGACATCACCTGGATTGATGTCAACATGTGAGGGCTGAGGTTTGTTGTGCCTGGAACCACTTGTTGTTTCCTTGTCTTCTGTTTGTATGACTTCTGCATATGTATACGTTCTGTATAATGTGAACAACTAAAGGGAAAACAACTTCCCTTTAAAATCCCCATGCAGCATACACTCCTTTATGAAACAAAAATAGTTGCATTGGCCCACAAATGCAAGTACAACAAAATGTACCTCATGGAAATAGAAAATGTCATCAAAAGTAATTTTTTCACTGGCAAGAAGTGTTTTTTTGGGCAGAGCCTAGTACAGTAATTGATGTATCATGCAGAATTACAATGGAAAGATGGTTTTTTAAACTAGACTCATGTGAATTAAACAAGGATGTTGATGAACATTTAAAAAAGTGAATAAAAAAGTTTTAAAAGAAACATTGTGCCATATGTGTGGACACACCAGGAAATTTAATCATTTTTTTTATTTAGTTGGTGATAGAGGGGTAATATATATATATATATATATATATATATATATATATATATATATATATATATATATATATATATATATATATATGTATATATATATATGTAAATAATTATGGTATTTATGCTCCTTGGCATGTTTATGGAATAAGTTCTTGTGTCATCTCACACTGATTGTTGTTGTCATTGTTTGATTGTTTATTGCTTTATCTATTTTATTTGTGGTAAATAAAATAAAGTGTAATTTCATTGTAACTTGTATGGAGTGACAATAAAGTCTATTCTATTCTATTCTAATAAACAAATAATCTATTGTATTTATGATTTAATGGAAAAACTCATTATTCACTTCTGCTTTTTTGACATTTGGAAAATATCAGTAAAGTTTTGTGCATATATTCAATGTAAAACTGACTAATATGTTGTTCAATCTCTGAATCTGTAACTTAAGCATGAGGATGGGAAAATAATTATTATTCTGACTTTGAAAGAACAAATGGTGACACAAGGACTATTGTTTAGCTGTGAAACAATAAAATCATTGTAAGATAAGGAAGAAAATTGTATTTTCATGTGTAAAAAAAAAGAAAAAAGCCTTTGGTTTTATCACGTTTTGCCTTTAGCTTCAGTCGACGTAAGCGTCGAAGCTCATAGAAGTGAATGCTTACACGCAGAATAAATGAGATATAAAGAGATTCTGAACAGGGAAGAAAAAAAAAAAGTGCTTTAGAAATTAAACCGACCGTGCCATGCTTTGTCCTGCACTGTCACTATGGTAACAATATAATTAGCGAATGTGCTCTATCACTGTCAGCAAGACAGGACTAAAATTAATTTCCAACATTTCACAAATGAGTAGATGAGCTTGAGATGGAATGGATTCTCTTGGTTTAGACAGATAAAAGAGGCGGTGATAATGGAGATGATTTCTGTTCATAATTCAAGGTCCAGGCGTACACAAGATTCCACATTCTACCAGCTTGTATGAACAAGCTTGGCAGCCATATGCCAGCAAGTTTTCATCAAATGACTTCCACTATAATCTTTTCAATCATGTGTGTCTTGCATGTGGAATGAAGGGTGAGGATTACTGAACCTTTGTTACAGTCCTTAGCATGGAATAGCTGCTAAAATTCACAAAGCCTAAATTACTTTTTTCCATATCTGATGTGATGATCTGTACTTGCATCAAATTCTTGCCAGACAGAAAGGCGCCTCACAGTTTGTAAAGTCTCAATCACTCCCATTGTGATGATTTTCTGTGTAATCCAGCAATTTGCACAATCCGGATTATTTTATCATCTTCTTCCTGATAAACACAAGCCAAATAAAGTCAGATTTCATTTACACTGTCCAGGCCATATATAATCACTCCTAACCCTGGAGAACTGTTTATGACTCTTGGTTCATGGCCTACTTTTTATTGCACTAAACTTCAACTTTTGGCCCCAATTCATACTGTTTTAGTCTGGAATATCTGAAAACTGTAATTATAATAATAAGCAAATATAAACATAAGCACAATAATAGTAAGTACATGTTTATTACATTGTTATTATTACATTGGCATGGATTTAGTTTATAGTTTTTTTTTCCTATTCTGATCCGTTATGTTACAGTAACATAATACACATAATAAATACATAACATAATTTGAGATTCCTCAAAATCAGCAATATGTACCTGGACATACACTATACACATTGAATACAGGTGTTTTAGGGATACAAAACAATATTATTGTTTTATATTTTTTACATTGTCTTTTCTTCCAAAATGCCTCAGATGTTTTTTTAATTAAATTTTTCTCAACATTGATTTTATTTTATTTTTTTTTACATCCAGGGCTTTTACATGTTCTGAATTTCAAAAATATAAGAAAATATTAAGGTTTGTATCTGAAATCTGCCTGAACAGGACATATTAAAGCACTAGCCATGATATGTTCCAATAGTTTTTTTTAAATAGTAATATTTCCTTAAAGTTTTTTGGGAGATTTTTCTTCCAAAGTGAGATCTGAGGAAAGTAGATGGACAGCCAGAGCATGGAAAATATTTTAGAAATTTAGAGATAAAATATATATAAAAAACATTGACATTTTAGAACCAAATATAACAATTTAAACCAATTCAATGATAGTAAACACAATATAAAACTATATTGCATGTTTCATTATTGTTTTGCATTCCAGAGAGACAAACATCTGGATTTCAATGTCTCCTAATACTTTTCTTTATTTATATTTAAAGATAAATGGATGCCAAATAATTAATAAGAACATGTAATAACTTTTTTTTTTTTTTTTTTACACCACAAGATAATTAAAAGAGCATCAGTGATTTAGTCCCTGTGATCTGAAATATTATATAATATCAATATTGTTTAGGATATTAACTTCATTAAACTTTTCTGTAGCACAAAAATGTCATTTGGACTCTCTTACAACTTGTGCAAATTAACTAAGATTGGAGACTATTGTCAGTGGGACTGAGGGAGTGAATTAAATGAGAGGGGAAGACAGTCTGTTAAATGGCTCTGAAACTGTCCTGTTGTTCCAACTGAATTACCCTGTTAGAGAGACATTATTTATTTTAATTTAATTAAATATATATGTAAGTGGACAGTACTTGTGCCGGTCAGCTAGCAGGTCCTGGGTTTGATTTCAACACCAATAGATGTGTGTGGGACCTTTCTGTGTGGACTTTACATGTTCTCCTTGTGTCTGTGTGGGATTTCTCCAGGTACTCCAGTTTCCTCCCACCATTCAAACACATGCACTGATAGGTTCATTGGTTAATCTATCTCTGTCCATAGGTGTGAATGTGAGAGTGATTGTTTGTCTATATATGTTCAGCCCTGAGATGAACTGGAGACTCATACAGGGTGTACCCCGCCTTCACCCACTGTAGCTGGATTAGACCCCCAGTGACCCTAGTGAGGATAAAACGGGTTCAGGTGATATGAGAGAGAGAGAGAGAGAGAGAGAGAGAGAGAGAGAGAGAGAGAGAGAGAGAGAGACAGACAGAGAGAGAGAGAGACAGAGAGAGAGAGAGAGAGGTGTGTGTGTGTGTAATTTAATAATGTTTCAAGCTGCTTGTGGTGTGACACACATCAGTTTGCTGGTCCTTTTTTCCTCCATACAGTCTTCGTCTTGAAACGTCTACATTTGCTTTCCTGTTGGTTCTTGTTTATAAAACGTTCTAACAAATGAAGAATACACATTCAGATTGGACCATTTTCTACGTCTATTCGTGAAAGCAGAAGGAAAAAATGATTACATTTAAAAAAAAACACAAACCACTTTTTAAATACATTATTAGGTGATGAAAGGATGACACATTTATGGGTCACCCTGTTTAGCAAAAATACATGAAAAACATGTCATATGAAAGGATATTTAGAACATTTTAACAACATAAGTGCTGATCCAGACCCTAGTCCACATCCACATTATCCCTTCGAACATCATTCCTTACATTACCATTTGTCATGAGGTGATGAGAGAGATAGGACTCACATGCACAATGCTGAAGGGATTTATTAACAGAAAACAAATGAACAGGGAAAGACAAATAAACCTGAGGTGTGTCAGTGAGACTCTGTAGAAGAGAAGAAGTGTTTGACTTATGGAGCAGGTGATGGCAAAAATGATCCTGTACTGCACAACTGTGAACCTGAGCCTTTTCTAGGGATAATTACTAACGTTCCACAGCTGTGCAAAGTGGGCAACCAGGTGAGAAATGATGAGCAAGGGAGGGGGCTGTAGAGCGGGTCATGACACCATTACTTTATGGTACCTAACAAAGCAGAGGTGGACATTACTGCATGTTTTAGATGTTCCCCTCTTCCATTACACCTGGAGCCCATTGCATCATTATCAGTGTTCTGCAGAAGTGATGAGGAGCTGATTATTAACTCTTTAAATGTCAGCACTGATGCATTCTGAATAGATGATTTAATTTAAATATTCTGAAAAATTCTACCATTTTCCTTTTAGTTTTGTGGATGGAAAAGGTGTCAAAAAGCAAAAAAACAATAAAAAAAAAAAAAAAACATATATATATATATATATATATATATATATATATATATATATATTTTTTTTTTTTTTTTTTTTTTTAAGGCAAAATTAAAACTGCTGGGACCAAATGTTAATACTAGTTTTTTTTTTTTTTTTTTTTTTCAAAATTTTCCACATTATTTTTTCATTTTGTAAATATGTATCAGTTTTTTGTTCATTTTTTTGCTGATTTTGTTTATTTTTCAACCTTTTTTTTTAATGTCATTATTTTTCTTTGGTTTTCTACCATTTGTGTCTTACTTTGCTCATGTTACCAATTATTTTGTTAGCCTATTATTATTATTATTATTATTATTACTATTACTATTATTATTATTATTATTATTATTATTATTATTATTATTATTATTATTATTATTATTATTATTTTTGTTGTTGCTCATTTTATTTTATTTTTTACTGATTGCTAAAATCTCAGGAGTTAAAGGGTTAAACTGAATCACATGGAAGTGTGAAATCTCTATAACATGCAGGACACCAGCCTTCGAGGACTGAAGTTTGACACCCCTGCTGTAGACCACATTGGACCAGTCATTGTCTTGTAATGTATATGGAAATGATCACAAATAGTCACTTGCCCAATAAAGGGTTCATGTGCCTTAGCAATAATTTTTCGAATACTATGTTCACCTTTATCTTTACAGTGGAATTGTTGTTTGTGAACTATACTCTGTACATGGGTTATATTTTGGTGATAGTGATATAAAATCTACACATTGCACAAGTAAAAGAGTTTGCTTTATTTGTCAGTTCTGCTACATGTGTACCCACCTCAAACCCTTTTTACAAAGAAATAAAACTAAAAATAAAAAGTATATATACATATTTAAATATATGAAAAATACATAAGATAAAAAAAACTAAAACTAAAAATTATATACAATCTAAAAAATAACAAACAAGAGAGACAAAAAAAAATCTACTGTACTGTACATAAGGCACATATGAGATATGTTATTGGAAACCACATAATACTGAAGAACAGATATTATTGGAAACCTAAAATAAAAGTTTAACTGTTATCAGGGTTAAATAACATTGTGTGATTTTCACTGCCTCAATTAAATGAAAGTGTTTTTTTTTGTCTTTTCAACATTATTGCTGCATCCAAAATATTTATTAGAAACGTAATCTAAAACTTATCAAGTGAAACCGAATTAGTGTGTTCTTGGTGTGGAGCTGCAAAGTATCTAATAAAGCTACACATTACTCCAAATGAAATTAATTCACCACAGGAAATTTAACAAAGTTTCCAAACAACCATTCTGTTTTACTAAAGTGCAAGTTAAACTCATTTTGTAGCTGTTCTCTACATTACTTAAGAGTTCTAATCATTGTATTTGCCTCAGATACATTTTGTACAACTGATGAAGCCCTACTTCAACTTATATGATAAAAAGAAAGTGAAAAACTAGGTATGGTCCAGGGAGGAGAAAATAGAAATAGCTGATGCTGTAATGACTAAAACAAATGTGATGATGTTAGTTGTGGTACCCAGGACTATTGTAGTAACAAGGTGAATGCTGCTTTACTGGGTCTCCCATAGCAACAGCAGGTGGGTCTGGGGCCAGAACCAGACTGACAGTGAGTCTGATGAGGGTGGACACAGTGAAACCACCAGTAACATGGTACACAAACCAGAGACTGAAGTGGAAAGTGTTGAGACAGATGTTCCACCATGTGAAGGAGGTGGTGATGAAGTGTGTTTTACTGTGAACATTATCGAGTTTGACAGTTCACATCAGTCAAACACTGATGAACTACTTTTCCAACATTACTGTAAACATAAAAAAGGGGATATTGTTCAGTAAAAGGGGTGGTATTAAGGGCTTGTGTGTACGGTTCTAAATTTAAATCCACCAAATGCGGGTTAAAATTAAATTTTGACGTGTTAATAAATAATGTTTTTTAAATTTACTTTTCAAATCTCATAAATATGACTTTTTTCTTTTTTTTTTTTTTTTTTTTTGACATTTTTACCTCATAAATATGACTTTTTCTCTCATAATTATGACTTTTTATCATTATTTTGAGTTTTAATGTGACTTTTATCTCATAGTTATGACTTTTTCACTGATGAATGTGACTCACAAAGGGAATTATTTTTCCAGTGGAAAAAAAAAAAAATCCTAATTATAATTATGAAATAAAAATGTGAAATTATGCTACCACGGCCTATACACGGATATATACCTCGGCACAACATCTGCTTTGTTCAACAGGTTCCTCCATCTTGTCTTGCACTTCAGAAGAAGCCCACACTGTCAGAAAACACTAGGTCTCCTCCTCTGTCCACTGTCCATAACTCTGTCTCTAACAAGGTTAATAAAATGAGCAAATGCATTCAATGGGACTCAAAACATCTCATTTTGTCACCAGAAAGAAAATGGCTAGTGGAAATTCTGATTGGCTGGTAACCTTCTAAAGTTACCAGCCAAATTACGTGATATTTTTTTTTATCACTTATGGACTACTATATATAGTCTCATGACCGTTTTATTTTTTATTTTTGTTTTCATGGTTAATCAACAAGTGTAACTACTAGTTGCAAGTAAATGCGACCCAGTCTGACCCAGACTCCACCTACAGCAGCCCCCAGGTAAGTTGGATTTAAGACTCCTGATCTACAGGGTTAGGGATTTCAGACTATGGGAGCCACAAATGACATCTTCCTTAGCTAGAAATGGCCCTGATTAGGGACCATAGTATTCAACCAAAGTAAGGCTGGACATGGCACTCAAATCTGTCCCACTACATCCTTCCATTTCTAGTGTTTTCTAAATAAAACTTAACATTTAATATTTCCAGTCCATGTATATTTATTAATATGTTCCACAGTGACAGTGATCTACATGTGATTGCAGCATGAAGGGATTGCAGGGTTTGCCAACTTTTATGTCTGAATGTTCTCTGATGAATAGTACTCCATTATTAAAACTGTCAAGCACATTTTCTGTCTCTCCTGCAATCAGGGCATTGATTGCAGGACAATGGATGTGTTTGATTGAGACATAATCAGACACTTCACTAATTCAACTTCAAAAGAAAATCAGCAGCATGCAGACATGAGGTAAAAATCACCCCCAGACTAGTCCTTCTGAAGAGGTCAGAACTGTCTTTGTTCTGTAAGACACTGTGGTCGAATCAGATCACAAAAACTTTAGTTCACAATGCGTACATTTCCAAAATTATTTGAATATATTACACTTTTAGATTCACTTTATAGTCTCACAAAAGCTGTCTACACAGATGCATTATCCTACTGAGATATGACAAATAATTCCCATTAATTTTTTAATATAATCCAAAATGTTGGACATTGAGCTCCTTGTTCAATGTCCAATATTTTGGATTATAGTTTTAATTCTGGGTAAAACAAAAAGAAGATTGTTATGCAATGTGTATTTTCAGAGATTAGTCCATACAGACCATGCCAATTAAACAAAAGTGATACATTCTGGCAATAGACTACACCAATAAGAAGATTATTTAATGTCATTTAAATTCAGCCCCTATGAAAGCACATAATGAATACGTAAATGTGTGCTGGAGTAATCACATTCCTTAATAATAGGAATATTATGTGCAGTGTAGTGGTCCCTAAAGAAGGGGGTATGCTGTAATCTTTTGGCTTTTTTTTTTTTTTTCCCCTCTTTTTTTTTTTAAGTAATCCAGAAAAATGCTCTGTGACATTGGTGAATATACAGACTACTATTTAGTTATCCCCCCAAAATCCATCAGTAGTATTTGATCAGTATTCTAACATTATCATGACTTGATCAGGAGGTGTAGGTTTTCGTGGTCACACAAACAGCTGCATGAATCTAAGTGTATTCAACAGGAGGATAATGTTAACCTTTCATAACGTTAACCTCCTCAAATAATTACACAACTGGCTGCATATTTAGAGATGACACCAATAGTTAAACAGTGAGTCATTTGGAAACGACCCTAAAACTAACCTTTGAATGGCATATTCCACGAAAGTAGTTTATCTTGAGATGTGTCACTACTTGAAAGATGTTTATTTTACATCGTATTACAAACTAATAAAACATAAACCAAATGTTTGTACAGCCAACAGTTTAGAGTCTGCATAACAATGACATCTACAAGGTGTCATTACGCTGAAAACCAACACATGCTGCATTTGAAAGTGGGGTGTCACCTCCACTGGCTGTGTTTCCCATTCATAGAAAACAACAGAGAATTGAGTGACTTAGAAACGTAATGTGGACATTGGTGTCACTCATGTGGGGCTAAACCCACCCATGGAATGCAGGTAACACTCCCCCAGCCCGTCTTCCATCATCAGCGAATCTGAAGTAGCATTAGCATTAGCATCTACAAGAGAAGACGGCGCCACAGTTGCTGCACAAACTTGAAATAAAAAATGGCGGAGCAAACTCGTTCATGTGCTCTCTGTGGAAATAAAGTGTTGGTTTTTTTTCTCCCTTGTTTTAAAAAAAAAGTGATGGCACGAAACCTTAGCTGGATGCTACTCTGGGATGGTAAACACACACAGAGCGAAAGGGGAGGAGGGAGTGTTTCTTCACGCATTCATTCTCTGAGCCAATCAGAGACATCTCATTACCTCATCATGGATATGTACGTATGTGGAAGTACCAGTAATTATTGTAGTTCGAGCTCAAGTCATTTTTCTACTGTCCAAAAACAGCTTGAAACAAAGCACTCCAATGTTTTTTTTAAAATAGAACCAATGCACAATTCATTCAATAACAATAGTGAACACAGCAATATTAATGAAATAATGGTGGAATGACTCCTTTAAGCTCCTTCACATGTTCAAATTCTGTTTTTTATAGTGACTTTGGTTTTTACATCTGCTTTCAACATGATTGACTTCACTCTCATAATTTGACATCTGCACTGTCCATGCTAATGTAAATGCAGTTTCAGTTTCTGCTATTTCATCTTAACCACTAAATGCCTGCAGTGACAAATATGCAACATACCAGGAAATCCATGTACTGTATGTGCTATAGTCAAATTAATGATCTCTACTTACAGTAACTTTTTAAATATATATACTTTCAGGCATTAAAGGGTCAAATCCCATGTTACCAGGACAAACTGGTGCATCCAGTGACTTCTGAGTGTTAAATGCTGTTGATTGACACCTCATACATGAGTCAGTCTAGTCCTTCTGAAGTGGATCTGAATCACAGCTGGACCTGAACGCTGATGTTTTTGTTATGTAACTCACATATGTATTTGCACAACACCAGAGTTCTTCTTCCAGTTCAGTTTCTTTTATTCTCTTGGGAGTTTTAGGAAGAAACTCACAGTAAAATGTACCTTTTCTCTCTGGCCTTTAACAGTGTGTAACACATCGTGGTTTATTCCCTCAGTGGAACCTTTCACCAATGTTCTGCCTCTACATGAGCTGTGGGACTTTTTAACGCTGCTTTTCTGCTTTATCCTGTGTACTGTAAAACACTATTTATTGACTGTGTTTTGTGTAAAGCAGTGCTGTATAGATAAACCTCAAAACCTCGGCCTCCTCTCTACCTGCTTTTTATGTTCCAGACAGTTTGTACAGGGGTCGACTGAAAAGGTTTAATATTTAACTGCTGGTGTTAAATTCAGTTCATTTTAACTGTAAATATTTAGTGAATGTGACTGTGGACTGAAGGAGAGAAAAGTTGTTTTTATGTTTCGGTTGTATTAGAGGTGAAAAGATCTAACAGAAAATCCACTTCCGTTTTTTATTTATTATATAATAATAATAATATAATAATATTTATTTTTGCAAATTATATGTTACATATGGAACTAGGCGGGTACAGATAATAAGTGTAAAATAACTTATGGAAATTCTAGTAATTGTGAAGGCATCTTTAATTTTTGATTGCAACTTTGTCTCAGCAGAAACTAGGTCCAAATGTATTTGATTGTATCCTGCATGTATTTTAATAATAAAATGTTGATGTTTAATGTAATTTACTGTAGACGTGGCATAAGAGTTGCTAATGAAATTAAATGCAACTTGTGCAAAAAAATTAATTTAAATAATTAAATAATTTTAAGAACTTTCTGTTTTGTAAATGGTATTAAAAAAAAAAAGTTATGGTATTAAAAAAAAAAAAAAAAGTTATGGTATTAAAAAAAAAAAGTCACATCTTTCTGAGATAAAGTGAAGAACTATTTTTACTATTTCAAAACAGAAAGTTTTATTCACAAATAAATCAAATTACAGCCAAAAGTTGGTTCGTGTCACTGCCAAAATGTTTCACCACAACTATAGAAATATATTCATATCATAGATTATATAGTTTTAATAGTTCAGAGCAAAACCTGATTTGGTCCAAAGCACTTTTATGACCTTAACCAAACATGCATCAGGAGGAAAAGCCCAGATTTGTTCAACCCAGAAGAAGAAACAGAGGAGATAACATAGCAAATGAAACCCCAAAAAGAAAACAGTGATATTAAATGTGCTTTGACATGTGTTTTAGTGTACTAATCCAACATGGTTCATGTTTCGTCAGCTTCATTCAGTTTTTAAATGTAAACCATTCCTGTCATGCAGGGCTTGTATCACCACCGTCCACCTCACCTTCCTTCTATTCAATTAAAAATGATATTTCTTTGTAACAATCACAGGACAGATTGCCTTTTTAGATAAAATAATAATAATGTGCCTGACATCATGTTTCTAATAATAAAGTGTCCACAGTACTGTAGTACTATTCTCATTTGGTCTCACAGAGCCGGTCAGTGGCCTGGTTCTGTCATGTGTAGACTGGTAACTGGCAGAGGTGGTCAAAGTACTCACATTCTGTACTTAAGTAGAAGTACAGCTACTGTGCTGGTGTGAAAATATACTCTGGTAAAAGTAGAAGTACTGATTCAACTCCTCTACATAAGTAAAAGTTAAAAAATACAATTTCACATATGTAATAAAGTACAAAAGTACAAAAGTAAAACGGCTTTTTTTTTGTTGTTGCCATGAATACAATAATACTTATTTATCCAGAAAAAAATCTGATAAGTTTCAAAAGTTCTAGAGTTACTGTGTAGCTAATGTGTTTGATAGGGTCACTGTATGGATAGGAAAAATTTAGGAAAAAACAAAAAAAAAAGTCACAATTGAGAGAAAACGTCATCAGGAGATTAAAAAAAAATTACAAATGAAATTAAAAAAAAAATGCATAATTTTAAGGGAAAAACATCTAAATTGTGAGATAAAATGTTACAAGTGTGAAATAGAAAGTCAAAATTGTGAGATAAAAACTCTACATTATGGGATTTTTCTGATTTTTCCTCTGGTGATTTATTTTTCATACTGTCACATCTGTTTAGTTTGATAAAGTAATGAGTCTATTCTGAGAATGAAAGGAGTATAAAGTACAGATATTTATGCCAAATTGTAGGCAGTAAAAGTAAAAAGTTGCCAGAAAAATAAATACTCAAGTAAAATTCAGATACCTAAACAATCTACTTAAATACAGTAACAAAGTACTTTTACTTAGTTACTTTCCACCTCTGGTAACTGGTACAGTGGACTTTGCCATCATGTGCTAGGGAGCAGGCAGTACAGACAGACACAGAAACAGACCCAACACACTGATAAAGACAACCAGCTCTGTCCACAGGCTGCCCGCTGGACTCCATTGAGGAAGTGGCGTACAGACAAACAGTAACAAAACTGATGTCCATCATGGACACTCTTCCCACCCCCTGCAGCCCTTGAGCAGCTGCTTCAGAACAACACTATTACTGTACACCCTCTGTGCAGGGAGCGCTTCTGCAGGTCACTCCTCCCCACAGCCATCAGACTGTACAATAGCGCTCAGTAACCCCAAACATACAATTAGAACCATCATGCAATGCTCTGTAAATACTGTATGTATGCAAATATGCTCTTGACCACTATGTATATTGTACCTGTACTCTATTATTTCTTGCTGTAACTGTGAAACTTCCCCAGGGTGGGATGAATAACGTTTTCTATGACTATTACTGTGGCAATAACCATCACACATGTCATAGGTTTATACAGCTACATTAAAAGGCTAAGGTACCAGTACCAGTTATCAGAATTCCACACGTCTGTGGTATTTTGCTTCTAAAGTTTTTCAGAAATATCTATGTTCAGGTGGAAATGGAAAAACTGGGTTAAAATGGTGTAATATGTATGGCACACCTGTATGTGGTGCTGTACACACACACACACACACACACACACACACACACACACACACACACAGCTGCAGGATTCACTAAAACCACAGACGAATAGAGTGAGCATGTGCATGAGGTCACATCCAGGGTTTTCTTCTTCTGGTCACATGATACTATGTCCTCATCATTTTCAAAAATTGGTGTTTTTCTATCCGACAACCCAAGGGCAGCATTGTGATATTTTCCACTCTGGGACCAGTTCTCCAAAAATACTGTTTCAGGACACTAACAATGCCAGTGTCATGTGGACCAAAGGCTGGGATGGTGTTCAGCTTTTGTAAATTGACACCTTTATGTTGTTGTGTACAGGGTACATATATCACCTCAGTACTATGGCAACATGAGGCCAATGAATTCATGGAACAATATCCAGATGCTCATACTGCTTAATATCATAGTAAAAATGCTAACATTTGATTGGCTCTGTGGCAGGAGACAAAATGATATTTCTTGCCACAGTACTGTAGTAGGAGCCACTGCAGTATAATAAATGTCAAGAGGACTTCAGTTTTTTCTATATTGAGAAACAGCTAAGGTTATTTGACTCTAGTCTTGGACATGGTACTTAGAAAAGAGAAAGAAAGAAAGAAAGAAAGAAAGAAAGAAGAAAGAAAAAAAGAAAGAAAGTAAGAAATAAAAAAGAAAGAAAGAAAGAAAAAAGAAAGGAAGAAAGGAAGAAAAAAGAAAGAAAGAAAAAAGAAAGAAAGAAAGAATAAAAAGAAAGAAAGAAAGAAAAAGAAAGAAAGGAAGAAAGGAAGAAAGAAAGAAAGAAAAGAAAGAAAGAAAGAAAGAAAGAATAAAAAGAAAGAAAGGAAGAAAGGAAGAAAGAAAGAAAGAAAGAAAGAAAGAAAGAAAGAAAGAAAGAAAGAAAGAAAAAAGAAAGAAAGAAAGAAAGAAAGAAAGAATAAAAAGAAAGAAAAAAGAAAGAAAGAAATAAAGGAAGAAAGGAAGAAAGGAAGAAAGAAAGAAAGAAAGAATAAAAAGGAAGGAAGAAAGAAAGAAATAAAGAAAGGAAGGAAGAAAGGAAGAAAGAAAGAAAGAAAGAAAGAAAGAAAGAAAGAAAGAAAGAAAGAAAGAAAGAAAGAAAGAAAGAAAGAATAAAAAGAAAGAAAGAAAGAAAGAAAGAAAAAAGAAAGAAAGAAAGAAAAAAGAAAGAAAGAAAAAAGAAAGAAAGAAAGAAAAAAGAAAGAAAGAAAAAAAGAAAGAAAGAGGAAGAAAGGAAGGAAGAAAGAAAGAAAGAAAGAAAGAAAGAAGAAAGAAAGAAAGAAAGAAAGAAAGAAAGAAAAGAAAGAAAGAAGAAGAAAGAAAGAAAGAAAGAAGAAAGAAAGAAGATTTTTTTTCATTCCTGTTTAATTCACAATGAAGGTTAATTCCTCTTTAAGATGACCATATAAATACATAATTCCAGTTGAAAATGACTATTCCATATTAAAATGAATTCTAAATAAAGTCAGTGCTTTATTAAACTCCTATTTCTGCATTGGATAATTCCTCTGACTATAAACATTTAATTCCACTATAACATTATTCCTGTCATTCTGCACATGCTGCTGGTCTTACTGCGATGACGCACATACTCTGCACTGTCGATATTAATATGTTTTATTCCTATGGTTGATTCAGTCAAGCTGCTGCTTTGTAATTATAACAAAAATAAATGCACACATCACATGGCATATCTGTCTTTGCATGTTGGTAGTTGAAAGGAATGCAAAACAGGAAGTGGAATGCGATCATTTCCTCCCAGTAGACATCCAGATGTTAAGCAGCTGTTCTGTCCAATCAGAACCCTTTGTATCTCCAGCTCTTAAAATCCAATTAACTAAATCAGAATACACCCTTTATTTAGCAATTAACTGAATTAACCATTCCACATAAACACGAAGGAAATAGCTTTCATTCCAAATTATTTTATTCTGAATAAATAATTCTAAACTAAAAAAAACATCAAGTGAACAGACTAATTATATCCACAGGTTTCTGAAAATACAGTCCAGCTAAATTGACTATAAGTGGATATGAAGTGTTTTATTCTTCTACTTTTTTCAATATTGATATTTGAGAACCAGTGTGTGTAAAGTGTTAATAAAAAGCCCAATATAAGACTTTACGGTATATGAGGTTAGTATATGTGAAAGTCTCCTGCCACTCCTTTGTGAACTGTTCCAGATGGACGACTGCATCTGAACAATCCCCTCAGTGTGGAAGATCGTCCACAAAGAAGGAGTCAAACCAAAGTGTTCACTGTGACACTCAAACAGGCTGAATGACATGACAAAAGCAGCACCGTCATCATCTAAAACGTCCCATTTATCCGAGTGCAATTCCTCACAGACATCACATTTGGATAGATGTTAATCAGCAAAACACTGCTGACATTAAATATTTATTTAGTAAATATTCAAATTGGCCTTGAATTAAGAAGCACTTGGCAGGTTCTAATCAGCCCAGTGTGTCTGTAACCTCTAGAAATTAGCCTGTGCTAATTATCGTCTAAAAGCTTTAATTTGTTTTGCAACATTTCCAGAGCTGTGTGCATACAAAATCAAGTGACTCACTAGAGACCATATCATTCACAACTCCTTTGCTGGTATTTTTTTTTTTTTTTTTTTTTTTTTTTTTTTTTAATGATTTTGTCGTGGTTGTGGAAGAGAAGAAAGTTCCCTAAAGGACCTTTCTATCACTACCTACAAACGCTCTCTCTGACCAGCAACAAAAATACAGCAACAGCTTGTAGGTAATTGATCAGGCAAGTGAACTGTAAAATATTCATTTTCTACTTCAACAGCCAGATAAATCTCTGGGGAGGGTTTGGGGAGGACGCTGGTGGAAATATTGCTTATGCACCACGAGGTAGGAGCTGCAGCAGCATGATGGTGAGGGGCAGATAAGAGGGGAAGCGTTGCTGGGTTTGGGTGTAGCTGCCAGTGATGGCCAGTCATGCAATTCCCTGCTTGGCTTTAGACCAAGAAGCCAAATCCCCCTCTACATCCCTGGATTTCATGCTGCAGAGCTGAGGGGAGCAACCTCCATGGCTGGCAAGTTAAAGAGCCCATTTCTGCCCCAGTCTGCCTGACCTGTTTTTGTGTATTGTAGCTTCAAACACACACACTGCCCAGACAGCACCTTTTCATTTGACCGATTATGTCTGTATGTGTGTGTGTGTGTGTGTGAGAGAGAGAGAGAGAGAGAGAGAGAGAGAGAGAGAGAGAGAGAGAGAGAGAGAGAGAGAGAGAGACAGAGAGAGAGAGAGAGAGAGAAAGACACTAAAGTTGAAGAGCCACAGCTATTCCCAGGGCAGGATTCTCTCTCTCTCTCTCTCTCTCTCTCTCTCTCTCTCTCTCTCTCTTTTTTTTTCATTAAATACTAAGTTTGTGATCATTTTTAAAAGTCAGGGTAATCCAGTACATTCAGTGAAAAGACCTGCCTTATATCTGACTACTAATATTTACTTTGTGCTTCCATTTTTTTCATTATTTATTTATATATATATATATATATATATATATATATATATATATATATATATATATATATATATATATATATATATATATTTTAATTAATTAATTTAGATTTAATTTAATCTTATCTTATTTTACATATTTAAATATATTTAAATGCATTGCTTGTTGTCTGTTATGTAAAGCGTCTTTGGGTGTCCAAAAAAGCGCTACATAAGTTTGAGGTATTATTATTATTATTATTATTATTATTTTTATTATTTTTATTTTTTTTATTGTCATTCGATCAATGGACATTACAATAATCCACCTATAGATCAGCATTTCAACATCTCACTTCAATATTATACAATGTTTTAACCCCCTTCACATATTAAGATGATTTTCTCATGCTTTCCAAAACAAGTGGTGCCAGGCACAACAAACCCCGCCCCTTCTCTTATCACTGTGAAAACACAATTTTGGTGACCTTGACATTTGACCTACATTCACCAAAATGTAATGGTATCTATTCTGGACCACCTCACACCTTTTTATGAAAGGTTCATGGAAATTGATCTGGTAGTTTTTGTGTAAAAATGCTAAAAAATACACAAACAAACAAAAAATTAACAACCAAAAACAGTACCATCATCGCGTCTTTGAGGGGCGGGGTAAAAAACATAGATTCTAGGGTACATTTTATATCTTTCAACATCTTATTTTATTTCTTTAGACATTCTATAATTCAAATATTTTGTAATATTTTTATTATTTCTATACATTTTATTTTGTTATATGGTACTTTTTCTACTAACACATGCTCAAAGGGCACACAGTGGATCCATTATTCACTCACTCATCCCTTCTCACTTTGGTGGTGGTAAACTACATCTGTATCCACAGTTGCCCTGGGGCAGACTGATGGAAGCGTAGCTGCCAAGTCATGCCTATGGCTCCTCTGACCACCAGTGAACATTCAGACGCATTCATACACCAGTGTGAGTAGAAGCACTGGAGGCAAGGAAGGTGATGTGTCTTGCCCAAGGACATGCCCAGGACAGAGTGGGATTTAAACCACCAAAATACAGAAAATGCAATTGAGGGGAAAAATAAAAAATAAAAAAGGGAAAAGAGTCATGTATGTATGTGTATATATATATTTATGTATTTTTTGTTTCTTTTTTCTCTACCCGCTTGATATTATGATTATGTAGTTTTAGATGTGTTGTAGGTCGGCATTAATAAGCTTTGCTTCTGCCTGAGCCTTTTTCAGTCAAATTCTCTATTGTTCTTTTCTTTTGCTGCTTTGAAGTGAATATATGACTGAAATAAACCAAACTAAACTAAAGTAAGATGAATATTCTTGTCATGTTAGTTTCTGATAACGTTTAAACGCTAGGGTAATCCAGTACTTTCAATGAAAAACGGCTGACTTACATCTTACTACTAATATTTACTTTATGTTTTCATTTTAGTCTAATACTAGAATAGAATAATTGGAATAATTTAACTGAATATCTGCATTTCAATGACTTACATCAACATTTTACAACTCAAATATTCTGTAACATACCCCTAACAGATACCTAGTGAAACCTACTGATAAGAAAAAAAGAGAAATAAAAAACAAACAAAACTAAAATGCTATAGAAATGCACCAATATATTAGCCAGACATCAGGATTAATATTTACTGATATCAGACAATATCAGCATAAGATCAGAACATACAACACATCTCTCTCTCTCTCTCTCTCTCTCTCTCTCTCTCTCTCTCTCTCTCTCTCTCTGTCTCTTTTTTTTCATTTGTCAGTGTACTTTATCAATGAGGCAGCCACTGAAACAAATAAGACTGCAGCATTGTCGCTCAGAAAAAGGGCACAGTCATATAAAGGTCACAGCTGAAAAAGTGAAAGGTCAATTCAGTAATGTCGCATTTTCACTTTCTGATTGATCCACTTGGATTTTATACGTAATCAATACAAATCCATTCATGGTAATATGTTTGATTCACAGCAAAGGAGCTCAAATGTTACAATGCCCAGGTGTGTTCTGATTGGCTGACCTTTTTATACTTCTGCTGGGTGTTTGACCTTCAGTCGCACACACAGCTTCTGGATAACATGTTTTACTCACCATAAGTATTGTTCTCTTCAAATTGAAAACCTTACATTTGCAGAGGCAGCTATTCATAAATGTTAAACCTCAGCTGGAACACAAACCCAAAGATACAAGGAGAGCATGTGTTCAGAATAATCTGGACTCACAGTGAAACATTAACACCTGAATATTTGAAACCTACAGTTTGTTTAGACCAGGAGTGTCAAATTCATTTTAGTTCAGGCGCCGCATGAAGACAAATTTGATCTGAAGTGAAATAATAATTTCATGATTAAATGATTATTATTGCTTCTGTATTTGTACATTCTTCAATTGTTACCAATGGTTTTACTGATAATCTTTGCTAATGGTATATTTGTGTTTTTATTTTCTCACTTGGTAAATTTCTAGCCTTCCCATTTGGACACCAGATGGAAATTAACCATTGTGTTATAATCTGGAAAATGTACATATATGTATGCACGTTCATTAATGTGCAAGGTCCTGAAAAATAAAGAATTAAATAATGTCAACTCCAACCTTTTCTCTGTGCTTTAGAGTAAAAGAATGAAATTATGTGATCAAAAGGTTATTTTAATGTTATATTTACCAAATATCCCTTAAAAACAATGTGAATAACATGAACATTTCACATGAAGACACAAAACACAATCATCCATTCTCATGAATCTAAACACATTTTTCTTTGCAAAAACACAAGTTGCAAAAATACCCTGCTCACATTCTCAAAGAAAAGCTCATGTGATGTAAAATGGTTGCCACAGTGAACACAATGAACACACCTGGCATCATTCATTACACACAACTACTCAAAACTGAAGACAC
This sequence comes from Siphamia tubifer, assembly GCA_020466265.1. Taxonomy (NCBI): domain Eukaryota; kingdom Metazoa; phylum Chordata; class Actinopteri; order Kurtiformes; family Apogonidae; genus Siphamia; species Siphamia tubifer. Next base: position 21,858,325 of record CM035793.1, on the reverse strand, counting down.
TTGTTGCTAATACTGTGCCCACATGTATACAAGAGAGTTCAGAGTGAACTAAAGATTCCAAACAAACATAGTGGATGAAGGCAGAGTCAGGGGAAGAGGAATAGAAGTCAGAGGAGGGGGAGGAGCCATAACATCGGTGGCCCAAAAGTCATCACTGAGGTTCCTGGCCAATGGGTGGGGGTAATATTACTGTTTGTGCAGCCATGGGTTTGAAGGGGCTGTCCTTGGGTCTTACAACATCCAACGTCTCCTCACCTTCCTAAAGGAGCTAAGAGACACCCTCCTTGACCATCCTAGGTCCATACATCCCATTTATGTCATCATTTGGAGAGTGGTTCACCACCAACAGTAACCAGTTCTTAAATATCTGCTACTCCCTACACCTTACTCCCCTTTCCTGAAACCTTATAGAGTCGCCATTCCAGGGCATTTTTCCCATGGTGCCTGGCAAGAGAGAATATAACCTGTGATGTGGCCTGATACAGCTCAGTGACATGATGCCAGACAGCAATTGTTGTGTGTGTGTGTGTGTGTGTGTGTGTGATGTGATTAAAGTAAATGAAAAAACTTCACACCCTGAACATGTTTTCAGAGTACTGTTGTGTGCTATGCATGTTTTTGCATTGAGTTGTTACAGTAGTGTACGTGCAGTATTTTCTATAGATTTATACTCTTCATATGAAAGTTTGTAAAATATGCATTGGCAGTTATGAAACAAAGAACCTTGTCACAAATTGAGGATTGTGTTTTCAATTGTTTTGCTGTCGTGTGTAATGATGTGTATATTGTTTAGAAACCCAACTATTGCTCCAAAACCAGGGTCGATATATTTTCTTGCATCTCCTGAAGTTTATAGTCTAACATTTCATTTATAAGCAAGACTGTCTCTGGGTTTGTCCAGACATATGGAGGGCTACTGATGTGATTGGGTAGGATTTGGGGTAATAATGGCAGCTACAGGTTTGGAATGGAGTTGAAAATGCAGATGTTTGTGTGGAAGGATTGTTTTTCAAAAATGAGGTGGTGTGGATAAAAAAAATAAACAGAGGGGGGAAATATTATTTTTAAAAATACCCTTCTATATGTGTACATGGTCTCAGTCTGTCATTCCTTGCCAGATAGTAAAAGCCTTTCCTGAGTTCCTGTTTCCCATGTGTTGACCTGATCTGTTGTTGACCCCTGCCTGATTGTCTCTGTTCCTGACCACGTCTCCAGTTTGAATCCTCCTGTGTTCGACCACCTTCACCCGACTCATGAGTAAAGTACCTGATTGTTGTGATGATGTCATCACATTGTCAGCTGAGGAACAACACACACACGTGGCTAAATCCACGCCCCAAAAAAACCACAAAGACACACGTTTGTACAGGAATGAACAACTTGTATTAAAGTTCACACACACATCAGCATTTTAACCCCAACAAAACAAAGGCTAACTTTAGCCTATTAAATTGTATGTCCACATTTTCTCTGGACCCATGGCTCTAAAACCGGACTGTCCAGATGTCTGTCACGTGTCCTCACTTTTTATATTAAGTGCAAAAAGTTTAAGGCAGCGGCCGAGATGCACACCGCACTATCCATATCATATTTGGAAAAAAGGAGCCCCTTGTCTGCGCTGCTGCTCACTCAGGTTAGCTAGCGGATGCTGCTTATATCATGCAGATTAGCTAGCGAATGCCTCTTCAGATGGCTGTGCGTTTTTTTCATCTAAGGTGAAGTAAGGTGAAGCAAAAGAGAGTGACAGACACACATGTGATGACTGTCTGTCACTCTCTTGTTTTGTTAGAGAGAGAGAGAGAAAGAATAACAAATTTAAGTCGACTAGTCGACATGTCTGTTAATGCCCTAATTAATAGTATTACTAATAAAATAGTCTTGGCAGTAGTCAATAATAAACATGCGAATGTTGTTGTTTCAGAATGACTAAATGACTTTCAGTGTAACTACTCATATACAACTGCATGTACTGAGAACAAAGGAGTAAAGTGAATGTGATGTGAAATACATGTGAACCAGTGTGTGGTGTGAGTGGGCCTGGGTGGCCCACGTCGACTTCACACAGCCTTTTATTTCTTTGTGTGATGTGCTTTGCTAAACACTTTATAGTCTGCAAAAAGATGCTGAAATACTCAACTCACACTGCTGCAACAGAGCTGTGTTTTTGTAATTAAGTAGTTAAAAATCAAAGCAATATGTGGAATGATTAATATTTAATAACATGGCGTTTTTATGGCTTGGTTAATTGAATACCTTATCTTTATTATGCAGATGCTTCATAAATATGAAATATTACACATTACAGATAGCTGCTCTTGAAAACCTCACTGAAGCATTTAGAAATATAATTAAGCTTAGCAAAAATAAACCTAGGACTTTTCGTCTTTGCAATTTTTCCTCAGAAAGCTTTATCTACACTGAAACTACATCAACAAAATTATAAATAGCTCTGTGGACTTGACTAGAATACAACTTCCTCCACCCTCTAACCTATAAAACACAAACTTATTTGATGTGTTATTGCTTTTCTTTCCCCGCTCAAATAATAATAAAAATAATAATAAAAAGTACTTTGTCTTTTATTCTGTAAAGATCAATGTAAGCTCTCAGAGAGAGTTGATTAATCATAGGATTATGTCTGAGCTCAACCGTTAAATATTTCAATGTAAAATGTAATCTTCTCATTGTTTGGTGTTCTGTGGTCAGAGCAGGCAGACTGGATTTAAGGAGTTCAACAATGATCGTCTGAAGTGGATTACAGGAAGTCACATCAGATGGAAAACCTGAATTCTGAGTGGTGCACTTTACCATAGAAGTCTGTGTTTTTAGACAGACAGGAAAATGTCATCTGAGCTGATCAATAATATATTTCTGCTGTATTTACAACATCAAATTTTGACTTAAGATGCACATTTTAATGCGTATTTGTGCACATGATTAACATAGCAATTTGTTTCACGAACTCAACTGTTCCTACGAAATATTTCATGATTATTAAATGTAACAGGATCTCTTTTTAGATCATGAATATGAATATTTATGGAACTAAGATCTGTGTATCAAACCTGAGGAGCTGTAATTGGTACCTGTATGTAAAGATGGATGCCAATTCCTAAAACTGGAAAAAACATTTTAATTTTTATTTGTACTTTATTTAGCAGGGACAATGTATGGCACATTATTACAAACTTGTAGATGTGAATACATACTGTAGGAGGTTTATAGCCAGATGGCTAATTTTCAACCCCAGTCCCTGATCAGGCTACCTATTCTAATAAAAATATGACATAAAACATAAAATATATAAATACATTTGATCTAAAAAAAAAAAAGCATGCTTCGTATAGCTTAAAACCTTCATGTATAAAGAAAATCAAAAATAACATGACTTATTTTGGCATCGATCCAGCTGATAAATATTCATGTGCTGATGGAAATGATAAAATATTAGTGTTTTGTTTCTGTTTGTCACTTCTTATTTGGATAGATTAGATGTTCTGTCCTGTGTCTAGTCTGAACTTTAACCTTGTTTCCCCATGTGTGCTAATTGTTAATTGTGCTGATGTATGTCACCTGTGTCTGGTTGTAGCCCCGCCCTTACATGTGTGTGTATTCCTCTTGTCCGTTGTTAGTTTGTCTTCTTGTACAGAGAATTAAACCAGTCCTAAATATTTGGATTCCTTGTGATTTGTCTAGTTTTATCTTGAGTTTTTCCTTGGATACTTTGTCACTTAAGAGTTTTTCCTCCAACAGAGTGACATGATAACTGATTTGCTTTGGGTGCTTTGAGGATTGACTATGGGTGTTTTAGTGGCCGGCTATACGACCATAAATGACATTCACTTTCACTAGCCTAACAACAGCAGCTTCTGATTTTACAAAGATGGCATGCAATAAAATAAAATAAAATAAAATGAATAAATCTCTACACATTTCCTACACTCTGGCTCAATAGGTTCAATATCAAAAATTCCGGAGTATCACTTTAAGCCTAATTTTGATCATTTTGGTAAAATGCAGGTTTTTCCATTTTGTCAGTAACATCAGAAATGATCTATTTGGATGTTCAAACATTCCACAGAAACACCAACCTTAATAAAACTCACATAGTTTGAAAAATGACACTGAATGCATGTGCTTGTTTTTTTGTATTAAGCTGAAAAGGTCACTTTTTCCTCAGTTTTTTTTTCTGTTTTGATGTAATATCCAATTGTTTTCTTTTTTCCAAAGTGCTTTATGAACACCTATATGATCAGTATATATGCTACTAAGTATATTAAATAAAGGAAATATACCAGATTTTTTACTGAAAAATGCAAATGTCAAATAAATGGCCTGAAATCATAAAAAGAAAAGTTACATATAGAAGAATAATTCACCGCTCCACAAAAATAGTTCTAGGTTAAGGTTATAAAACATGACACATTATTTGTTGTGTTTGTTTTCTTTTAGTCTTTCCTTGACCTCTTTTAAGCTCCAACCAATTTTATTTTCATAACAACATCAAAATACCATTAAAACAGAAAAATAAAGCATGTGTGATATTTTAAATTCCATGTTGTAAGATGTGCAATCTCTGCTTTGTCAAGTTTGTGTTCATTATTGTAGGGCAGGGGTCAGCAGTCCTGGTCCTCGAGGGCTACTGTCCTGCATCTTTAAATGTTTCCCTCTTCCAGCACACCTGACAGTCCTTATCAAGCGTCTGCAGAGCTGGGTGATAGGCTTATCATTTGAATCACATGTGTTGGAAGAGGGATACATCTAAAACCAGCAGGATGCCGGCCCTGGTGACCCCTGGTTTATGGGACTGGGTGGTTATGCAGCAGTGGTTGATGTACCACCTTGTAAAGCCTGGACCATTAAATCACAGACAGAAAATTCCAGTTCTTTGTAAATGGAGCATTTTTTGGTCCTTCTGAACAACCCATTTTTTTTTTCAAATATCAATTTCCATGTATGAGTTTCAAATTGGTATCATATTTGATACATTAGGCCTTATGTCACAAATATGAGACAGACAGCTGGTGAGGAAAGCCAGGACTATTGTAACATGTAATAATGACCATCCCCTACTGGAGGAATTAGTTCCTCTTCCATATGGTTGGAGGTACAGGTTACCAAGGGAAAAATGCAATAGATATGTTTTCGTTGGTTCCCCATGAACTTAACCAATCAACGAGACAATGAGAACATTTTAAAGTGCACTGGAACATATTTATTTATTTATCTTTTTTTTTTTAAATTATTATTTGAGATATACTGTATATATATATATATATATATATATATATATATATATATATATATATATATATGTGTATATATATATATATATATATATATATATATATATATATATATATATATATTTTTTTTTTTTTTTTTTTTTATTTTTTTTTTAAAGGTACAGTGGCTGTTGCTGAGGTTGGCCAGGTTGCTTGCCAACACAGTTGATTTCAATTGATTGAAGTTGATTGGTCTGACTACCTGATGAAGGCTTTGATGCCGTTGGGGTTTTTATAGGATTTTATAGGTTTTTGTAACCAAGCCAATTTAATTAAGGCTTTTTAATTTTCACTTATAAGAGAGTGCCTTGGAATTTTTTCTTTTTTGTCGTACACTTGATGTCATGTTGTGTTTCCAAATCGCAAACCAAATTTCCCCTCTGTGGGGGAATGTATTTAATACTAATACAGTAATACTTCAATACTTCACCCCCTACTTCAAGTTACCCCCGGGGGTAGCCTGAGCCCGATCCCATTCACCTCGCTATTTACAATACTCCCTCATTAGTACCGATGTATTATCTATAATCTATATATTTAGCTACATCTGTCAAACATCTTATGCTAAAGTTGCATAACAATAAAATAAATGAGCATGTCATAAATTATTATTATCACTGCATAAAGTCACAATTATATTTTTGTTGGTCATGATATTTACAGTCAGTTAAGTCAATTTTTTTTCCCCCTTCTATCAATTATTAGAAGTTTCAGGTAACCCCACGTTGAACCCAAGGGTTAAGCACTGGCTCTAGCACCAGCACTGAACTAGCACCAGGTTCTTTTTTAGTGGAAAAGGGGTAAAATTGACTCATTGACATCATTGTGTGTAAACCACCACATAAACTCTTCTATCCAGGATGTAAATATTTCCTGCCTTTAAATCTCCACACATCCTTAAAATAAACATTTCATTATAGCCCAACATCAGTGTCCATCAGATTTTGCATCATCCTTAAACATTTTATTCATTATATCCAGCATCTGTATGTTATTATTATTATTATTATTTTTTTTTTTTTTTTTAGCAAAATCATAGAAAGTTTTCACTTCTCAATATGATTGCCAAAGCCTGTGGAACAGTTTTGAAGCCATCATGGGACACTAAAAATCTCTACTAAAATCCATTGTAATGAAATTGTGTAGGTGGTATTGAAACACCTAATGCAGGTTTTATACACTGTTGAAATAAAACCATTTGTGTTTCGACACATTATTCCTTTGATACCGAATATACAATACATTTGCCATTTTGGAAAATCCACTCTGATATGAGGGCAGAATTTTAGTAAAAGTTCAACACTGTTCAGATTTATGATGTGAATATGTGAAGCAAACAGTTCCATCAACAGAGCAACAGGTCCAGGGCCAGTTTTCTGTTCTTCCAAGTAGGGGCAGCTGGCCATATTACCCCCGGTGGAAGCAATCCTATTTTCCACAGCTCCCGCAGGCTGAGGAATCAGAAGTGAAGACGCACCTCCTGAAGGGATGAAGAGGAGGACTGCCCACTCATTCCACTCCTCCAACCTGCAGCATAGTGGCCCGTGGTGGGATTTGGACTGTGCTTTGTTGGGGCATGAAGCAGTATGTTTGGAGACTGCATCTCAGTTAGCTTAGATAGAGGCAAGATCGGAGGATCAAAAGCAGGAAACCTCAGGACTTGATTATCTATAACGAAATGATAAAAGTCCTCTGGAGCAAAGTGGCAACAATTGCTTAAGAAGTTTCCATAAAAGTTTGGTTCACTTTTGTCAGCTTTTCTATTGGTTGATCATATGTAATTTAGCTATGGATAGTGTTTTAGCATCACTAGGCAAATATTCCAGAATGACTTCACAGCATGTTGTAAAAACCAAATCCTCTAGATGTCACTATTGTTTTTTTGCGGGGTGTTCTGGAGGGTCACAAATGGTGTCGCAAGAGGAACGTTTGGCGACTGCTGTTTACATGTTTGATGCAGTCACTAAAAACAAATAAATGTACTTCATAAAAAGTGTGTACATGTGAAACCATAAATGACAGTTTTGTTTCCAACAGAAAAACTTGACTCCAGTACGTTTACACAACTCAATAAATTTAACTTAACTTAATTTAATTTTAACTACATCAGCCTGGCCAGACATCTCAGTTGATTCAACTCATAGATGTAACGTATACAATCATCACTGGTCTTCAAATTAAATGATTCAGGAATAAAAGTAATTAAATGTTACCACATGTGTGTTACTAATAAAGAAAACTTGAGTCTTAAATGCTGATTGGTTCAAGTTTCCAAAATAAGTCTGGGGTCGAAATGTGAAATTCTTAGAATGAACAAGATAATAGGTTTTAGTCCAAAGGAATATTGGTCTCAGATCTACTTCAAAACACTGTCTGCACATTATGATCCATTCACTTTACAGGTTCTTTCTAGTGGAATATTTACAAATCCATTGTATACATGTACATAAACCACCATATATGTGGAATAACACACCATCATACTGTACATATTAATACATGAGCTAAACAGCACTTTTGTCATTTGTTTTTGGATTCATCTTATTAAATTATGTAACATTAACATCTACATTTTCCATATTTTTGAGATTGTAAAACATTCACTCCATGACTCAATGACTCATTTTTTTGTCCAGTCACAGGAGATTTGACGGACAAATATGGACTGAGAGGAGAGAGCTGCAGAAGGAAGGTCCCCAAATGTAAGTGTTTTATTTTGTGATTTCAGCTCCTGCAGCTTTGAACAGTTATTTCACAAGTTCCTGAAAGTCATTCCAAAAGAGTGAGTGTCTCCAAGATTACCCTGTGCATAAACAAAACTAATTGCATGCTTCCCATCCTCTATGACAGGTGTGAGACACAATAGGGTACTAATAGTAAACCAGAGCTGGAAACACTAGAGCAAGCCTTCAACAGAATGGAAGTGTGTGTGTGTGTGTGTGTGCAATTTAACTCTATTATCACTGTTAGGTGTAAATTACAAAGACCAAATGTTATCATAGAGATAGTAAAGCTTCTTAACCTTTAACATTTTAAGATTCAATATTATATACAGCATTAGATTAGATTTTATTGATACTGCATTTATTGATTGAAATGCAGTTTAGCATCTGTTTAGCATTGTGAATTTCCCCACTGCGGGACGAATAAAGGAAATCTTATCTTAAGGAAATCTTATCTTATCTAAAGTAGTGTGTACATATACACAGTAAATTTTGCAGTGTTAAATCAACACTTAGAGAATTTATTTAACTCCTTCTAGAGTGTATTTGGTCCCATTGTCTCCAAATTAACACTGCAAAATCTACAGTGTAGGATATATTTTTGGAGTGTTATAAAAAATATATTATATGGCTATTGTATATATATATAGTATTAGAGTCAAATTAATATGTTAATAGACATAAAGTAGTACAGACATAATACATAGATTATAGACATAAAGTTGACAAATTGAGGTGATACAGGTGACAGGTCGATGGCAGACTGAGGAAACAGCTAGAAACGAACACGACTGGCCCCATAGCACTACAGTGATCCAGACAGATTGTATAGACATTATGAAGCAGTGAATATGAGTGACTTTTGTCAGTTTATGAACTTACATAAATGGTTTTGATTTGCATTTGTTTGCTTTTTAGCAAGTAGTGCTCAGACATACAGTTGTGCTCATAAGTTTACATACCCTGACTGAATGTGCATGGGGTGGTCTTGTATGTTCCAACCTGACAATAACCCAAAACAAAAGGGCAAGTTGATCTGTCATTGGCTACAGCAGAAAAAAAGTGAAGTTGAAGGAGTGTCCATCTCAGTTTCCTGACCTCAGTATCTTTGACCCACTTTGAGGTGGTGTCAAACATGGAGTTCATGCAAGAACACCCAAAATTTTATAGAAAATGATGATGTTTTGCCAAGAATGGGAAGCTTTACCATCTGAACAAATGCAGTATCTCATCCACAACTACCACAAAACACTAACATCTGTCACTAATGTTAAAGGAGCCAAGATGGAGGATGAGGATGAAGAACTAGGGTATGTAAACTTATGATTGGGGTCATTTGGATAGTTTCTGTTGTCAGTGTAATTTAAAAAGAGCAAACATCATTTTGATAATAATTGGCTTCACTAAACCACTAGCAATGTGTGGGGAAAAAAAGGTGTTGTATATTGATTTATATTCTCTAACAATGGTCAAAGAATCATTAATTCTGCGAGTGTATGTAAACTTATGAGCACATCTCTATTGGGATAAGAGGGGGGGGGGCATTCTTGTCACACCAGGAAGTGGGTCATGAAAAAAGTTTTTTCTTTTTTTTTTCATTTCATTTCATTTTTTCATTTTATCAATACTAGAAATTTCTGGTGTCTCCAGTTGAATCCCAAGGTTAGAAAACACTAATGTAAAAGATTATGAGGTCTTGACCAACATAGAGGGAAGAGGTCAAGACTAAAAACCTCCTACAATTGCAAAAAAAAATGTGCAAAAATCCACTCACTTCAATAAAACCTCTGTGACTGATCCACCGCCCGCTGACTCTTGTTTCGTCTTTTGTGATAAATTGAAGCCGCAGCTGTTTCTTTTTTTTTTTTTCCTAAAAACCCTCGCAGTGAAGCTACAGGATGACCGCTCTTCATAGAACAGTGACTGACAGCCTGTTTTCCCGCCACTTCTCTTCTCCTCTTCCGTCGTAAGCTGTCCCGTCAGTCATTTTGGCGAAGGGCCCCTCAAGTTCCCCTGAGGCTCTTACTATAATACGACACGATGGCAGACATTAACCTGGAATTAAATCTTAAAGGTAAGATGGCGACAGGGATTTGCAGCTGTCACAGAAGCTTACAGCCCATGTAATGCATTTTATTTTATTTTATTTTATTTTGCAGAGGGGAGGGGTGGGGGATTGGTGGCGGGGTGGGGGGTAGGGGTGAGAAAGAATGTAATTAACCTCCTCGGTGGGGGAAATTCTATTACAAGCTCCTATTCTGCCATGCAAAGTGTGGTGCGGGGAGATGTCACAGGCCGTCAAGCAGAAAGCTAGGGCTGTCTGCATTTTAAACCAAACTTCCAATTTTCTCTCCCTATCTTTCTTCATTCTCACTGAAGCTGGAAATTGAGTACGGCACACTTATGTGGAGAGGGAGGGAGGGGAATAAAAGGTAAGCTGCATTTCAGGAGTTTAACAAGTCATTTATTCAATCTACATTACCTGAGTGTTGGTATGAGCAGAGCTGTTTGTTCTGTTTGAGCTGCTCAGTAATGTATATGTTTTCTGCCTGAATATTTAATGAAGAGACAAAGATCTTTTTTTTTTTTGTAACCCCTTAAAACAGGTCTGTCAAAGTCATTTTAGTTAAAGGGTTAATGACATTTGTAAATGCTTTATTATGATGTAATCCCCCCCACTGGTATCATTTTAGTGACCATGCCCACTTCAGGTCATTAGCATTTAGCATCAATCCAGCTAATGTCATCATGTCTCTGTATATGCTGAGGTCAACATATCAATAGCCTCAAATATACATAGCAAATTTGGAGTAAATTCAAATAAAATTAATAGACAGGAAATTTCAGCCATTTTTTCGGAAATGGGAGGAAAAAAAGTTTTTAGTTTTTTTTTGTTTTTAAATGTGATGTTTGACCTACCTTTCCTTCCTTTATGAATCCCCGGAGAAAAACAATATATGATGTTATACATATATAGTACACCCATACATTTTTACACAATCTGAGTTATTATCTTGAAATATTTGTGGAAAAATCTTTTCTGTGTTTCAGTGTGCATCAGACACACACAAACAAATGCATTGGTTTTATTAATTGTTAATTAAAAAAAAAAAAAAGAAATTCCTGACAGATTCAGTTACATGTCATATCATGGATTTGTTTCATTTTCTACGGAAACATCCAGTTTTGACCTTGATCGAACAGTGCACATGCAGAAGGGAACATGTAGTTTTGGAGAATGGAATAATACTGGTTAGAGTTCAATGACTGAAGAAGGATTCTTAATATAATATATTAAAAATACATGGGGCGTTCCAAAAACATTTTCCACCACACTTTTTCCACTACACACACATCAGTGATCAAACCTCGCAGCCAATGAAGAGTCATGGTCAGGATTTAAAAATGAAGAACAGCAGGAACATCAGCCACTTCTCCAGCGTTAAAACTCAATATGTGAGTGAGTGACTACAGAAGGATAAAACGTCTCTGCAGTGTAATCGCAGGAGTGCACATGTGCACATGGAGGCTCTGGTGCAAGGTTTAGGGGGGCTGCCTCCAGGTACTGTGGGTGACTTTTACACATGCCTTAGTCAAACAACTGTCTATGCATATTTTTACCTCTGTATGTTTACCTTTCTACCCATTTACTTGATCAAAATCTGTCATAATCATGTGTTTCCCTATATTTAATTTAGATGCTCTTGAAAATTCAAAATGTCATTATATCTAAACACACAAAACTGAGGAGAAGGTGCATTTTTCACCAAAGGTATCAATAACTGAATGTGAAAACAAGTGTCTAAAATAAATCCACTGTCATTGATCCAACTCCACCCAGTCCCGCCCTCTCCCCCGCTCCATCTCCTCCCGCCCCCGTCATGTTAAAACAGTACCAGTAAGTTGAAAGTGAAAATCTGAGAAGCGTAAAAGAAAAAAATCCAAAGATTGTCATTGTAAAATACATTATATTACAAAAATACCCTCACAAAATACTGTGTTTTTTCAATGTCTGTATTTTATCTTTTGATTCAACATTTTACAATGACAATACCTGTTATAATACCAAGTTGTTTTTTTCAATGCCACTGGTTAATGGCAACGAAATGGCCCCATACATTTCTGTTTTTTCGTTATTTAGTAAATATCTGTAATATTTTGTCCAATGAAAACTAATGTCGTAGAAGATGACTATGTTCCCACAGTAACTACAGAGCCCCTGAACGTCCAAATGAGTCATATCTGATGACCATGAAAATATGATAAACTACATTTTATACCAATCTTTTACATATATTAATGGAGTTTGTGGATCAGCGTGAATGTTAATCAGTAAATGCTTTTAGTTGCTGCTGAAGTTTGGTTCTTTTTGAATTAATCTGCTAATGACCTCAACAATGTTGTTTTCTTTCAAGGTACTTTACAATATTTCATGGTATTTCATGATTCACAAGTGCAGCCATCTCATTATGTGCAAACCAAAACTAATGGAGCATCACGACTCCTAAACTAAGGTAGCATCCTGAACAACTGAACAACTGTTATATATGGTCTAATTAAACACCAAGTCCACTGTCATTTCTAAAGCATGTACTTCATCAGCACATCTTTCACAACAGTATGTGTGACGAAACTGACTGAATGAATATGTCTACCATTACAGTCCCTTTCATCTGGAGAAATTAGCAGATCTGTTTAACATTGTTCTCTAAAGTGCTTTTTCACATTCCTGTCTTTCAGTGTTGGATGGGAAACTGAATGCTGAAATACCACTTCACAGTGAGAATAGCTTGAATGTTAGAAAGGGAATTAAAAAGGGTGGTTTTAATGGCCTCAAGAAAATTGCAGGCCACAAGAGACCCCCCTTTGGTTCTGCTCCCCTGGAGTTTTGACTGACAGCACCAGCGTAGTAATTGTGTCCTTCCTCCGCCAGCCGAGGGTGCTTTGGCTCTAGGTGCATGGAGGCAGCTACACAGAGATGGATCCTCTGTGACAAAACTAGCTCTTTTGTGTTGTACTTCCTGGCACTTCCAGGACAGATGTACCATTCAGTTTCTAAAATCAGCAGCCATGTCACAAGTTGTTAGGACCATTGTGAGGAGTCAGAGCAGTCAGGGATCTAGAGAAGGCTAGAGTGGGAAAGAAGCCCGTTCAGCTACCTTTGTAGACTGACATGCAGACGGTTGTGGAGGGAATGTGTGCATGGTAGTAATGCAGTTTAGCAAATTGAACTGGAGGACTGTTAAAGAAGTCACTATGGAAAATGACTTTTGGACTGGATTGTCACTGATACAATAAGAATGTGACAGCAGAGGATGAAGGGGCTGGACAATTTTGACTTAATGTAATTATTTGTTAATCTACTATAAATGTAATCAAATAATGTTATATTTTTGTACACAAAATTGCACTAAAATAGTTGGAATCAGCATGTCACTAATTCAACGGTATTGACTTTTTAATCCCCTTTACACTACCTTAAAACTAATGTGTAATATCAATAGCTAGCAGCCACAGCAGCAGAACTGCTAGAGGAGACGGACATATAGCTCTAACTAGGATGACCATTAGTCTGGTTTTAGAGCCATCTGTCTGGACATCTGTCACCCGTTATCACTTTTTACATTTTATCCTTCATTCAGAAACTCATCAGTCACCGTTGCATCAGTTGTCACAAATCCCTGCCTATTATTTACACTCGTTGTTCTGCGATGTTCGCAGGTGAAGATGTCGTATACAAACATCAGCCCCTGGTTGTCTGGAAGCTGCTGTCACTCAAAAGTTACACTCACGTGATTGACTGATTTGGTGCCTATGGATGAGACAATGAACATTCTACATTGTTCAGTAATATTTAATGTTTGTTTTCATCCAAATTCATGTGGATAAGGTTATAGGCCAAATGTAATTGACATGGTTCACTATCATTTTTCATGTTTTTCTTTTTGATATTTTTTGGATTTTTTTTTTTTTTTTTTTTGAGAAGTTCCTGTGGACAAGCCAAGGCCAGTACTAGGCTAAATTACAGTAGGCCTACATGTTTCTTGATTCATTTTGCATTTTTTTTCTCTTTTTGACACTTTATTTTTCAAGTGAATAAATGTTGGCCTATATAATGGTATGGCAAAACAATGTCAATGTCTTATAGATGGACACAATTCTTTACAGTGACTTGCAGTGATGGTCGTCACCATCATTTTCCACATTTTTCAATTTTGATGGATGTTCCAAGTTAATAAATATGTTGACTGTATATGTTATCCCCAAACACAGTAATCAGAAAAACAGTGAAGACAGAGTCATGCCAGTGGTCACCCCAGCTGTAACCTTCTTGAGTTCAGTAAAAGTCTCAAACATCATCTGACCAGCAGTTAGAAAACTCCAGATGCACGTCAGTAAAATAACATTTCCATCGATCGCTGTGTGTCTGAAGAAATCTGTGTTTTTGACTGTGAAGTTGGATTTATACTTGTGCATTATGTTTTGCAGGCCACAGTTGCAGTTTATAAACTGATAAAATCAAATGTTCATATACTTTATAAATCAATCCCAACACTTCAATTATAGCTCCATCTTATTAGTATGTAAATGAAACATTTTACCAACTGTTACACGTGGAATTTTTCTGGGGGTAAAAAAAACCTTGATTGCTGTTACATAAGTCCTTAAACACTGGAATTGATAACTTGATAACAGAAATAATAAAATATTTGAAAAAAAAAAAAACGGATTTTAGTAGCACCTTTTACCTATTTATTTATTACACTGCCCCGCAAAGGGTGGAGGGGTATTATGTTTGAGTTGGTTTGTGTGTCTGTCTGTTTGTTTTCTTTATGCAAAAAATACCAGGCCGGTTTTCATGAAATTCCATTACATTTTTTGTGAATGTAGGTCAAAGGTCACAGTGTTTTCACAATGATAAGAGATAGGGCAACTCATGTCAAATGTGTGTCTGTGTGTTGGGGGGGCAATTGATTGTTTATTTATAACAAATAGTGTACATATGTAAACATATATATTTAAATTCAATTCAACTTCATACAACTGTCACTACTGACTTGGGAAATTTACAATGAAACTGTTTTAACTTGTGCAAACAAATTTAATTCTATTATCTATCTATCTATCTATCTATCTATCTATCTATCTATCTATCTATCTATCTATCTATCTATCTATCTATCTATCTATCTATCTATCTATCTATCTATCTATCTATCTATCTATCTATCTATCTATCTATCTATCTATCTATCTATCTATCTATCTATCTATCTATCTATATTTGTGTTTGTTTATTGTTAACAAGAAAAAAACTACATTCTTGACAGTTTCATCATATTGAGTTCTCGATGTTATTTTGCTGATACATTTAGTTTTAACTCACAGTGAACAGAGCATGAGCAGAATGGAGCATAATGGAGCAATACTTGATAGAGTTCAGTTACTGAAAAGTGAGTCTCAATACAATATATTACAAATGCATGGGATCCCTAAAACCTTTTTTCCACCATTGTAGGGGTACAGTGTGTGTTTGACCGGCCAAACTGTACTTTCTATTTTGGATATATTAATGTTGTGTATTTGTGCTTCAGCTTCTCCTTCTAACTACTGCTGATTGTCGTGTGTGCAGTTACAATTCTCAAGTCCATGTTAAGACTTTTTTTTTTATTTTTTTTTTTTTACAGTAATTACATGCAATTCTGGGTTTCGTCAGACTCCTTTAACTATGTAATCCTTAATAACAAAGCCTGTAACATAAATGATACACAAACAACCAAAGAATAAAAACTAAGACAAAAAAAAAAATCCAAAGCAGAGTATGGATGAGTGAGCAAGCTTTAAAATTGTAAATAAAGCTAATTTGTTTTGTGGTGTGTATGTGTGGACATGTGTGCGTCAGAGCGAACGGTGAAGTGGAGCGGCAAGGATGGGTAGCATCTGCATAGTGGTCCTGCCTCTATTTATGCAGTTATGAGACTAGATGTAAGTATAAACCACATTAGACTTCTCCCAAGCAGGAAATATCCTGGGTGTCAAGTTGCATTCTGTCAGTGTTCTCACTGATTGCTTCCTACATTTCATTATGCTAAATGCGGCTTTTTACACACGGCAAGTAGTGTTTTATAGAGAGGACGGCCAGGAGATGCATCCTGGGAGCGTCTGAGCATGCCAGGCGCGAACACACAGTGTCCCCAGCCAGCTGCTTATTGTGAACAGGTTTTTAAAAGCTTGTGACAGGGTGAACTGCAACAGCAGACAACCACGTCATCCTCAATCCTCTCGCTGCAATTCCAGTGGTTCAACAAGGCTGAAGACAAAGCCTCAGAGATCAGTTTGGCAAAGGGATACCAAACATATCTGCATTCGAAACCTGCTGCAGGAAATCCCCCCTTGGCTCGCTTAAGCCGTACAATAAAACAACACAAAAGAGGCAGGCAGTAAATTAGTTCAATCAGCTTAGAGTGCGTTGTCATAATGAAACTATTAAGCATGGAAATGTAGGCCAGCCTTTAAATTCAATTGGACTCTAGAAACACAACAAAGTTAGAACGAGCTGTAAATTGGCCCCCCTGAAGGCCGTATTACTGAAATGATCCAAAACAAACACATGGATCTGTGTGTGATCAAATGTCATAACCAAGAGGAAGCAAAAAAAAAAAAAAAAAAAAAAAAAAAAAGGGGGGGGGGGGGGGGGATCATGGGAAGGCAGATGTGCAGGTGGTCTGAGGGTACGTCACATGACCCATTAGCTCTTGGCAAAGTACAAACCCAACAATTGGAACAGGAATTAGCAGGTGCCAAATAAACGACTGGACTAATGTCAGGTTAGGCCACAGATGCTTCTCTGCAGCAGATACATGTCATTTGTAGTCGTCTGCATTTAGACGGAGGGAGGGAAGAGTACTGCCGCTGACATGTGCTGCTCAGCGGTTCCTCCTGTTCCGCTCGTTGGAGAGGGAATTACAAGTGACATCGACTCTTCCTGCTGCTGACATTTATTATCTGAAGGTCAGAATTGGAACAAAGTCAGAAGTAATATTCTTAATGTATTTTGTCTTTTCATGTTTTTCTGCCTTTTTTACTAAAATAGAAACTTTTAAGTACCTCCAAATTATAAGAAAAAAAACACTGTTATTGTATAGTTGTTACTATGATCAACTTTTGCAGTGCAGCCAGTGGAAAACATATAGAAGTATAGAAGTATAGATATACATACTGTTAACACAGTAGATACACATAATGTAAATGTACTGTAAATTGCACCTATACATGTTTTATCCAGGTTAATTTTTATTCTACATAGCTCTATTCATATGCTACTTCGTTAAATTGGATTCATTTTTATTATATTTTCTCATCTTATTTTTTAGTTTTTGAAATTTTATATTTGCTCCACTCTAATTTCTGTAGCACTGGTGTTTGTACATTTATGTTGTATTGCATTCTATTCTATTCTATTCTATTCTATTCTATTCTATTCTATTCTCGTCATCTGAACCCACTTTATCCTCACTAGGATCACTGGGGGCCTAATCCAGCTACAATGGGTGAAGGCGGGGTACACCCTGTATGAGTCTCCAGTTCATCTCAGGGCTGAACATATATAGACAAACAATCACTCTCACATTCACACCTATGGACAATTTAGATTAACCATTTAACCTATTAATCTATGTTTTTGGATGGTGGGAGGAAACCGAAGAGACCAGTGAAAACCCACGTGGACATGGGGAGAACATGCAAACTCCACATAGAAAAGTCTATTCTATTCTATTCTATTCTATTCTATTCTATTCTATTCTATTCTATTCTATTCTATTCTATTCTATTCTATTCTATTCCACACACATTACAAGACAGTGACAGCGATAGTTCCAGTGAGAACAATGAGTCAACAATCTCAGGTCCATTGTGGTCTACAGGGTCTGTAATGTCCACCTCATGCTTGTACCTGCTTCGTTAGGTACCATGAAGTAGTGGTACTAATGTAAGGAATGATGTTCAAAGGGAGAATGTGGATGTGGACAGGGGTCTGGCTCAGCACTAATGTTGGTCTAATGTTCTAAAATGCACATTGCTTTCACCTTACAATTGTTTTTCTTATATTTTTAATGTGACATGTGTGTGTGTGTGTGTGTGTGTGTGTGTGTGTGTATGTGTGTGTGAACAGTAAATGCTCTTAAGTATCATTATTATTCCATGTTCTTTTATGACTTAATTCTGGATACTGACAGAGAGAAGCCCCCAATAAAAGCCCCATGTTGGAGCTGTGGGCTGACGTGCTTCACATTGTCCTGTGGAGAGGAATGGAGGGGCTGCCAGTTCTTCTACAACTTGCCACCAACACGAAAGCGTCAGTGCACGGAGCTGATAACAAAATATGCAGCGTCAAGCCTTTGATAAACAAGCTGCTACCCCTCCCTGCTGGGACAAACCATCTTTCTGTGAGCTGAGGCTGGAGTGTTTTCTATTCTAGTTCCACTACTACGAGTACCACTAGCTGTCATTTGGACTTCCCAAAACATGTGACAAACGCTGAGTTTTGAGCCATTTGTATGAGGACAACAATAAACACTTATATTCTACACTGAACCTGATTAGACACACTGTAAACATGTATCCCCTGTGACCTTGAGCAACAACTACATACATAGATTATTTAAAGTTAGCTTGTATTTAACCATTTCATCTGTAACATAGTTATTATAGTGATAAATCCTGATAAATTGGGAGGTAGCCCCCACATTGTGATGCAATATATTTAAGTATTATAAGGCTATTAACCCCTTGATGCATGAATTAATAGAACATTAGTCCAGATTTTTTCCCTTAAGTGTTTTCATTCCTCTTTAAGAATGAAAAAAGCAATGTGATTGAAATCTTTGTAATGTACCTATATTTTATGGAGTTACAAAATTAACCACTCAGCTGGACAACATGTGTTTAAGCTTTGAAGCAAAGAAATGTGTATTTAAAAATGCAATATCAGTAAAACATTTTAATGAAATTTTTGTTCAAGAAAATTGTTAATTCCACTAATAACAACAAGTAATTCATTTACACGTAAGCATGTTAGTGCAGATCAGGTATTACAGACAAGTTATAGTATTGATATGAACTGACTGATAAGGAATTAAAACAACATAACCCATGAATATACAAGGTATTAGACTTGGTACAGAACTCAGGTCAGTACCATTCATGGTAGAATTAAAACAAAAGGAAATTTATTAAATAAATATTCTTTCATTCATGGCAAAAAAAAATGCAGTTTTACTTATGCCTGTACTTTATTATAATTGAGAAGTTGTACTAATTTTTTTTTACTTGAATTTAGTAAAGGAGTTGAATCAGTACTTCTACTTTTATAGGAGTATTTGTCCACACAAGTAGCTGTACTTCTACTTAACGTGTGACTTGTATTTGTATTATTTACTGGTTATGATTTAAATATTCTCATCTTATTCATCCAGTTATTTTATCTGTATTAGTATAAGTTATTGTTATTTTTCTTTGTTTATCATATGTATTTTTACTTGTATCTTGGATGCCATTTGCTGAGGGGGGGGGGTTTGGGCATCATCGTTAGGGTCCTGCGGTCTGTGAGTCATTCTGAACAAAAAATGCTCAAAAGAGGAACTTCACATCCACACATTCAGGGGGGTAAATATCTGCCAGTCCAGTGATAGAGATCAGCAGAGGACAAGTGCATTCTGGGAGCTTCTTTACCTCACCGGCAGACAATGGAAAGGACAGGTTCTATGACACAGATGTGACCGGTGCGTGCGCTGTGTCCATCAAGATGCCAAAGGATGAGGACGAGCTCATGGTGTTTGGTGATGACAAACTCGTCAGCATTCAAGACCCTTGGTGCTGAGGGCGTCCATGTACACGGTGGCCATTTGAATTCTGTTTTCATATCAGGAAGTGGAAAACGGACAACGGGCCATCTCCTGTCTCATAATCAGAGAATGGGAAACGAGGAACCAACCTATTTTGGATTTCAAAACGAGAAACATCCTTTTCTATAGTTCCTTTGCATGTTCATGGATGAGAATTAGGGAAAATAAAAACAGGGATAGTTTTTCATCACTGATTCTGCTGCCCGCGTGTGGCCGGGCCTTGTGGAACTGGCGCTGGCCAACACTTTCATTGCACCCTGGGGTTTCTGGGAAAACCTCTGACTCGTGCATGTGTTAGACTCCTTAGTCCATGTTTCAAGGTTGGGTGAGTTGCAGACATCACTGCTGACCACTGTTACCTGTTGTACGTGTGCCGGTTCCCGCATCGTTGACGCGACACAGTTGTGGCGCACTGAGGACAGTCTGCCCCGGTCCGACAGTCGCACCGGGGCCTGATAGCCGGGGAAGAGAAGGAGCAGCAAGCACGACCTCAGGAAGTGGAGAAGTCAGAGTAAAGAGCATTGTAAAGCCGGAGCTGCGACCCACCTTTGCCCCCTGACCCCTTCCTGGCCGACCCAGAGCCGGTCGCAGCGTTTTTTTGATAAATCGCACCCTGCTTAAATCTTTGTAACATACTGTAGGCTGTAGGTATTACATTAAATAATTGCTTTAAATGGAAACAGCATGAAATAATTGTCTCAGATACTTTGATTTGATTTTGATTTGAATGATTTATTTCGAACGTGTGTAAAGTGCAACAATTATCAATACAACAATAATAATAATGATAATACTACACAATGCCATGTCCAAAAAGGAGTAGGATGAAGCATAAGCTTATTTAATCCTACCCCTTCTTCACTTCCCCAATAACCTGAATTCATCGTATAGCAATATAGTGCATAGTACAAATACAAATGATGCTAATAATAAAAATAATAACACTAACAATAATAACAATACCAATAATAAATAACTGAAGTACTAAACATATACATTTTCAATTAATTCATTTTATTATTGTGTCCTGCATAAGAATATGCCAAGCCTTTACATGGGCTTATAAGGCACCAAAAGCAGATTTTGTCTTAAATACCAGACAATATGCAAAGCAGACGTAAACAAGAGAATGTAATTACCTAAATAAACAAACACATCTGTCAATTTTTTCAGGCTTTACAAACAAACAATACAAATTTACATACATTTGAACTGAACAACCATTTCATCATATCATTATCAGTGCTCCAGAACATAGCAGGCTTGCAGATAAACATCTCATTAAACAAGTATATAATGTCTTTTTCAGTGGACTTTTTATTTATTAACTTTTTGATTTTTTCAAAATAGAGCTGTGAAACTCTCATCCATTATAATTCCTGAGTCCTGACACTCTTAAAAGTGGATATGTTACCACAAAACTGAGACTAACTAAGAACTAACTATAAGCTATCAGACCCGAGGAGTCTGGTCTAGTTAAATATTTCTCAGTTTTTCTGATTCGATTTCCACCTCTGATCTCACTTTTTAAAGGAGAGGAGTGAATTTGACCATTTGAACTCCTGATTCATACCATTATAAAACCTTATGAGAATTTTATTCAAGATTATACATAATGTTCTATATGTAACATACATATGTTCTATATGTAACATATATACAACAATAAATGCATTATACTTACAAATGTAATTTGTATAACTTGTATGTAATAAAAAGGGACACTGAAAATAAAAATAATAATATTTTGAGAAAAAGTTGTAATTTCTTCATAAAAATCAACATATTATGACAATAAAGTGATTTTTTAATTTAGCATTTTATGAGAACAAAGTTATAAAAATAAGAAATATCAGAGGAAAGTCTATTGTCTTCAAACGAGGAATCCGCAGTGCTTTATGAAATTACACAAATAATGAAACCGTCTTCGGTGGAGTTGTTTTTCACAGATTTTAATGTCTAGTATTCAGCTGGAAATTTTGACAGTATTTTTTTTATATAAATAATCCATTTTTATTGAGAATATACTGACTTTTCACCTGAAATATTATGGTTTTATTCTCAAAATATCCTCAGTGTTGCTGAAATTCCCCATTATAAATTGGTCACATATTATTTCCTGGTTTTTCAATGAAAGATTTTAAATATTTAAGAAAAGAGCAGAGAATAAATTATTGAAGTGGATTCATAAGCTTCTCGTTTATTATCTGTCCTCCTTGTTGTTGAATGGGGAGGGGTGTGTGTGTGTGCTGCTTTGTTTGGAAATGGATGCAGGGAGTTTTTACATAATTTTACAGAAAATGAATGTTCAGTCTGGAAGAATATTAAAGACTTTGAGGAGAGTTCAACCTTAACCCTGTAGATCAGAGATGCTCAACCCTGGTCCTGCAGAGCTACTATCCTGCATGTTTTCGATGTATCCCTCTTCCAACACACCTGATGCTCATTATCAGGCTTCTGCAGAGCTTGATGAAAGGTTTATCATTTGAATCAGGTGTGTTGGAAGGGGGATAAATCTACTGTAAAACGTGCAGGATAGTAGCTCTTTAGGACCAGGGCTGAGCACCCCTGCTGTAAAGCCTGAACCATTGAATCACTGCTAGATTATTTGAGTTTTTTGAAATTGGAGCTTTTATTTGTTCTTCTGAACAACCCAAAAATGATTTTCCAATATCATTTTTCATGTATAAGTTTCAATTTTGTGTCATATTTGATACATTTGGTCTCAGGGCTCAAACACAATTACTTTTGAACAAACAAAAACATAATATAACACAAACATATCGAACAAATCCTTTTCAAATCATTAAAGTTCTGCCTCCTTCCTCATTCTTGTAGTGTCACTGTAAAGGCCTCTGGTAAAACAATTCCTCTCCCCTGGTGGTTTATCTGTGTATTGCATGTATCTAATTGTATACATCAGGTTCTTCAAGACAAAAAAATGTCACTGATCATGTAAATGGATTCGAAACTCATATATCAAATATGAAATGTTCAGCGTTATAGGGTTAAGTATCAGTGCATGTATATCATGTAATGACAAATGTGTGTTTATATGATGATCATCAGAGTGGTTAATGGGAAACATGACACGTATAGAGGAGATCTGACATTATTCCAGTGTTGTTTTATGTTTAAGCCAGGACAATGTGCATTTCTGTTGTACTGCTTTTCCTCTCTATTCATATTTCCACACTCCTTTTTGCAGTCATTTCACTCACACAGTGGAAACAACAAATTAAATCAGGGGTGGAAACAAAGCGGCCTTGTAATATAACAGCTGTGTCACCAGCATTTTAATTGAATTTACTTAATTTCTGATTGTTAATGATGGTGTTGTGGAGCACTGTGCTGTTTGATGTCATCTTTAACTGTACTGCCGTCTGTTGTTGTTAGACTTGCCTGAAAATTGGTTCAGACACAAAGCGGGGAAAAATGTACCTCATTAAACATTGAAAGAAGAGAGCTATTATTGCAAATTATTTATTGCATCCTTAGTGCTGTAATGTCTGTACGAAGCTATGTCCATTTGTCACCCTAAATTCATGACAATGAACAAAAAACAAAACAAAAGAGAGCAAAAATATGTGAGAAAAAAAAGTGTTTTAATGCAGTATATCCCTCAGTCTACCTGGAGTGTTTATTAAATATACTGGTAACATACTGGACGCATAGGTGGGCTTTCACAAACCCACGCACACTGTGGTCTAGGAAGGAAAAGTGACCCTCAGCAAGGGTACAGGTGACATCTTTTACAGATGAGCGTGAGGAAGATGGGATATAAATACAGTAGTGACAAAGGTGAGAGTTTAAAGGTGTCAGGTGTACAGTTGGCAATAACAAAAAGGTTGTTGGGGCCAGGAGACGGGGGTCGATGTGGATCCTTGGAGTGGTCAAAGGCTTATTTATGATCAGCGAATGGTTACAGTAGAAAAAGTGAGGACTGTAGGAGTTTTTCTGCCTTTAAACACAAATACTACTACTACTACTACTACTACTACTAATAATAATAATAATACGTATTATTATTATTATTATTATTATTATTATTATTATTATTATTATTATTATTATTATTATTATTATTATTATTATTATTATTATTATTATTATTATTATTATGTCTTTCAGCTTCTGAATGTTGAGTACTTCAGATTCAGTTTCAGATTTATTGTCATTCGATCAATGGAAAATATATACTTACCCATGTCTCGGTCTTATAGCATCAGAAAAATAAAACAATAAAACAGAAGATAGAATATAGAATATATAAAAGGAAAATAGGGTAGAATATAAACTGCCAAAAAACATGTCCAAAAATGACACAGTATGCAGAAACAGAACAGTTAAAAAGTGGTGTAGTTTAAGTGGTGTAGTTGTTTGATCCAATAAAAATAGGTGCTTAACAACAGTTCAAAGTAGATGACTGACACATCATCTGGCCTCTCTCCTCCACTGCCATCGTCTTCATGGAGTCTATTGTGATGTAAAGGCAGTGAATCCTTTCCTGCTGTTGCTGTCTTCTTCAGTTTCTCTAATGTTTGCACACCCTGGGATTACATTTTTATTACAAATACAAAGCCTCCCACTAAAAAAAAAAAAAAAAGCCTGTGTTGTTTTGAGCAAAAAGGCATTTCCAGATCTAAAAATATAACAGAGATCTGATGTCTGGCCAATTGGTTTATGAGCCAAATCACACTGATCTCCTGTGAAAGGCATCTCCATAGTGTGATGGTTTTAGCCTTACAGTTCCCTCCAAAAATACCTAATTATGTTTTCAAGGAGGAATTGAAGACTGAATTTGTAATTGCTGCATGGCTTTCATGACATAAAGTGCTGGTATTTAAATTCTAAGCAATATTTACTGTGCATTTGAACAAACAGTACAGTCAGAAAATGAAAAGAAGATGGTCAATAAGAAAGCATGTCTATCTTAAAAACACATTCTTTTTCTTTAGGCAAAAGTGAAGTAAATAAACATTTATGGACTGATATGGTATGGAAGCGCTGTCGCAGCATTCTCTCCGCCTCCTCCGCTCTCACTCTCTCAGGTCAACAGTAAAAGGATCCGACCCACAGATTGACTTATCTACCTGAATCCAATTTTCATGTTCACTGACTGCAATGAGCGGCTTCATTCCAGGATGAATTACGCTTTTTCTATCAGCTTTTGATAAACAAATCGAGTGCTGCTTCAAGCCCCGAAAGGAAAAATGTTGAGCATTCAGTATGAATAAATCACAGGTTAGAAGCACACACGTCAGGGGCAGATTTTATTTAGAAACTAAGTCATGATACCATAATGTGTCTACGTTTAGCAATGAAAAAAATAAGTTTTTCTTTAAATCAAAGCGCCGCTTCTAAAAATTATTTTCATCATATTTGGTTTCTGTTTGTCCACATATCAATGCACCTTAAATGTAAATAGAGGCAAAAATAAACCTGATTTTCTTTTTTAGTTCTCCTCTAAAGAAACACAATGAAATTCAATCACTGAAAACCCAACATTGGAACATAACCTTATTTGTGTGCATTAATGATTTTATTGATATTATTTGGATATTTCATAATACAGGCATCTGCAGATGAGGGGGGGGGGGGTGCAGGTCCATCCACCAGACCACCAGGTGAGGGAGGAGGTCTGGGGTCACGGGTCAGCACAGGACAGGGGAATCCGCGTGACTAGCCATGAACAGACTCGGTATGTAAGATAGGTTAAAGTGATTACAAATACAGACACAAGAGAGAGTGAGAGAGAGAGGGAGAAAGAGAGGGAGAGAGAGAGAAGGACTCAGTGCCTGTACTTCCTCCAGCATTCTATTTCCTAGGGCAGTTTAGACTGAACTATGTCTTCAGTCTGTTTTTAACTAACCTGACCATAGGCTTTCTGAAACAGGAATGTTTTTAACCTAATTTTAAATGTAGAGACTGTGTTGGTCTCTCTAATATTAAATGGAAGCTGATTCCATAGGACAGTAACCATGGTAACTAAAGCCTCTAGCTCTTACTGGACTTCTACAGACCCTGGGAACTTTCAATAGACCTGCATTCTGAGAATGAAGGTGTTCTATTGGGCTCGTACGGAACCAGATCATCTTTAGGATAAGAGGGGCCCATACCATTAATGTTTTTTTTTTATGTAAGGAGGAGGATTTTAAACTTAATTCTAAACTCAACTGTAAGGGTGAAGGGTTTGGAGCACAGGGGTGATGTGCTTTATTCTGTTTGATACTGTTAATAATCTTGCTGCTGCATTTACCAATTGAACACTTTTTAAGGAATAAGGTGATCAGTGGGGAGGGGACATGTTTTTCAGGAGGGGGGGCTGATCAGCCTGAGCGGACCAGCAGTCAGAACGTAGTGTTCACGTAACAGTCATAGATGTTCCTTCAAAGACAGATTTGTGAGCAATATTTAAGAGAATCAGGTCTTTTGTGTACATAGAAAAACCTCGATCTGTGAGTTCAGCTCAAGAAAAATGAGCGTAAAGAAAAGCGTTGCATTTATATTTGTGTTCAGTGTATATATAGTCATTGGAGCGGTGAATCGGCTGGGATGAACATCACCACCTCCAAGTCTGAGGCCATGGTCCTCAGCCAGAAAAGGTTACAGTGGGCTCTCTGGGTTGGGGGGAGGGTCCTGCCTTCAAGTACCTCGGGATGTTATTCACGAGTGACAGAAGGATGGAGCGGGAGGTCGACAGGTGGATTGGGGCGGCATCTGCAGTAATGCGGGTGTTAAATTGATCCGTTGTGGTGAAGAGGAAGCTAAGCCAGAAGACAAAGCTTTCAAGTTACAAGTCGATCTATGTTCTCACCCTCACCTATGGTCATGAGCTTTGCATCATGACTGAATGAATGAGATCACGGGTACAAGCGACCGAAATGAGTTTCCTTTGCAGGGTGGCTGGGCTCAGCCTTAGAGATAGGGTGAGAAGCCGGGAGGGGCTCCGAGGAGAGCCGCTGATCCTCCACGTCGAGAGGAGCCATTTGAGGTGGCTTGGGCATCTCATGAGGATGTCTCCTGGACCTCCCTGGGGAGGTGTTCTGGGCATGTCCATCCGGTCGACCCAGGACACGCTGGAGGGATTATATCTCTCGGCTGGCCTGGAAACGCCTCAGGATTCCCGTGGAGGAGCTGGCTGAGGTAACTGGGGTGAGGGAAGTCTGGACTTCTCTGCTGGGGCTGCTGCCCCCACGACCCGGAGATGATGACAACATATATATGTTCTGTTTATGAGATTATATATTAACATACAGTCTAAAGTCATGTCTGGCTAGTCTTAATATTGACAGAAACAAAGTATAGCCACAAAGATTTTAACTGAAAAAGTTGAACTAATAAAGAGTTAGGAGGTGAAACTTGGAGATGACCCAGAACAGAACAGATCTGACATGCTTCACAACCCAACGAATTCATGAATCTGTTTATTTACCCCATGTTTGCAAAGAAACTACAAAGTATCTCTGAGACTGGTTGAAGCCAGGCTCTTGTTTTTCACCCAGTAACATTTTGAAACAGTCTCATCAGTTCACTGTGACTGAATGCCACCCCCCCCCCCCCACACACACACACACACACACACTCTAGGACGTTCTAATGTCATTAGTGATAGTGAGAGGACATTAGAAAGAGGAGACAAGCAGGGCTGGTAGAGACATGAACACAGCAGGGGATGTGACAAGCAAGCGAAGGCTGGATAATTTACTTGGTCGACTCCTGATGGATGAGGTGATTTGAAGCAGGTGATAAGATATTTAGATTCTAATTTGATGTGAAGAGTGCAGGAATGTTTTCTGGACTCTACTGAGGAAAATGTCAGCGAGTATATAACATTACCGAGACAATAATTACATAAGAGTCAGATCACGGTATAAATCAACGTCTGTTTTGTTCCTTTGTATCTCTGTTACATAAATAAATGAAACCTCACTGTATCTGATGACTGTTGTCAATGTCCTGCAGCCACAATGACCAAATACATTGTTGGCCTTTTGTCTAAAAATTAAAAATGACCAATAGCCAGTGATATATTTGTCCCTGGAGAAAAGGGTACACTCAATTTTTGCCCTTTTTTTAAGTAGGGCAAAAATTCATGAACTGCATGAACTCACTATTCATGCAGAAGTGGACCTTACAGACCATGTAGACCACATTAGACCTGACTAATGTGGTCTAACTTAACTAACTTAATATTAACTCCCTGGCCTCATTGGAACTGTTACTGTCACTGTCATGAAATGTGTGTGGAAATGGGCAAAACTAGTCACTGATGAAGAGTTAAACCATGACTCTGTCCAGTGTTAAATACATACCTCTGCAACGTCCACAAGGGGGACTCCTTCAAGGACCGTGGACTCATTATCATGCTCATTGCACCTTAGACCATGGACCTTAGTTGTGACACTTTATACAATATTAAAGCTCCCACAACAAATGTACCCAATACAGCTCATTCAGTCATGTGTTCTACTCTGTCATGTGTTTTACTCTGTTAAATTTCATTTTATTGTATGTAAAAGGTAAATGTTCTCATCATGAAAGATCCTTTGGTTTCCAGGCCTGAATAAGAACTAATAAGGAAAAATACCCTCTAGTTTGCTTGAGAGTATTCATGTTATTTTATTTTTTTCTATCTTCTAAAACAGTGTACTTCTCAGATCATTACCCCTCACTTATAAAACCAAAAACCAATGCTAAAATAACACAAGCAAGAAAACAACTCAGTTTCCCACACTGATGAAAGACATGGAATTGTCAATAAATGAAGGACTCGGACTGATTTAGGATTCATTTGTATGAGTAAATTAACATTTGTTATTCTACATTTGTTATTCTACGGCCCTCAAGAATGTTGCGGCAGCTCTTGTTCACTTTGAATGATGTCAGCAGGCAAATTTTTTTTGATAATCGCCCGCTGCACCGTTAACGCCCACTGCCCATGGCAACGGGTTTTGTCACTTCAGATTCACTGTACCATATCACTCCGCAGGTAGTTCGGACACTTTTAAAGTAAATATTAGCTTTGTTGTAACTGCTAGTTTATCCAATGTTAACCTATCCTGATGTTATCATGACCGTCGTCAGGAAATCAGGGGAAATTGCCGTCCTCCTCTCGTACAATATCTCCAGGGCCGAAGTAAGTATTTTACCCCTCGGTTAACTCCTCTATGCTGGTTTTTAGAAAACAAGGAGCGGTTTCAGTGAGCTTCGTTTTCAGTATTTATTTGCAAGAACGGGTCAACAATAAGCGGGATAATGCATGGCCCATGAATTACTATCAAAAAAAAATTCCCCTTCTCCCCGTCGGGGAATGTTTTTTTGATAGTAACTCATGGGCCATGCATTATCCCTTGCTTATTCCACCCCCAGAAGAAGAGAGGGGTATTGTTTTTGTTTCAGTTTGTTTGTTGATCTGTCTGTTTGTTTGTAAGCAGCTTTATGCAAAAACTACTGGACCAATTTCTATGATTTTTTTTTTCAGGAAAGAGTCAAGGTGGGCCAGAATATATAAAATTTTTGGTGAATGTATATCAAAGGT
This sequence comes from Siphamia tubifer, assembly GCA_020466265.1. Taxonomy (NCBI): domain Eukaryota; kingdom Metazoa; phylum Chordata; class Actinopteri; order Kurtiformes; family Apogonidae; genus Siphamia; species Siphamia tubifer. Next base: position 21,828,870 of record CM035793.1, on the reverse strand, counting down.
CAGTCACCAAAAATGTGTTTTTGCAATGATAAGAGATCAGGTAAAATGTGTGCTTGGGGCGTGGGGGGTGGGGTGGGGGGTTGTCCCGGGCACCACTTGTTTATATTGTCTTTGAAATTATTGCCTCCAGATATATTAAATCAAGCCGACTGTATTTGTTTTGTGAACGTACCATTTACAGTGCTCTAACATGCTAAATTTATTCACCTTGACAGAATGTGGGCTAATATATTCAGCATGGCCCCCACCCCTACATCTGAACTATTCAAGCATTAGCCAGCCACAGAACGTTACATTTTTGGGAGATCTCGATTTGTGGCCAAGGACAAAAGAGAACAGCTTGTCTGAATGTCACACCTGTTTGAACTGCAAAGGGCTCAATCTTAAGACTCAGTAAGCTGGAACTGGCTGTAATGCAATGCCATTACAGTAGAAAAGCAGGTCAGGGCTGCTGAGGCACAGTTCAAAATGCAGCTCTGGGTGAACTCAAGTCTTTTCACCTTGGTAAACTAAATGCTGGCTGCACAGAGTGCCAAGCAACATATCCCTTCTTTGACCTTCTCATGGATAAAACACCCAGTTAAGAACAGAAAACAAAATAATTTCCCTATAAATGTGTATTTAACCCTTTAACCCTTGAGACATTATTTCAATGGAATGAGCGGCTTGGATGTTTTGGCGCCTGGTTGATCATGAAAAGTCGGTAAAGGCATAAAAAAATAAAAATAAAATAAAATAAAAAGAGGATAATACACAACACTGCAAACAAAAGTAAAAACAAACAAGGCAGTCAGAGACAGCAGACGTCTGTCAAGGCTTGATTTGACATTTGACGTGATGGAGCCATAGGTGTTGACCCATCTGAGGTCTGAAGGTGAGATGATGTGAATGAAAAAAAACCTATCTTGTCTGAATCCTGAGATATTACCACTGATGTGCTTTAAATGTTGACCTTTGGTGTGACCTTAACCTTTGACCTTCATTGCTCAAAATCTAATGGGTTCTTCCATGCCTCGTTATCTATCATTCCTGAGAGTTTAATCAATATCTGTTCAGAACTTTTTGCATAATCCTGTTGACATACAGACAGACAGACAGACTCAAATTGAATACCTCCTTGGTGGAGATAAAAATGATAATTGAGGGAAAAAGTGTAAAAAAAAAAAAAAAAAAAAAAAAAAAAAAATAGAAGGACCAAACTTTCTTTTTTTAATGTGTTGGTCTCACCAAATCCCCCCACATTTCAAAGGCAGATCATTTCTTTCTTGTTCAGCAAATAGTTGAATATTTATGAATATTCAAAATAAATCATACATTCCAAATGCTCACCACAGACATGTTAGGGGTTAAAGGGTGTCTATAGATCATATATGTATGCTTCTGTGCGATGACTTTTGTTTTAAAATATGTCTTATTGTGGAAGTCATCTGGGAGTCAATATTCATCATTTTCTAAGTAAACAGTTGATATTGTTGCAGATGTAGAAAAGCAGAAGCGCCTGAAGTATAAGCATAAACAACTGTGTTTCAGGTTCTGTCCAAATGTTTTTATTAACATGAATATAGGTACAACAGACAATGGAAAGTTTCGTAATAAAATTAGCCAGAGAAACATCAGATCAGCTCAAGATCAGAGGGAGAAATCCACCACATATCACCAAATATCAGGTAATATCTGTCCTATAATGGAAGTTTATTTTGTGTGTCACTGTATGTAAGCAAGGCATCAATAGTCTGCAGGATACATACAAGACAGAAACAATAAATTAATCACTTTTAATAAATCAACACCCTTATAAATATAATTTGGTTAATGACACTGAGTTCATATTTTTACAATATTTACTGTAGACCTGCTCTTTCCAGAGATATAATGGTGCAGTAATAAGGTAGAACTGGTCATGTGTAATTGAAATAGCAGTGTGAAATGATGTTTTTATGCCTAAAATAGCACCAAAGGTGTGAAATAAATACAATAATTTGAAATGTCTGATTTACCTTTAATGTGAACCTGAATATAAAATTGCTTTGAAGCACAAACAGCATTTATTTCTCTTTCTTTGCATTTCCAGCAAACTACCTATTTGGTAAATACAGCATGACTTTTTTTTATTTTCAATAGAGGTTAAAAACACTTTGTGCACTACAATGACTCCTGAAAATTATTGCATTTATTGTAAATAGTTGTTTTTCTGGACCACTCATTTTTACAGTAGAGTCAGGGCCATGTTTCATGATGAAGCACCAATGTCTAAAAATAAACCAGAGGGATGGAGTTTGTATGTCAAAGAGTTTGAGTTTGTTGGTGGCAAATATTGATGCTGAAGAGAATCCCAATTATTTTTTGGTGACTGTGCCTTAAAATGGCGTTATGCATAAGCTCAATTTAATTGGACAATTAAACAAAATATATAATGTAATGCTTTTGAATTTGCTCAATCCTGAATTCAGATTTGTGTCAAGTTGAGTATGAGTTGCATTAACTTTTCATTTTACATTGTAATAACTTTTAATCCTTACATCTGCTCAGAGCCAGACCGTCATTTATGTGAACTAGACGGATGAGTTATACTCGCGGATCTACAATAATTAATAGCATTGAAGCCATGACACGAGGAATTTGTTTGTAAAGTCTACATTCTTAGAAAAAAAACCTTACTTTTATTTTTGAAAAGTTGTGGCCCACTGAACTGATCCATGAAATGCCAGGGAATTTAAAGGCTCTGTTCTGACTTCCAGAATAATAAACACAAATGTAAAATGCCAGATCAACTATTGCCATGCCCACACACACTCACCTAAACTCACATAAACACAAGAACTCCATGAAGCTTAACGCAGAACACAACATAGAATGTCAAACACCCACAAAACTATGGAGCAACCTCCCCACAGCAACATTAAGTGTCATTCAGATTGATTTATTGATGACCTGCCAACTTCAGGCTGTGTACTGGGGCTAATCCAGGCCTCAGAATAAAATTTGCATATCATTTGTACTTAATTTAATTAAAAGTTGGTTAAACCGTACCTGTGTGGACTCTAGCTCCAGGCAGCATGGCCACAAGGATGAAGTCAGAAACTTGGCTTTCCTACATTTCACAATAAAGAAATAAGAGTTAACAGAACTACTCTTGTTATTATTGAAACCCAACTGAAATATATTAACCAGGCCAAAAAATATAAGGTTAGTTTTTTACAGTGTAGAGGAACACAATAATGCTTTCAAAGCACCAATCATCAACCAGATAGAGACCCTGAAGAGCAGGAAAACTGTCCCTTGTTGGCAGGGGCGGATCTATGGGCGGCCTGGGTGGGTAGGGCCCACCCTGATTGACAGCTGTGCCCACCGAATCACAAGCTCAGAAACAAAATTCTAGACTGATTTTTGTTGCCTCATCAAACTGAAATGTTGATCAATATCCTTAATATACTTATTTATTTGTAAACGTCAATGGAAATAAACTATGTATATTTAATTATTTGTGCTTATTTTACAAAAAAAAAATTCAGTTTCAATTCCAATTACGTTGTTATACGTGTCCCCCTGTCTAAAAATAGCCGTCTAGATATATATAGATATAATCTGGTGTTAATCTCATTTTAAAGGTGTCATTCCGCTGAAAACCACTTTTCCATGTTCTTTTTGGAATCTGATGGGTCACCCAGACTTACCAACACATGCTGCCTTTGAAAGTGGTTTGTCACCTCCACTGGCTGCATACCACATTCACAACAACGAGAGGAACAAGGGACGCAGAAAAAGATGGACATTAGCGTCACCCATGTAGGGTTAAGCCCATCCCCCATTGCAGTGAATTTGAAGTAGTATTAGCATTAGCATCTACAAGAGAAGACGTCTCCACAGTAGCTACTGCACAAACTTGAAAAAAATGGCGGCTCAAACTGGTTCATGTGCTCTCTGTTGAAATAAAGCCTGTTTTTTTTCCCTGCATGTTTTCAGAACAACAATGGCATGAAACCTAGCTGGATGCTACTCTGGTCAAGGTCAACACATATAGAGAGCGAGAGGGGAGCGGGAGTGTTCCTTCATGCATTCTGAGCCAATCAGAGACGCCTCATCACGGCGTCATGGACATGTATGAGGAAGTATCGGTAAACTCTGTTGTTCAACATCAATTCATTTTCCTACCATGAAAAAACAGCTGGAAACAAAACAATCCAGATGTTTTTTTAAAATAGAACCAACACACAATGTATTCAATAACAATGGAGAACACAGTAATATTAATGACATAACCATAGAATGACAACTTTAAGGTTAAGAAATGTAATAAGTATGTATTTTAATAGTTCTGCAGTCATAATGAAAAGGTGAAGTTGTGTAACTATTCTGTTGATGTACAGGTTTGCAATTGACAGGTAATATTAAGTTATGTGGTGTCATTTGATGAGTTAGCAAGGACAGAAAAATACAATGATGGATGGATGGATGGATGGATGGATGGATGGATGGATGGATGGATGGATGGATGGATGGATGGATGGATGGATGGATGGATACCAAAGTGGGAAACTGCAGCAAATCTAAGATGTACATAGAAAAACGTACCCGTATTTACTAAAAATAAACATGTTCATATTGTTGTTGTAATACTGTTGCATCATTGTGCCAGTGTTTAGCTCAAATCACTGCTTTTCTGTAATAAGCAGAATTAGACACCGTATTTCCATGACATTAAACTTTATGACTAGAAAAAGTCATCAGCTATTCAGGCCCTGAAGCTTCAATCGGCCCTAGTACGATTTTAGTTAAAGAGGTTCCTGCATGATTAGCTAATTTTCCATCATTGTTTTCAGATAGACCCTGTGTCAAAATGTAATTTGAAGAGCTGTCTTATTCTGGCTAATATTTTAGTGCCTTTTTCTAATGAAGTTATGTTTAATAAAATGACAGAATAAGTGAAAGTGACCTTCTCTTTACACTGGAGTTAAGGAGGTCAAAGAGGCGGCAGGACACTGTTATGTGGTGGTTCATATTTGGAAAGCTCCTTTCTATTGTGGTTCCTTTTAGGTTTTCATGGCAGAAGTGGTAGCAATAGTATACTTTATATTTTAAGAACTTAACAGCTGTTTAGTACCTGATAATATATCGTAAAACATAACATGACCTCTGTGACTTTCTCTTGTAACTTCGCTTCTGTATCCAAACAGAAACTGAAATTGAATAACTTGTAAATAGTTGCCATAGTCCTTTCTTTCTGTTTTTTTTTTTTTTTTTTTTCCCTCAGTCTTTTGTTCTTCGTTGGTACTTACAGTGTAACAGCACCTCAATTCACCTTGCTTGTCTTCTTCATTTTTTTGGTGGTGTTGACAAAAGAACCCTGACAGAGTCTGACACTGCCTGCTATTCTCTCTGTGATGTGGACACATGCATTTTCTGGGTGTTAAGAATACTGAATGATTTCTAACCTTATCCAGGCAGGTGATGGGCAGGCCAAGCTGAAGGCTGTGGATAGTCGCCCTGCTTGGAGTAATTAATGAGACCCCATCAAACGCTCACTTCGCCGAGAAGCTGCGTTAGCCTGTTAGCGTCTATTACCTTGAAGCCCTGACTCGACACTCTGCATTCATGCCGACAAATTGGAGTCTGACGATTGCAAGACTTTGTAAAGTTTAACAGTTTGCCAGGACATTAAGACATGGGTAAAACATATGGTTTACCATGTTGTATAGGTTTCCTTTAATGATTTTCCTACATTTCCAGTGGTGTAAAGAGATGACAGGACTGATTCAGAGGAAGATAAAGTTGAGAAAAGATAAGATATTCTTTTAAGTTTCAGTATTGCAACGCCCAAGAACGGGAACAGAAAGAAAAGTAGCATGAAATGGAATAAGATAAAGATACAGAATATCAGAAAAATATATACAGCAGAGAATATTAAATAATAGAGAAACTGTTAAAACCCTTATTCACAGTAAATAAATATAAATAAAAGGTGACTTATTTATTAGTTATTGCACACATGATGATTGACAGAAAAGTGAAAGAGAAGTAATAGTTAAATAAAACTCTATTAAGGGAAGAGAAGGTGCCTTTCCATCATAGTTTTTTGCAAAACAATAAATTGACAAATTGACAAACTATATTTGCACTTTGAATGTGTTTCCATTGACAGTTGTTTTCGGCATCCCATGAGAATTCAGTGCTGGAAGATGGACCTTTTGATGTCGTGTTAGCACGCTGCATTTCTCTGCTGCTTGTTATCTAAAATAGGAGTTATGTTTTTCTCGTGAATTATTTCAAGAAAAGTTTACGTCTACTCCTCTGTCCATGTGTATCGTGCCCTTTTTACTCCGAGAGAAGTGATCATGTGACTATGTACGTCACGTCCTGTGATGTATAATTGCATAAAACGTGTTTCTATTGCACTTTTGCTATATATTACAATATTGAAACGTCTGAAAAACCACCTCATGAAAGCTTAAACATATTTATTGATATTTGAGGTTTTTTTTAATTATTATTCAGGTGTTTCCATTACCAGTGTTTTATAGCGCTATTTACATTTTGCAAATTTCCAAGTGTAATGGAAACACTGCTATTGAGAAGAATGAATATGTATGTGGTTAAAAGTAACAGAATGACAAGATTTTTCAATTACCTAAAAAAAATAATTTAATTAATATTTACCATCCATCCATCCATTATTGTATTATGGTATGCTTGCTAATTCACAAAATAACATTATGTTATAAATAACATTCATTTGCCTGGCAAATGTGGCTAGAATTGCAAAGTTGTACACCAACAGAGTAATTACACATCACATTTTCATTATGACTGTAGGATTATTAAAAATGCATGAAGCATAGTTTTTATATTTCTTAAGTTAAAAAATGAAAGTAAGACCAGATTCTATCATTATCCCTAAATATCACCAACAAGACACAGTTTGCCTACTTGTCAGGGTTTCTATCTGGCTGGTGATTGATTGATTGATTGATTGATTGATTGATTGATTGATTGTATACTAGGAAATACTAGCAATTATTTCCAGATCCCAAACTATACAGGAAACAGAAGCTGCTGAGCTATCTGAGCAACTATTTATTCTTTTTTTTCTATACCTGTGGCTTTAGTGAAAAAAGAACAAACAAACAAACAAACAAACAAACAAGTAAGCTCAGGCAGAGGTCAAGTTCAGCTGATCTCTACATAGACTGCATGTCGATCTTTATAAGTGATGAACCGTGGCTGTTGTATTTTCTAACCACACATCTAGAGATGCTGACTTTACTCAGTGGGAGGTTTAAAGACCCCCCCCACACCCCTTTTTTTTCTTGTTCATTTTCACAGAACGACAGCTGAGCCATGTGATACAGCAGTAGCCCGGAGGTTAAAGAAACAGCAGGGGGCCAGTTTGAAAAGCTGAACCAATAAAGGCAGAATGAAAAAGACTAAAAAAAAAAAAAACACATGAAAACCTGTTTTTAAACCAACTTTCCTGATTGTAATCACAACATTCATACACTGCAAAAAGGGGTGTCTAAAAACAAGATAAAAACACAAAATATGGGGGAAAAGGTACTCAAAACGAGTGAATTATCTGTCCATGCAGAAAGACAATTTTATTTGACAAGATTAGTTGAATTAAATCTAGTAATACACATGTCTACATATGTATTTAGAAGGATTAATATAAGCATTAAATACTGGTTTTAAGATGAGATTACATAACAATTTAACTATTTATAGGCTCAAAATAAGTGAGATATACTTTATATAAGATGACTGACTTTGAATTAAGTTAACTTTATTAATTCAAATTAAGGAAAAAAAAAAGTGAAAATTATCTTGGTAAAATTTCTTGAAATACGATTTTCATGCTCTATTGTCAAAAATAAGCTTGTATATCTCACTAAAAACTAACTTATTAGGTAATTATCTCTCACTGTATGTTAAGGGTGATGTTGACTTGAAATGTAAAAACAACAACAACAAAAACACTTGGTAAGAGTGATTTTTGCAGTGTAATGACAGAAATGTAACATGGAAATGAATGGGACCAAAAACATGTGGTTTTGGTTTCATGTCTTTACTACATTCTTTCTACCTGTAGGGATTTTTCAGTCATTTTTCAAATGAAGTCAATGGTTCTGTTAAACTGTACCAGCTTTCTTGTCATGTTTGAAAGCAGCAAATAATAAATGGTTAAAAAGAATTTAGTTGCTAACATTTCTTAACACATAACGACCCAAACATCCACATTGGAACAAAACCATCTACTGATCTAAACTGTTTATTACCTGTTGATCCATTTATCCTATCAACACATGCAAATAACTGGTGTAAATGCAGTTAGTCACATTTTCATGGTCACATGTTCACAGACTCTGTAGTTACCATGGAAACACCATCGTCTTCTACAACATTGATTCACCAGTAAAACATGTTGGTTGTAACGCATTTATCCTTGCCTTTCTCAAAGCAGATCACGTTGTAGTGGTCAGCAAGTCCGTTCGTGACCAAAACTAATATTACGGCACATTTGAACGAGTTAAGCAAGGTCCATAATTTACTGAATTAACAGGCGGAACGTCTGATTCACCTTCAAATTAACATTGCACCAATCTTAATGACTGTAGGCTACATTACTATCTCGCTCATCCACCGTTCAGCTTCATCCGTTCACTTTTAGACCCTTTTCATTTTTTGGTTTGTTTGTTGTTAGCTGTAGTTTAGTCGACGGATGCACATTGCACAGTTTCCTGCTTTTTGTGCATTGAAGTCTGATAGTAGACAGTGACATTTAAGTGTCGGATGAATGCCTGGCTGTAATATATCTTGCTAGGTGTTGGTTGGTGTCGCCTGGTTTAGCATGACACAAACCACTACAGTGGTAGACTGTCTGCTCAACCTGAATCTTTGTTTTACTAATTCCACCAGCTGACACCATTAGCATTATCATACTCACAGATTCCAGTACACGCTTCCAAAACAACCCCAACTAATGATTGTAGTCTTTCTTTTTGCTCCTTTCAACCCACTTTCACAACACATTAGTAGCAAACAATCTCACATTATCTACTGGCTGTGATTGAAATAAAGTCTGATAAGTAACTTGAGACAGGTTGAATAATAATTTTAAAAAATTATAATAATGTGGGTGTACCCCGCCTTCACCCATTGTAGCTAGATTAGGCCCCCAGTGACCCCTGTGACCCTAATGAGGATAAAGTGGGTTCAGACTTGTAAGTCTTTTTTTTTTTTCATGGTAAGAACCAAATGATTTGCAGCGTACTGCAAATTGGACCCAGTTTTTCCTTTCTGGCCTTTATTCTAAAACAACAACATGTCCATTAAATGAGGGTCCATTAGGTTTGAACAGACATATATTTGCCATAGGGAAGTATATGTCAGATGGGAATCAAAGCTGCTTCCCAGAAGGACGTCTATAGTGTTGAGTGGTGGTCTGCACTCATTTCCTGTCCTTTGAACATTCAATATGTGTAAAACTGAAGCCTGATTGAAACCGCAGTATATAGTTATGTGTCATTATGTTCATATATGGGTTTAACCCATAAAGACCCACAATTCAACTTATTCAATATAATATATATATAAATCGTGGGTCAAAATGTGAAGTTCTTAAGATTAAGAATTAAGAAGAGAATAGGTTTTACTCCAAAGGAATATTAGTCTCAGATCTACTTCAAAACACTGTCTGCACATTATGATCCATTCACTTTACAGGTTCTTTCTAGTGGAATATTTACTAATCCTTTGTATACATGTACATAAACCACCATATATATGGTTTATGTATCATCATATATATTAAAAACATGAGCTAAGCAGCACTTTTGTCATTTGTTTTCTGATTGATCTTATTAAAGAATGTCAAATCTAGCACATTTAATGTCTGAAGTCGATACTTTCGAAACAATTGTAGAGCAGTGATATTTTTCAAGTTATTACATTCACACAAAGGACATCTGTTGGTGGCAGCAGCGGTCAGACCAAAAACCTTGTAACGTCATTCAGGGATATAAAAATGTCATCTAGTTCATCTTTAAAAGGTTAAAAATAACCAAATTGGAGGAGTGAATTGTACAGACACACTTGTTCTTCTGTGAAACAGTCCTGGTGTGACATGAAGATGAACTAAACCACCTTAATGCAATACTGCTGTTCCTGTTAAATTCAGGGGAAAGACCATAACCTTTTTTGACTTTTGTGTTGCAGAAAAGGAAACCACATCACCTTCATATGCACTGACAGTCACCTGTGATGCTACATTCGATACAGTACATTCACCTGCGCTGTGATTTACAGAAACGCTCGCCACGTGCAATCTCACCATGATGAAATTGTGTCACTATCAGGTAAGTGTTAGGAAGAGAGGCTTTCTGGGGTACAACAAGGTTACAGATAATCTATAAACTGCAATTCTTTTCAAATTGTGGCTTACCTAACATCTCTGTCTCTCTCTGCCGGCTAATCTCGTCAGGGACAGGAATCCAGGCTCAATACCATCGACCTCGAATAGTCCCGCTTATCTGCTGCAACTGCTCCTCTCAGGAGAATACTCTCCTGCTGACAACAAATCATAACAGGCTCTGCATCTGTTAAAATGAAAAAGATTCATTCTGTTCTTCTTATTTGCTGTCCATTAACCCTTTATCGGCCAAGTGACTATTTTTAACCATTTAAGCACATATTATAAAATAGCGGGAAAATAGTTCCAGTGAGGACAGTGGGTCAACAGTCTCAGGTCCAATGTGGTCTACAGGGTCTGTAAGGTCCAATGTGGTCTACAGGGTCTGTAAGGTCCAGTGTGGTCTACAGGGTCTGTAAGATCCAATGTGGTCTACAGCCACTGTTCTCAAACTGGGGTCCGCGGACCCCCAGGGGGACGTGGCGCATGTCCAGGGGGTACGCGAAATTTTATTTATTTTTTTGGCTGTTTTATTTTGAATGCGGAACTTTTATTTTGTAGCGAGCGGACGGAAGTAACAGCGCTGTTTGACGCCAGCTTGACTAAATTGGGACGGAGCGAGTCACAGGCTATTTTTAGCCACCCTGCAGCGAACATGGATCGATTTTTGTGTCCGCCAAGTTCCTCAAGAAGTGGTAAAAGAAATGAAAATGAAAATGACAATGACAAAAACAAACACCCTAACCCTAAAAAGAGAAAGTACATTGATAGTTATATTGAGTTTGGCCTCATTGAGAACAATGATGGGAGACCAAAATTCCACCAAAAGTCTCTGTCTGTCTGTCACACACACACACACACACACACACACACACACACGGTTTTGTGTGTCTTTTGTTCCGTTTATTATTTTAAAAGTATTTAAAATTTTTGTTTCTGAAGTGCTCATTTATATTATAATACCTGAAAATTTCGCTGGTTTGCACAAAAGCACTATTAAAAAAGGTTATCATTGTTTCATAATAATCATTGTTGAAGTGGTTTTTTTATCATTTTCAGTATCGCGAGGATGAGGGGGGGACATGGAAAAATTTCACCCCTCCAAGGGGGACCTGGGCCAAAAAAGTTTGAGAACCCCTGGTCTACAGGGTCTGTAAGGTTCAGTGTGGTCTACAGGGTCTGTAAGGTCCAATGTGGTCTACAGGGTCTGTAAGGTTCAATGTGGTCTAAAGGGTCTGTATGGTCCAATGTGGTCTACAGGGACTGTGAGGTCCAATGTGGTCTACAGGGTCTGTAAGGTTCAATGTGGTCTACAGGGTCTGTATGGTCCAATGTGGTCTACAGGGACTGTGAGGTCCAATGTGGTCTACAGGGTCTGTAAGGTCCAATGTGGTCTACAGGGTCTGTAAGGTTCAATGTGGTCTACAGGGTCTGTAAGGTCCACCTCTGCATGAATACCAAGCAGACCTGCTCTGCACAGGTACCATGACACAATGTGTGATTTTCTTGTTTTTTGTTTTTTTTTTTAATATCATGTTAATGTTCAAGGATTTGTTTAGGTATTTTTTGCCACATATGTATAAGGAACCAAATATGGTAACTTATTTGACCTTCATTCTTGATTTTATACATATAAAATAAACACTTAGGGGGAAAAAATCCCAAAAGTAATAAACAGGACGGTCAAAGGATGTACATATTTAATCAGATTAATGGATTAGTAAATATTCCACTAGAAAGAACCTGTAAAGTGAATGGATCATAATGTGCAGACAGTGTTTTGAAGTAGATCTGAGACTAATATTCCTTTGGATTAAAACTTATTCTCTTGTTCATTCTAAGGATTTCACATTTTAACCTCTGACTTATCTTGGAAACTTAAGTCAACCAGCATTTAAGACTAGAGTTTTCTTTATTAGTAACACATGTGGTAAGATTTCATTAGTTTTTATTCCAGAAACATTTTACTTGTAGACCAGTGATAATGGGGAAGTGGTAATTTTCTTTTTGTTTTGCTTTGTAATTATCTCAATCAAAGAAGTGTCTTCACCAGGGTTTGTCTTTTCTGTTAGCAAGAGGCCTGAAAAAAATATAGACAGATTCGGATGAAATTTTCAGAAAATGTTAATTTTGGCACAATGTACATTTTACTTGTAGACCAATATCGTTACCTTTTTTGGAAACAGTACAATACAACAGGTTTTTTTTCAGATTTTAACATATTTATGGAATGTCCTTTGCAGTGGAAAACCTTTTAAAAAAAAAAAAAAAAAAAAAAAAAACTGTGAAAGTCTTGTCCCCGAAACAGGACTTAGGGTCTCAGGAGGTTAGAATATTTCCAGTGGTTTTTATCTCATGTTTAAGTACACCACCGAAGCTGCAGAAACTTCACAATAGGAGGAATGATGAAGACAGATGGAGTGTGTAAACAGCAGTATGACAGTCCAGTACAGTCAAAGACAGAGCTTAGCGTCCTGCATTGTGTCCAGACAGGCAGGGCTAACTCAGGGGCTCGAGCTGCATGCTGTTCTTGTGATTAGCTCTCCATCTGGCAGGGTGTTCAGGGTGTGCAGCCAGAGCGTCGCAGTGTGCTGCATGGAGCTCAGAGTTGGGGGGTCTCTCTTGCGTTTGGCAGAGAAATGCTGGATGTTCAGTGTCCAGCCCTGCCCATGAGGCCCACAGGGATTAAAACATCTGGCTGTCTTACTTTTCCTGACAGAGGAGTACAATAAAGGAGTTGTCATGGTTAATTGTTCACAGGCATCGTCTGCTTTGAACCGTTAGTTTTCTATTGAAACTAATCTTTTCATACTGCTTGTGCAGCATTTGATCTCAAAGAAAATCACACTGGAAAAATCTAAATCTTACCAAGTTTGCTCATTTCTTTTCAAAACATTTCATTATACTTAAAATAATACAATCACCTCAAGTGTAACTCGTAACTGAGATATAAGTACAGATTTTTAGACAATAAATCTTTCTTTCTTCTTTGTCTTTGAATGCTTTATTTCAAACATGTGCAGAATACAACAATAATCAATACATCAACAACAATAATAATAATAATAAAATAATTGAAGTACTAAACATATACATATATTCAAAGAAACACAACAGTACACAAACAACAACAACAACAACAACAACAACAAATGAACAGATAGGAAAGTAGGTAACAAATAGTTTTGTTTGTTTTTCAAATTTGTCTGCATTTTAAAATATTATTCAAGAAATCTTACCAAGTTAGTTTTGTTCCATTGCCAGATTTTTTATTTATTTTTTTATTTTTTTGCTTAATTCAAACAAAACAAAATGTGAAATACTGAATTCAATTAAATTTCAATTAAATTTTATTTATAAAGTATCAAATCACAACAAAGTCGTCTCACAGGGCTTTACAGAAAACATAATCAACTACAGAAATAGATAATAGATAATAACTGAAACTGTAACTGAAAAACCAGTGGAGACAGAGACTTGGTTACTATTTTTGGCAGATAGGAAATCTGGCATGAGCTTCAAAATGACTCCATGACTTTTGACCTTGAGTGTCCTTGAAATGTGAAAATCAAGGTCATAAATAGTCATAATTTGAAAGAGAGCACTGGTAAGTACTCAGTTACTATTGTTGACAGATAGGACACAACATCTATGTTCCAAAATGGCATCATGACCTTTGACCTTGAGCAATCTTGAAAGGTCAAACCCATTGTCTTACATTTTAAGGGAGGGAGATGTCCATTAAGAGCTGAAATATTTGCAAGGGGGTAAGTTTTGTTGACCTTTGTTTGTCAGCAAATGTATGCATAAACTACGGGACCAAATTCCATGAAATTATCAGGAAAAGAAAAATGTGGTCCAGAATAGATCCCCTTAAATCTTAGTGAATGTAGGTCAAAGGTCAAGGTCACCAAAAATGTGTTTTTACAATAATAAGCAATAGGGTAAATCAAGTAAAAGTGTTACTATGGGTGAGGTTTATTGTACCTGGCACCATTAATTCATTAATTATTATTATTATTATTATTATTAGTAGTAGTAGTAGTAGTGGTGGTGGTAGTAGTAGTAGTAGTAGTAGTATTAATTATTATTACTCCTTAATGTTAGTCCCAGTTATGTAAGAACCTCTTTCCTTCATACTCAGTTCATACTCCGTTCTGAATTGTGAATGATATATCCAGGATTTAAACAACAGTTTTCATTTGTATTGACACAGTAAATCCAACAAAAGTCATGTTGGATTTTTCCAGCGGCTCATTCTTAAGCCTCTTTTGTTCAAAATCTACATGCTTCAAGTTTCTCTGAAAATGGAAAATAACAACAGCTTCAAAATCTCATCATAATCATGATATGCATCACCAAGTGATAAAATAAAAATGACTATGAAAGAATATTATGAAAATTGTGTCTGAGGGTGACAGAATGACGGAGTCAGAAACAGTCATAACTGGAGTCTGCAGAGCGTTCACGTTAAGAAACCACCGTTCTATCATTCTGAATGTAGAACTGCAAAATTAAAGGTAGAATACGGAACATGCAAAAGTATTTACCCATAAAAACCCACCCAGTTTTACTTTTATATCAGTTCACAAATTAATCTTTCACTATATTGAACCTTTCTTCAGTGATTTATCACAATTTATTACAATATTGTCATCTGTATTTAGCTTTTTTCAGTTGAAATAATTTATGTTCCTATATTTAAATTACTGATCATGTAGATGTTTGTAAAAAGCTCAAATGAAAGTCAATGATTATTATATCACAATAGATAAATAACTTTAGTTGAACATAAACCAACCATCTCCAACCACTGTTATTGATCCAATTTCAAGGATTTTACTGGTGTAATAACATTGTATAAGTGTTTCCATAGTAACTACAGACCCTCTGAATGTTCAAATGGGTCATATCTGATGACCATGAAAAGACGACAAAATGCATTTTCGACCATTTTATTTACATGTATTGATAGGATAAATGGATCAACAGGTATTGAACAGTACAGATGGTTTTGGATGTGTGGCTGTTTATGGGTTACAGTGTGTGTATGGATCAAGACTAGCCTTAAATTGAATCTTTAGACTGATCTCAAGTTTTCCACAAACCTCCAAAAGTCAATATTAACCCTTTGATGCATTAATTAACCTTAGCCAATATTTATTTTCTTAAGTGTTTTTATTTCTCTTTAGGCCTAAAAAAAAAAAAGCAATGTGATTGAAATATTTTTAATGAATTTACATTTTATGGAGTTACAAAAATGTCCACTCAGCTGTGTTTAAGCTTTGAAGCAAAGAAACATTTAAAATTCAATATCAGAACACTATGAAATATAGTTTAAATGCAATTTTTGTTTAAGGACATTGTTAATTAGAATCTAATAACAACAAGCGATTGATTTACACATAAACATGTTAGTGTAAATCAGGTGTTAAGAACAACCAAGTTAGATTAATGGTATGAACTGACTGATTTGGAAGTAAAACAACAAAACCAATGAATATACAAGAGAACAACTGTAGAAGAAGAGTCCGCTATAGTGACCAGTATGTGTCAAAGGGTTAATGTTCAGTCCTGAATGTCCATCCCATAAACACACTGTGTTTTATGAACAGTCTGAGGTTTGTCTAAAAAACCATATGTCGTAGAAATTATAATAATATCAGATCTAAATGTTTTCATGTTTGTTTGGGTTTTGAGTTTTGAGACAAAGCTGTAACAGAAAGTCAGACCTGAGTAATTTGTAACCTCAGGCCCCTGAGGGGTTTGGGGTAATGGGTGGATGGACGTTTCGGCCTAGGATGTTTCGGACTGCACTTTTTGCAGAGTAGGACTTTTCGGACAAATCATATTTTCACAAACACCATAAATTAGTTTATTTGCATATAATTGTATTATTCACTTTTACACATAGTCACACATTATGAATGTATACAATACACTCATATTCAAAATTAGACAAATTGAGCATTTGACACTTTGTGCGTTCCTCCTCTCGCCCTGAAGAACTTCTGGAATGGCTTTAGTGGCAGAATCTCAATCCTCACAGAGATGCTGCAGCCTTCATTGAAGTTCCTGGTAAGCCTTCTTTGTTCTCTTCTTAGGTCGGACCCCACGTTCATCTTGTCGTAGGACTCCAGTGACACGTGCACACTGTGCTTGTAAACACTCTATTAGTTTCCAAACTGTTGGGTGTTCATGTCCAACCAGGGATTGGAATTTATTGTTCTGGTCACAGAGGCAACTGTGAGACAGGGTTTATATGTCACTTTTTATTATCACTGGGATCCTGGGTGCTTCTCCACCACGACCAATCAGGATGCAGAACCCAATGCACGCTCCTACTCCTACACTGTGGAGAAAAAAAGTGCAACATTCCACACTTTTTTTTTTAAACTAAAAGGCGAACCACGTTATAGCAAGACACCACTATATTACATTAGTAATCATTCTTAAGTCATTGTTTCATTCTCCAAACCCACATGCTCTATTCTGAGTGTGCACTGTTTCATTGAAGTCAAAGAATGACAAAGTGTTATTCATCAGGGGTTTGTCTGTCTGTTAGTAAAATAACTCAAAAATGTGTGTAAGAACTTTGATGAAATTTTCTGGAAAATGTTGATACTGGCAAAAGGAACAAATGAACACTTTGGTTCCAAAACACGATGAGAATTCAGAGTTACCGCCAGAAAGTTCCCCTTCATTGTTGGTTCATTTATGTTCTATCATATATAGTGTGTTCCAAAACACACTATCTACCAGAAATGTCATGTACTGTACACGCACTTGTGTTCTAAAGAAAAGTAGTGACAAAGTAATTCTTCTAAACAAGTCATAATGTATCCGTTCAACCAATCAGAGGCTGCCAATAGTGTGACATATTCAAACATGGCAGTTCTTATGGACTAGAAACTAACATGGACATTTTGCTTATTTACAACTGAATTCAGCATAAATAATGAATAATAATGGAACCTTATTAATGCCGTGTTTTCACTAGTACTGGCTCGACTCAACTCAGTAGCGTTTCCATTACAGGTTACTACTGACTTTTCAGTACATGGTTGTCATGGTGATGTGACTCTTACAGTACTTCTGTGTTGTCTGCTCAGGGAATTACTGATAAACTCACTCATTACGTGTTGTCTCGTCTGAATTTTTATGTTGACCACCAACGACTGAATCTCCTGGACGGACCATGGTGTAATATTATGGGCTGTCAATTAATGTACCAGTATAGTTACTGTCAACTTCCACATCTGTATGTTGTAAACTAGTACCAGTTGTCACAGACACAACTGGTACTAGTGGAAATGCAACATAGTAGGGACCTGTTAATTGTAGACTGCACCTGTAATAAAAACAAAAAACATAGAAATATGTCTATTATAAACAGGATCAAATGTGTAGTGTTTTGGGGGGAAATACATTTTATTTGCTTTCATAGTTTGAAATGTCATACTTTTTATGTTTAATAAAGTTTGAAACGGGATACCATATATATATATATATATATATATATATATATATATATATATATATATATATATATATATATATATATATATATATATATAAATACACATGTAACCAAGGTCTTCAAATGATTAAATAATTAAAGGTCTGTGCTCTCTCAATGCTTATCTAGTTTCATTATTTGTTCTTTTTACCAATAAACACAAAAAAGTCTTTGAATTTCTTTGTGTCTGCCTGATGCAGCAACATGTTTTTGAAATGCAAAGGGAAAAAAAAGCAAATATTTCATGGTAATACTTGAGAATGTGTAAAATTGTAAGGGTGTAAAACTTTTTTTCCTCTGCTGTGCATGCATTAAAAAAAGAGCGGCGTATTGACGTCTACACAGGTTAGTTTGACTGAAATATATGAAGGAGTAGCTGGTGATGGCAGATACCTGTGGATATTAAGTATGTTGAGATGAAGGGGACGCAGTAGCAGCAGCAGTAGCAGCAGCAAAAGCAGACACATTTCAAATGCTTTAGAGTGATGTGGAAATAGTGATGAAACATGACTACAATAAGGTGATTGAGTAATACAGTATATATGCCTCTATAGTGTATTTCAATCTGTTATTTACTCTCAATATTCTATTTCATTCTGTGTGTTGTGGTAATAATCCTACAGTAGTTGTGGCCTCATCATTAACTTCTTATGAGACCTGTCCTCCACAGATGGACACTTTCAGCCTCGTTCTTCATTACCTGGGGGAGTAGCTGTTTTCCTCTTATCAGGGTTTTGATTAATTCAATAAGGAACAGTGTGAAGCGGGCCAGGATCAGCAGGTCTGCAGACTTCCTCTGGCCTGCTCTCATTCAGTTTCATGCAGAGCTGACTGGCTGCGGTCCGGGCCATATGGTGGTGCTGCTGTGCATAAGATCAGCCCCATGCAGATGCTGGAGACGTAGAACTGAGGCCATGGAAAACTTTTCTTCTAGTTTCCCTTTTGTGAAGTGATGTGAACAGACAGTCATTACACCAAACAGTATACAAAACCAGGAGAAAAGAAGTCCACTTAATTATTATCATTGTCATTATTATTATTATTAATAATAATTATTATTATAATCCCCCCTCCCCTTCCTCCTCTTGTTACAAGCATATATATATATAAAAGCTCCAGTTATTCCTTTATGTGCATTATTTTCATTGTATTTCTAGCAAAAAAAAGGATTTTAAAAAAGTACAATTGACCATATTATTAGTAAAAATCCCAGCATGGCTTTATTCATCCTTTTTTTACATTTAAATGATTTGTAGATACTATGGGTAAAAATTCAAGTTTTTATTTATGTATTTATTTATTTGCATATACAAATATTAAATAAGAGCCACATATACATATCTTCCTTGATAGAGAGAAGTGTATGAAAAGATCAGAAACCCAAAAGGCTTATAGAATAACCTCACCTTTTACTGAGGTTTGTTCATGAAAATAAACAAATGTCAAAAAGCAACTGATTTAGAAAATAGAAAAAGACAAAATTAAAACTATCGGAACCAAATTAAAGTATAAGTTATTTGTTTTACATTTTTTACTTAATTATTCTGCAAATTGATTCGTACAATTTGTTATTTTGTAAATATTTGGGGGTTTTTTGTTCATTGTGTTGCTTTTTTTGTTTATGTTTCTACAATTAGTTTTTTATTTTAGGATTTTTCTTAAAATTTGTTCTGTTTGTATCTTACGTTGTTCATGTTACTTATTATTTTTAATGGTGTATTATTATAATTTTTTTTTTTACTATGGAACTGCTAAAGACTCAGGAGTTAAAGGGTTAAAGGCAACTAAAAGTGCTGTGTATATTTCTGCTATTTCATGATACCATGTTGATAACCAATATGTTTCCAGAATAAAAGGAATGAAACTTCACAAAGTTAGGTCACTAATAAAGAAAAGTGAAGTTAAAAAGTGTTAGTGTGTATAGTTTTCAAGATATAAGGTCAAAATATTAGATTTTTATTACTTACATGGATGGTTTGACACTTTGAAATACATTAACTTTTCTAATTCCTTCTAGTGACCAGGAACACAACTGCCTTGTAACGAAATTTCAACCCTACAGATGCTGCAAATTAACTAACTTAAAATTTATTTTGACGAAAGTGAGTGGATTTCTATAATCTGTTTTAATTCCTACTTAATTTGTTATGTTTTGTAACTAGTTGTGTCATGGCATTTGTAAATATAAGGTCAAGACTTCTGACAAATATTTCTGCAAATATTGATGTAATAAAAACAGAAAATATCTCCAAAGTTCAAGCTAATTAATTAAAATATTCAAGGGTTGGTTGTATTAATGGGACACAGCAGTACACACAACAACCTGGACGATGGAATTACATTTTTCTATTTATTTACTTTGGGGTTCACACACATAAACCTACTGAAATTGACCTTCTGCATTAAACCATCACTGGATCATGTATCACACACACTGCATACTAGCAGCAGTGGCCTGGGGAGCAAATGGGCAAGGTTAAGTGCCCTGCTCAAAGGCACATCAGCCAACAACCCTTTGCCAGTCCAAGAAATTATCCCAGTGACCCTTCAGTCACAGCTAACTACTAAAGGGGGCGGGGCCTGAAGTGGCTCATGTGCATTTAACCCATAAAGACCCAAATATACACCAGTGTCCAAAAGCATCTACTGATCTAAAATGTTTCATAACTTTAGTCACTAATTCTATCAGAATATGTAAATAATTGATGTAAAATGCAGTTTTTTATTTTCACATTCAGAAGCTTTGTAGTGGAAACGCTGTCATCTTCAAAAACATTAATTCATCAGTAAACCAATGGAGCTGGATAGAGACATTTAGTTTATATTCAGTTAATGATAAAATTTACTGAAAATGATCATTTCTCTCCATTTTTTTTCAGTTTTTGTTATAATGACCCTCAACTGTAATCACAGAATAATGTACATGAAGAGTGAAATAAATATAGAAAAATACCTGATTTTTACCTTTTAAAAAATGCAAAATGGAGAGGATAAAATTATGATAAATGTTAATAAGTTACTTAACAAAGGTTAAGTAGAAAGAAAATTTCAAATTTGGGAACCAACACTAAAGTCACACTGGGTCTTTATGGGTTAAAGGCTCAGAACGTCCTTTCTGGTGTCATTACTCAGTTGAACATGGACCTGTGGAGTTAATGAAGAATTCCAACCAGATACAGACGGCATTTATAGTTTGTGTAGACCACTGTTAAATGTTTAAAAATGCATAATTCCATATATTAAAAAAAAGCTAAATATCACTCTTAATGTTCTGCATATACATGTTGTATTTATTGTTGGATGAACACTGAGGACGGCCTTTGCTTTTGATCAGTAGTTTCACAGAAGTCACTTTTCTATTATCCCACAAACTGTGTGAATAAAAATTTACCTAATGGAAAAATTATGATTTTGCTAAAACCCAAATAGTACAGTATGTTACACAAAACTGTAATGGAAAAACCATCAGGTAAATAAAAAATGCAGATGTTGACAGATGTTACAACAACTGAAGAAGATTTAAAAAAAACAAACAAACATATATAACACAATTTTTTTTTTTAAATTTATTAATGGTAACACTTTATAATACCTACACACAATTAATTATGTATTAACCATAGGTTTCCTTTGTGTTAATGTTTTGTAAAGGTTCATACTGTCTTCCAAAGACAAAATTAGACTATTTTTAACATACAGGTGCAGTGATTACAACTGTTTGTTTGTTTGTTTATCTACAAAGCAGGAAAATAAACACTGCACCTGTCATTAAAAAGAATGTAATATTACACCTATTAGTTAATGATTTGTTAACAAATGGTTTGTTTATGATAAATTGTGTATGAACAATACATTAACAAACCATTTACAAATAGGTACGAATTAGTTAATACATAATGAATTGTTTATAGGTATTATAAATATAATAATAATGAATATATCTGTTAAAGAACATGATATTTACATCCATCACCATGTTTATGGAATAACCTCTGGTGTCATCTCACAATAATAAATAAACAAATCCTCACATTTGTGATTTAACCCTTTAAACTTCCACACAATTTCACCAGTTTTTTTAATAGTCCAGCTGTGGCTCAGTTGGTAGAGTGGGTCGTCCAATGATCGAAGGGTTGGCAGTGTGTGTCCCACCTCTGGCTGTCCACATGTTGAAGTGTCCGTAAGTTGGTCCCAGTAGGGAGGTACAGTTCATGTAATGAAGTAAATTGAAGTCAAAAGCTGTTCTTGAACCTTTTTAATAACATGCAGTTGATGTTTGATTATGTTATAAATGAGAATATTCAGATGTAAACTGGGATATTGGAGGCGGGGCCTGTTAAATAATGCAATAGATAAAACATTTGTGGATATTTATTGATGTTTTGATGTGTTTTGGACAACATTTGGACAATTTTTGTGTTAGTTTTGGATGTATTTGTTGGACTATGACTGCGTTTGTTGGAATATGGTTCCTCTGTGGATAATTATGAGACATGAAGGTTCAAATCTGCTGTTTCTCATTTGTATTTTGATTGTACCTGTTGTGGATATTTTATCTGAAAGCGGTTTATATCTTCTGACGTGTGAGAATCTCCGTTGGCAAAGTACATTAGGTCATGTGACATTTGGGACAGGTTTGGGTGGTTTGCTTCACATTTTTGAGCGACTACTTCCTGCCTATATGTGGACCCTTGGAAGTTTAAAGGGTTAATGGAAAAACTCACTTTAGTTTTGTTTTTTCTAAATAACTACAAATAATAATAATAAATGCTAAATATCTGTAATGTTTTGTGTATATATCCAATGCACTCTCACAAATATTATTCGTATAACTGAACACTTTAAATACAAATACCATCCTCCTACTATGGATCTTGTTTAAATATGTATTTTATTTCAGGGAAAAACTTGTGACGACATTGTGTGAAAATGAAAACAGACATGACACTCATTTTGTTTCCCGGTGTTGTAGGTACCATAACACACCGCCGCAGGAGATAAAACACTCGGGTTTCTTTGCCTCTCTCACTCGCTGTCTTACTCACTCACTCAGACCCTCACTCATTCATTCACTCGCTTACTCAATCACACACTCACACACACACACACACACACACACACACACACACACACTGCTGTAGCGCTCAGATAAAACATTCTCGTGGAGTGTGAATGCGGCGGGAAAGAAAAATGACATTGGGTAATCACAGTGAAGCATTACCAGTCATTACTCTGCGCTGTCACTTGGAGATGAGAGACAAGGCTGTGAATCGCACGAATCCATGACTGCCTGCAGTCGGCCAACGCTAGATTGATTCTGCCGCCAAACACCTCTTCCTCCTCTCATCTCCTTCTTTTTCTTCTTCCTCTGCTTTAGAAGTCACAGTTTAATGAGTCGGCTTTGGTGGATTTTTTTTCCCTTTACTTCCTGGAAGGTGGAGAGCTGAGTGAATCCACTGCATTTGCACGTTGACCTTGACTGGAATGAAGATTGCTTCACCAACAGAGGCCATGCTGCTGCTGCAGATAAAGCCTGGGAATTAGGATGTATTGCTTCCCATGTAGGCGGCCTAAAATAGTGCTGCTCGCTTGGAATGTAGTTTGCTTTTTGATAAAAACAAATGCTTAGATGTTGTTGTTTTCATCACTATATGCTCATAATGCCCTATTGTATGTTTTATATGGTTGACAATTTGGGAATAACAGTATCAGTTACACTTCAGAGCTTCACCTCTTACCTTCATGGCAGATCAGCATCTGTCCAAGTTCATAACGTGTCCTCTTCTTTGTGGCTATGCACCATGGTGTACCATATGGCTCCTTACTTGGTCCACTCCTTTTGTCATTACTTGCTACATTTGGAATCTGTCCTTAGGAAATGTGATTTCACCCAAGATCAAAACCTTTTCAATTACATATATCAATGGTCTACAACTAAAATGCTTCTAGAATAAAACTAATGAAATATTACCATATGCGTTACTAATAAAGAAAACTTAAATGGTGGTTGACTTAAGTTTCCAAGATAAGTCAGATGTTAAATTGTGAAATTCTTAGAATTAACAAGAGGATAGGTGTTGGAATATTTACAAATCCATTGTACACATGTACATAAACCACCATATATGTGGAATAACACACCATCATATACATTAAAAACATGAGCTAACCAGCACTAAAGTCATTTGTTTTCTGATTGATCTTATTAAAATATGTAAGATTTAGCACATTTACTGTAATGTTTGAAGCAGATACTTAAAAAAAAAACAGTAGACCAGTGTAATGTTGAATAATATGTACTGTTATGTTATATTACTACATTAATTAACCTCCTGAGATCCAGTCATGGATTTTTCTTCTCTGTAGTAGACAAGTGCTTCATAACTTTACTTAAAAAAACAAAACAAAGTCCACTACATAAAAATTACAGTTGCATCATGTTGTTAGCAATTAAGGAAATTCTTCTTCTTCTTTGAATGAAAGAACTTTAAATCAAGGTTACAGTCTAATGGTACAGCCACACCAAACACGAATTTTCACATTTACGGGTCGAGATTACATACACCGTTAATGGAGAGACGTGTTTGGACGCATATTTACCCTGGGGGGTGGCGTTGGAGCGTCCGGGTGTTGGTGTTGTTGCAAATATGTGACGTATTTACATACATTACGTAGTTGCGTACAGTAATGTAATATGGGTGCAGGACACTGGGCCCTAAGGACCAGGGTTGAAGACCTCTGTTCTATAACATTGATTCACCAATAAAAGTCATGGAATTGGATCAATGACAGTGGATGAGGACTCTTGTTCTTACCTTCAGTTATTGATATCTATGCTGTAAACATCACTTTTTCTTCAGTTTTCTCAGTCTTTGATAGAACAATCCTCAACTTTAACCTGAGTTTTCATGAACATTTACATCATTTGTGAATTACATTTAGGAAAATACATGATGATGTACACCGATACATGCAAAATACACAGAGTAATATTATAATAAGTGGTGATAAATCATCTAAAATTCTTAAATATAGAGAACAAATCAATTGGGAAGTGTCACAAAAGTAGTACTTGTTTTTTATGGGTTAACCTTTTCTATTGGTATATTTATAAATGCTGAAGAGAAAATTATACAACATGTACCAATGCTAACCTCATCCAGCATGAACTGGAGAAATAATTTTAACTCTAATTAAAACTCTCCTGTTACTTTTCTGTTCATCCTCTGAGGCGGATGAATAATTTACTTTTTCCTGCTTATTCCACTTTAACTTGTATAAATAAGGGAGGCAAAATAAATTACTTCATCTTTATGCCTACAAATGAAATTGTGAAACTCCTAGTACAATACACAATGAGCACCATTTACATGGAAACACATGTCAACACACTCACCACTAAATTAAGTTTAACAGCAGTCACTACATTCAGCTATCGCAAATAATTGCCTATATTCCATTATTACTGATTAAGTATAATATTAACAGCTACAAATTTGAACAGCAGGTGATAAAATATGTGCACTGGCCAAGGAGAAAAAGAATAGACTAAACACCTTGATTATTCCAGATGAAATACTTACTGTTGATTTAATTTAGCTTGTTTTTAAAGTATTTAGACCTGTGCTTAGAAGTTTCCAAACCCTAAAACCTTACAAACCCATGGAGTTGAATAAATGACAGTGTATGGAAACACTTGATTTATGTTCAGGTAATGAGATATTTTTTTTTTTGAAAGGGAGATTAAAAATAGAAAGTGATTTACAGTGAAAAATGCAAAAATACAGAGGATAATATTGTAATGAATGAGGTTGAATCACTGAAGAAAGGGTAAATAGAGAGGAAAAACAAGTTACAAAAATAAAATAAAAAAGTACATCTACAGAAGATAAGTTAATGATTCTAAAAATACACTAAACTTTCTGACAATGGACAACAATTAATGATGCAGAATTCTATTTTTGTGCTATGAAGGAACCTATTCACTGTTGAGTGCTCCATTAAAAAGTACTGTTTTAAAGCTGCATTTAGAGAGATGACAGTGCTTCAAAAGCAGAATGATTATTCATCCACAAATGAAGAAACTCATTCTTTAAAGAGAGCACATTACAGTGGAGAAGGTCCTTGGTAACACTGAATGGTTTGGAAAAGGAAAACATCTGTAATTGAATGAATGGAAAACCTAATATTAACTTTCTCCTCGTGTTTCGTGTGCTTGTACCCCTCTGTGAAAGTGGGATACATGTAAGCCCCACATTAACCCATAAAGACCCAGTGTTAGTGTTAGTGTTAGTGTTAGTTTTAAGATAAAATGATATTTTCTTTCCATGTAACCTTCCTCAAGTGATTTATCACAAATTATTTATAATATTACCCATTGAAGTTTGGATTTTACCACTCTAAACAGGTTTTTTTCCCTATATTAATTAGTATTTTATATTTATTTTATTTTGAATATATAAAAAAAGGAAAAAGTCCCAAAAAACATAAAGATTTGAAAAGTGGCTGGATGACAAAATGTATATAGGCCTACTCCTGCCCCTTTACCCTATGGTTTTCTACTGGTAACAAAGTCCCATGTTCCTCAAAGTTCCTTAATAAATCTTACATGTAACAGCTCTGATTACTGAGTGGACCCAAGTGTACAACTCACACCAGAAATGACAGTTCAACAAAAGTTTATTTATCAAGGCAATATAATAAACACTAACCGAGCAGTGACACACACCAGGTATTCATACTAAAAAAGACAGGTGGGACACATCAAGGAGCAAATTAACAAGGCTTGGCAACACTGCTGACCGGAAGTAAAGCTAGAAACTGTGAACATGAACCCACATGACAAAATAAAAGCCCAAGACACCAACAATGACAAAGAAAATAGAAAAACTGACAAAAAAATAAGACAAAACAAGACACAAGCACCTAGGCTCATAACGTTACATCTATCAAAATACAATCTAAATAATTCTGCACAACATGAAAATAAAAGTGTATATATTATCAAACATAAACTGTTCATTTCATAGCTGTATTACACATAGAAATAAATTTCACTCCAAACATAAGTAGTAAAGAAACTACATGTTAAAAAAAGTACAATTTTAGTAAAAAAAATTCCAGATCCAAAATGACACTCCAATACATGAAAATAAATCAACTAAAAAGGAAAACAAATATCACACAAATGTTCAAAGATTTCACTGTGATATGTCCACAATACTCAATGTCCACATAAAAAAAGGAGGAAGTAGAGACCATATTGCCCCGCCCCCCATTCCACACGATTTGTTCAATCAGCCAATGGATAGAGTCCATAATAAACAACAGAACAAAGAAAGAGAACAAATGATAATGTACCATCAACACGACATTATCATTACACTAGCGTTCACTGCCACTGAATAATAATAAGGTTTTTATATCTTTTAAAATGTTCTTATATTATTCCACAGTTTGATATTTAGTTGAGGTCTGTTCAACAAACCAACTCCACAACATGAAATACATGTTATATGTTACAGTTACATTTAAAAGAAAACTCAAAGCCGTTAGCTTTTGTTTTGTTGGGGTTAAAATGCTGATGCTTGTGTCTTGTCAGTGGACATTGTTACATTACAGTGAACTTTAATACAAGTTGCTGGACAGACGTGTGACTGTGTTGTTCCTCCACTGACAATGTGATGACGTCATCATGACCCGTCGACTCGTCTTCGACTGTATTGACGGATAAGTCGACTAGAAAAAAACTGAAGTCGTTAATGCCCTAGTTGCAAGTGACAGCTAGGGTTGTATCTCTGATGACCCCCAATCCTTAATTAGACAGCTGTGATGTCATGACATGGGGTCATGACCTTTCATTTGCACTTGAGTTGAAGTCAATCAGACAAAGAGTTCCAAAGATATGAAGTAAATAGTATCAAATAAGGCATGGTTTTCTTTATTTAGCCAGTACATTTTTGGAGACCAATTTTAGTCCTGAAAAATCAGTTTTGAGAGCCAAACAGCTTTCCTCTCAGACTCATCAAGATTCAAAAAACCCTTACCCCTCACCTGAATGTGCAAAATGGACGAGTAGGTTTGGACATTGGGTTTAATATAGAAGCACTAAAAATAGTGATTCATGCAAAATTCTATTCAAAACATAATACATATTTAAATATATATGGACCGACCCTGTACAGCCACTACTGCTGAAAACACTAGTAAGTATATCTGGTGGGTTCAGTGGACACCCAGGGACAGGCACAGAGAAAGAGAGGTTTCCCTGAGGATTGACTTCTCCTCTGTCACTTCTCCTCTGAGGACAACACAGTCCAAATCTACTGAGAAGGCTAGATACAGCTCCTCTCCATCGCACCCGCTGCTGGGCCTATTGAAAGTGATATGTGAGATTACCTTTCATTCTGGCAGGCCGGCCTCCCTTAACCAGACTGCTGCAGAGTGTGTGTACCTGCTGCAGTTTCAAGCAGACAGTCGCTCTCATTGAGCAGACAGCCTCCACTTCCCTCCTGCCATTTCCAGCCTGTTCTCCAGCTCAAACACGAGCAGACACATAGAACCAAGGACACTTTCCACAGCTGATAGCCTCTGGCTGTTTGCTCTGCTTCCTCCTGGGTTGCAAATTTTCTCATCTTCAGTACTGTACATATTATAAAGCAGGGGGGAAGCACTGTAAATGTTATGCCAGCGGTATTATATGTGACCTGATATATATACTTCACCTTTCTCTGCACTGTGATTCCATTTCTAAGCCAAGTTTTCATATAATGTGTATTCAGATGGTATAACCTGAGGGCTGGGAGATGAGCATGCAATGTTTATTTTTCACACAGGAGATCAGAATCCCTTTATAGACACACATTAATGTTTGCTTATTTCCATCCCTTTTTGATATTTTCTTTTCCAAGCCATACCTTATTTGCTATGGAAATATACTGATGTTACTATAATCAAATACATGATTTAACCATGTGGTTGTGAGTTGATTTATGTTGTTCTTATACTTAATAGTCCACTAGACTCTGTATGATTGGGTTTATTGTCACATTGATCTGGTCCTAAAATTTCTTTCACACTATTACACTTGGTCAAACAGATCAAACCTTTTGAGTAGCATTTTACTCCCCTTGCCTGTGGTGGCGCTGTATCGACTAGGCTATCTTTAGTTTAGTTTGTTAAACACAAACATGATACAAAATCTACAAACACAACACTGCCCATCAAGACATTGGTGTTGTCATTGGTGACATTTGGCTTTCTTTATTCCACCAAAATCGTCAGCAGACATCCACCTGTTTTAGG
Organism: Siphamia tubifer; assembly: GCA_020466265.1. Classification (NCBI taxonomy): domain Eukaryota; kingdom Metazoa; phylum Chordata; class Actinopteri; order Kurtiformes; family Apogonidae; genus Siphamia; species Siphamia tubifer. Next base: position 21,799,645 of record CM035793.1, on the reverse strand, counting down.
GGCTCTACAACCCATCTGCAACTTAGGCTACGTCCGGACAAGTTCGATACGTGTTTAGTTTTGAAACCGTGTCCAAAAGATATTACGTAAACATGGAATTGTTTCAGTAAAAATCTGCATCAGCATGGGGGCAAAACACTTGCTGAAAACAATGCAATTAACATGCCACACCACTATGTAAGCCAGTCCCACCGGACATAAGAGAACAATAGAAGAGGTAGTGTGCATGCCCCCACATCCCTTTTCGTACCAGTGCGACACACACACACCGGACACAAACAACAATAATAACACTGCTAACACCCTAACATTTACCCATTCACCACTTTACTCTGTTGTTTACCATTGTTACTGTCTTGTGAATGCTATAGGTGCAAGGCTACAGTTTTTCCAGTCATGTGGTCATGACGTGGGTGTGAACACACATGGATACTTGTCAAGATGAATATGGAAACAACACCGTATCCAGATCTTCCCACTCTGGGACCTGTTTGTTTTGGAGTATCCATGAGACCGGTGCCATTTTGATGAAAGGCCAATCTGTTAAGAAAGTACGTTGGTTTCACGTGAACTTGTTTCTGTGCAAACGGGTCTCACTGCCCATTCACACTCCCAGTGACTATTCATTTTTGCATGCTAGGTCACTCCTCCCCACTTCAGATACATCATCATTTTAGGAGTCTCACCTACCTGCCCTTTGTTCACACCTTTGACTCTCAGCTTTGTCTAGCGCCCCCTCTGGTAACAGTGCTACTGTTTCTAGCTCCTTATCACCCTCTTTTGTACAGCCCTCCATAACCGCTCTCCCCCTTCCCCCCTTATAATGACAGTCTTTGCCCCCTCTGCATCATTCTCCTGAAAACGGTTGAAGCATTTCATTCGAAACATCGAGAAAATATTCCTAGTTCTTTTCAGAACCAATTACATGCTGTACCGCAAGTCTATATTAATTTTTCACCATGAAAACCTTCAAACAACATGATGCAAAACATAGAGGAAAATAAAACGACACAAAAATTTTATAATTGCAAAACAAGTAAACAACTGCTGTGTCTAAAAGGGAGTAGGAAGAAGCTAGTCCTTATCCAGACTGTTAGTGCCTTATCAAGTAATAACAAGATTAGCTTATTATTCATAAACATCTCCCTACAAACCTGTAAACACATATACACAAATTCATATCCACAGCTGTTCACCAACCCACGGCCACAACCCATGTACAGTATACACACACACACACACACACACACACACACACACACACACACTAGTTTACATGTGTCATGTTTTTTAATACAATAAAATAAAAAATAAAGGTGTGAACATTTTATTAAGTTAAAACATAAATAAAAATGAACAATCACAAAAATAATTAGGGAATAAAATATAGAAAAAATAATAAATACAATTAAATAAAACAAATAAATAAATAAAAATGTTAAACATACATAAAAATACATAAATAAAAAAATAAAGCAATCCCCATAGTGTCAGAGGTCCGCATGATAAGAATGTACATATACAGATAAAAATATACAAACTAGATAAACAGCCCATATACCCTGAATAAAAATGTAAATATGGAAGTGGTCTTTTATTGTGGCAAGCCTAAGACATACCTGTGTAATAATGATTCTGTAATCAGCATCTTGATGTGAAACACCTGTGAGCACTGGAAAAAAAATATTACTTTATTTATTATTTTAGGTATTTTTTGTCAAAATATCTCATCACATTTAAAATAACACATAATCACAGAGAGTAACTTTTAACTGAGATATAATCAATTATTTTTAAACAGTAGATCTTGAAAATCTCATATCAAGAAATTTTACCAAGATCATTTTTACTTGTTCCATTGGCAACTATTTAAGCTTAATTCAAGATGTATTTATTTTTGTGCTGAATTCAAGCAAAAACCAAAAAAAAAAAGACAGATATGACCCATTTGGATATTCCAAGTTTCTGAAGTGAATCTGAAAACACTGCAACATTGATTCACCAGTAAGGGGCTGTTTCACAAGGACGATTGCACTAACAATGACAAAATATTTTATCAGAAGTGCCTTTTATTGACATGAGAATTAAGTTTTTACAGGTTGGATACGCAAAAATCTAAAGACGCATTACAGAATGGAAATCTTGAAAATTATCCGCTGTTGAGTTTCCATCTCATGGTTGAAAACGCAAAAACATTGCTATTCCGCTATGCGCATTGACAAGGCAGCGTTCTATCACAGCACCATCTACAGCCTGGCATGCATATCCAATCCAATTCCACACACTCTTGCGTCCTTGTATGCACGGAGATTTCTTAATGACAGACAATGCTCATGTAAATGTGGATAAAAAGGTTAAGACGAGACGACAGTTTTGCGTTTTCTCTTCCAATTGTCTCCATATTAATGTAGCCTAAAACCCACAGAGTTGGATCAATGAACATGCTTAGTTTATTTTCAGTTAATGATAGATTTTACTGAAGAAGTGTCTTTTTCTTCAGAACCTTCAAATTTAATATGAGTTTACATGAACATCTACATCAGGGGTTGTTTCGATTTTAGGATTTGTCAAACCAAACTTTTATAACATGCTGTCTTTCATTCAAAATTCAAGATTCAAGAGGTTGACTGTCACATAAACAGTCAAAAAAAGACACAGGCTTGATGCTATACAGTGAAATTCTTAGGTTGCACGCTTCCCGTCAACGTGAGAAACGTGTAAACATGTTCATATAAGGAATTAAGAACAGACCAGTTACAGTAATGATATGAACTGACTGATATGGAACTAAAACAACCAAACCCATGAATATACAAGAGAACAACTGTAGAAGAACTGTTCACTGTAGTGACCAGGATTGGTTAACAATGTTAGTGTTTAGTTAGTCGTAGGTGAAAAGAGAGTAGAGCATTGGGCTCAGAACGCAGTGTGGTAACACATGCTGACCCGAGTGATGGTGGATGTCCAGTCCCCAACCTTGACCGACTGAGGTCTGTCAGAGAGGAAGTCCAACACCTCGCCACACATGCATGTTGGCTTCAAGGGGGAAAAGCATTTGTATTTTCAATTACATTTTTTTTATGTTGCAATTTTACAACTTTTTAAGTGTTGATTCTTACAGCCACGTTTTGTACCGACTCCTTTGGCTCCTGGATCAGTTAAATCTATTGGACTGTCATTACATTTAGTTCTCTGCTCGACCTCCACGCTTTGTATTCGTCTCCGAATCTGACCGAGAGTTTAGTTTTCATGGCCTTTAAGCAATCAACACACAGATATACAGTAGTTACAATCATGTCTGCCATTCAGATTTTTCTCCTAGAGGCTGTTGTATATAAGCATGTTGATTCTATAGTTAGCAAAGTGTTTACAGAAGCTGGAAAAGCACTTCTGAGAAATGTAGCCTTTCAGTCTGGTTGTGTGCCCACTGGCCGTAGAGATCCATCCAGTCCGTCCAAACAGATCTGAGTGAGTGCAGGGTAAGTCTTTTCCACTGTGTTTGAAGAGACTGGAGCCCAGATGGTTAGTAGTGCTGCCAGATCAATTACCAGAAGCACACCAGCAGAGAGAGTGGAGCACAGCACTTAGTTTCCAGGCCCAATTGAACTCGTCCCTATTTGAACTTTTACATATCGGCATCGCACGCTGTGACTTAAAGGACCCACTAACTTAATGTCACACATGCGCCAGCTGAACAGTTTGCAAGGATATTGTTATTTTACCTTCCAGCTACATTTCGTTACCGCTCGTTCCAAGTCGCCATCGTGGCAATAGCATAAAGTAAATAAACAGCTGTGCATGTTGAGCGGAGTGGGATTAAGTATTTGCCAAAAGGAAGAGAAATAATGAAGGCATTTCCATTTAGAGAAAATTAACAACGTGATATGGAACTGCTGTAGCTAAAAATCGGACATAAATACATATGTCGGTTCACCCTTCTGCTCATGGGATTAAGTGGTTATGCTAATCAAGTAAAAAACCAGATGGGTAATCTCAGTATGAATCATAATTAAGAAAATTAAAGCAATATGTGAAGAGTATGTTTCAGAAAGGGTTCATCTGAAGTCAGGATGTGATTCACCTAGTCTAGGTCAACATAAAGTGCAAGCCAAGGGTCTAATGGTGTCAAGACATGCATCTACCGGCGAATAGAATAGAATAGAACAAATATCTACTGTCACAGGAATACTAGCTACATTTGCATGATGTTTTTTAATTGCAAATTATTTATTCAGAATAAAAGTAATTCGGAATTAAAGCTATTTTCTTCGTGTTTAAATGGACTACATGTGATGTTTGCATTAATTTTTCTGATAATTATGAAGCAGCAGTTCGACTGCATCTGATATGAAACACCTGTGACCACTGGAAAACTCATTTCTTATTAAAATATCTCATCACACTTAAAATAAGACATAATTACCAAGAGTAACTTCTAACTGAGATGTAATATATTATCTATCTATCTATCTATCTATCTATCTATCTATCTATCTATCTATCTATCTATCTATCTATCTATCTATCTATCTATCTATCTATCTATCTATCTATCTATCTATCTATCTATCTATCTATCTATCTATCTATCTATCTATCTATCTATCTATCCATCCATCCATCCATCCATCCATCCATCCATCCATCCATCCATCCATCCATCCATCCATCCATCCATCCATCCATCCATCCATCCATCCATCCATCCATCCATCCATCCATCCATCCATCCATCCATCTATCTATCTATCTATCTATCTATCTATCTATCTATCTATCTATCTATCTATCTATCTATATGTAAATGTCATATATATATAATTTTTTTCCCCTGAATTAAACCAAAAACTAAATAAAACATATGCCACGGGATATATGACCTATTTGGATGTTCAGAGGTCCTGAAGCTGATCATCTTCTATATCATCCATTTACCGGTAAAGCCCATGGAGTTAGATCAATGGACACATTTGGATTATGTTAGGTTAATGATAGATGTTACTGAAAAAGTCACCTTTTCTTCAGTTGTCTCTGTTTTGATATAATAACCTTTAAACTTACTTGAAGTTTTCATGAACATCTACATGGTCTGTGAATTAAATCAAGGAAAATACATGATTTATACTGAAAAAAGAAAAATAAACAAGATAATATTATAATAACTTGTGATAAATCATTAGATTAAATCAAGAGAAACTGCCACAAAAATAGTGTTGGGTCTTTATGGGTTAAGCAGGTATTTCTTCCTCATTTACTGTAGTTTCTAAATGCACACATACTGTAAATAGCAGTAATTTAGACTGGAGAAAAAAAGCTGATTTGTCAAGCAACCCTTCATAACAGTCTGTGACCATGCTGTGCATGTTGGCTTCAGGAGAAAAAAGGAGGTATTTGCAACTAAAACATCAGAGTTTTGACTAAAGAAAAAGAAGAAAGACTAAAAACAGTTAATTCTTTTCTCAATTTGGCTTCCTGTGCAGGCAAAACAAATTAGACATATGTTACCCAATGAGCTTTGGAGGTGTTGGAAGGCAGATTGAATGTTGGACAAGGTTCTAAATGCAAACCAGACTTAGCTACTTTGTGATTCAGCTGTAAAATAAACTTTTTTTAATATCCAACAGTTGGCGATTATTTCAATATTCTTGATATCACACACTGTTTCTGTCTGGCTGAAAGAAAAAAAAAACTGCATGCTATACAACGCTAATAGCTGTAATGCATCATTTGGACTTGACAGGTTTGGTGATGAGCATTAATGATTACTTGGACAGCTGCTGAGATACTGGCTCTTAAGTCTTACCATTCTGTATACGCTAAGTTTCCTGGAATAAAACTCCTCCATTTAGGAAGTATGGAGGAGGTTGCTAATGCATTTTAATAGTGCAGCTAATCATATTCTTTTAGCCAATTTGTAAATTAGCATTTTTTTAGTGACTCACTTTTTTTTTTTTACACATTTACTAAATTTACTAGAGTCTTAAGTGTTTCAGTGTTTCAATTTAGGGAAGACTCCAATTATAGCAGGCCACCTATGGAAGTGTTTTCATATTGTCTTTGAAAGAAAAGTGTCAAATAATGTTTCCTTTGCCAATTTGCACTTTTGTTTTTAGGAAAAACTTAGCTTTCAATATCTGGTCATTAATGACTGACCATGCTTTATGGGGACTTCCAAAAAAAAAAGAAAAAAAAGAAAAGAAAAAAAAGTTATTATGTTTATAGGGGATATCATTTGCAAAAATGTTCATACTTCACACAGATTTATATTTTATTAGCGGGGACCTATATTTATATTTAACCCTCGTGGGGACCTGAATTTTGGTGACGGAGGTCGCCATGGTGTGACTGTGTAAACATATCAATGTCACCATAAAGATAGGAATACAAACACACATACTCAGAGTAACCCACCCCTCCCCCCACCCTACAGCATCCTGGTAAATGTATCTCCATCTATAATTTAGCAAATAAACCAAATAGTTTTTGGTGATGAATGTTATAATTATGATGCTCATTATTCATGACTAAGAAAAAAAAGGTGGTTTTGGTCTTCAAGGCAGATTTGATGCAGCTGTGCTGTTTTGTTCATGTCACCCCTCATAATCTAATCTAAGTATCATGCATGCATTGGTTATTTAGGAGAGTTTTTAGTGTATTAATAAAAGAAGAATAAAAGTAGAATAAAAAAAAAAGAATTTGGATCCCCCAAGCATTTAATGTTCTCTAGGTTTAAATGAAGCATGATGTCACATATCCAAACAGAGGTGCTTGGTGGTTAGGGAGCGTTTTACTACAGTGTATTTTATTTAAAAAATAAAAAATATGTATATATAAAAAAAATATGGACTAGAAGTTCTTAGCATATTTATTTGCAGAAACAACTGAAAATGTTCATAACAAATCTCACTCACTCACTCCTCTTCTGAACCCACTTTATGCTCAATAGGGTCATGGGGGTGACTGAAGGCCTATTCAAGCTAAGGCAGGGTACACCATAGACGAGTCTCCAGTTCATCTCAGGGCTGAACCTATAGAAACAAACAATCACTCTCACATTCACACCTATGGGCAATTTTAGATGATCCAACCTTTGGATGGTGGGATGAAGCTTTAGTACCTGGAGAAAACTCACGCAGACATGGGGAGAAAATGCAAACTCTACACAGAAAGGTTTGATGTTGGAATTGAACCAGGGGCCGTAAACCTTAGGAAAAAGAAAATTCAAAAAAACTTTCACATCTGTGCTTTTTTTTCTACGCTTTTTGGTCCAGAACATTCAGTATTCCTATTTTGAATCGATATTTGTTGTTATTTCCAGCATGTGTGAAACTCTCTGATATAGTTTCCTTCTACTTGTAGTTGAGTCCCAGAATTTTGTGGATAGCAATAATGGTTCAGGAGTTACAGTAATTTCAAAATAACTGTAAAAAATTTACAAAATGCAGAGCCAGAGAGAGATTGCCATTGTTAAAAGGTTAATGTAGCATCACATTAAGCAAATGCCTTAACTGACCTTAACCATAACTTACCCAGAGTCTGCAGACATACAGTCTAGACTTGTGTTTCTAACATTCAGCACCTGGACCTAAAACTCACACTTCTTTTGAAGCCTTTCTTCTTCTTGCTGTTCAGGTCACACTTCAGACTTTGATAATATTATCATTTCATATCAACCACACTCCCCTGACAAGAGTTCAAACCCCCATAATGCTTTGTACCTTCGCCTGTAGTATTTGATCTTCTATGCCCTTACAAACCTACATCCCAGATTTTCAAGTAGCCAATGCAACAGAGTAAAACCTCTGACCTTGTCTGGATTCCACATATACAGACAGATGCAAGGAAGATTTTTCAATACCCTCTATTTCTACCCACAACTACTTTTACTCTACAAAAGTATAAAGGATCATCCAACCAGTGATAATTTGCCTAAAGCAGTCAAACTATTTTATGGTAAATATTTCACTTCAAAGAGTGGGAATAAATGCCTTCTTAAGTAAAGGGATCGTTTTCTTAATACCTACAAATAGAGTGGGATCTGTTGATTTCTTTTCCAAGGTTCCAAAGTTGCTACTCATTTTAGCCCCATTAAGACTCCTTTATGTTCAACATTAAATACACATCAGTTTATAGAAAGAGTGTTCTGTCCATCCTCTGCTTTATTACATCAATGTTTCTTTCTGCCATCTGGGAACGTGTGGACTGATAAGAAGAAAATCATGGGAGTAGTGTTGAGATTTGAGTACAATCATTTCCAGACATGGTGGAACTTTGTGAAAAGTAAACTGTGTGAGTGGGTGAAAAATTACTGAGAAATGTCAACATTAGTAATACCTCATTTGTAATGGTAATAATGGATTGGATTTATATACCGCTTTTTTGGCCACTCAAAGCGCTTTACTATAGTTATCCATTATTCATTCACTCTCACATTTTCCCTCTGGTGGTGGTAAACTACATTTGTAGTCACAGTTGCCCTGGGACATACTGACAGAAGTGTTGCTATCATTTTGAGTCTACGGCCCTTCTGACCACTACTGAACATTCATACACCAGTGTGAGTGGCACTGGAGGTGAGGAGAGTGAAGTGTCTTGGCCAAGAAAACAAAAGACTGACTAGGACAGAGTGGGATTTGAACCCAACGCCAACTCTTTGGTTATTCTATGACCCGCTCTACCAAACTTCTTTTCTCAGAAAAAAAGAGACTCCTCTTCATAGTACTTGGCAAATATGTAAATTTAGAGCAGCGCCCTCTGGTGGATTGACCACCAAAATGCTAATTTTTAAAGCAATAGATGCATGGAATGGTGTGTTTCCACAACACGATACTAGCTCAACTCAACTCAACTTGCGTTTCCATTATGTGAAATAATCCTTGAATCTGATACTTGGCACTGAGGTTCCAAAACGGGGTAAGAGATACTAAAATTGTCACATGTAAATAGTACAGACTACTGAGCTAGTTGTCTCTGTGTCATTGAGTCATCAATTTCTGTTGTCAGTGGCTGATGAAAAGATTTAGTATGAACTTAATGAGGCAAAGTGGAATCAACAAGTTCATCTGCAACAGAAGTTACATGCAGCATGGCTGTGATGACAAAGCACTCTAAAGTCAATACTGTCCTGTAATGGAAATGGTCTTCAGGAATAGGAGTTGTTACCAGTCAAATCAAGCTGTTAATACATGATGGAAATGCTGCAGAAGTTTAAAGGCAGTGACGCTTGAACAAAATTTGAAACGGACAAAACTATCGACAGTGTTACAAATGGATTAACTTTTGCTGTATAACAGTAGTAAGGAATTACAAATACATTTCTATTATTATTTTACTCATGTCCAGTAGTGCTTGTGTAACAACACAGTTTTAAATGAAAAGACAGTAAAAGAGACAGTATTAAAAGCGACAGTGATTCTTTACCTTTACAGTTTTACAAAGACAGTACAATTGTAAGGTAAAGAATCCCTTTAGAATGATAGTAACAAGTAGCTTAATGTGTAGCTTGCACAGCACTGTCTGTCTGTGATCATAAATGGGCCTTCAGTGGACAGACAGATCAATATATAAGGACCATTAGCATGTTAGGCTGGTCTGAACAGGCAGTGCCTAGTAAGTTATTTTTTCATAACTTCTTTGTTTTTTTTTTTCTGAGACATTTCATTTTTCCTCACTCTTTTGAATAAACACTGCAGCCGAGAGTCTTAAGAGATGGAGGGAGGCAGCGATATCTGCTCTGCATTGTCTAGGCAAACAGCAGCAAGGTTCAGATAGGGATCAGAGACGAGGATTGGACGAGGTAGGTATGAGTGAAGACAAAGTGCTTTAATCACTTCCCTCAGGCCACCGTATAGTGTCGCCGATTATCATCAGAGAACATCTGAAATATGTGTGTGCTTGCCCTGAGGCTTATCACACTTAGGGAGAAATCTGTCTTTTTTGAGCCTCGCTGACCTTGAGTGACTGTGGTTCCACGGAGTGACTCAAACGGTTTCAATGAATTGCTCATTCTCATCCAGGCTTGTTTTCTTCTTCTCCACAATCCCTCAGAGACAAAAGGTTTGTACGAGGCGAATGGGCCAAAGGCAATCAGGCTGCTGACATTTAGGGTACTGACATTTACTTTTCAGTTAGTTTACACACAAATGCCTTGTCATTTATTGTCGTAGGTATTAATATAGGCTTCAGCGTAACTATATTAGCCCAGATTCCATCATTCTTATTAGCATCCTGTGATGTGGCGACATTGCTAAAAAGTTATATACAGTAATAGAAGAGAAAACACTTTTGGTTTCCTACATTTCCTAAATTCATGGTTTTTTTTAGACTATTTAGAACAGACTTAAATGTCCATTTTATAGCCTATTTCACAGTCATACTGACAAAAAACTAAAATATCCTAGAATTTAGCGATAACCAGTTCTAAATTTCAATATATACATTTTCTGTTTGAAAAATGTGGAACTGCATAGACTGATGTTACTTTATTTGCAGTGTAGACATTTACAGACATATTTCAACACAACAGATTCATGGCAACGTAACAGGACATAACATATTAAATTGAATATACTTTAAAGACTTTTTAAGGTAAATGCAGATTTGTAAATTCAATCATTTTAAGACTTTTTGAATCCCCACTGAAACCCTTTAATAAATACAATTATGAAACTGAGTCTTTGTCAAATATTAAAAGAGATACTATATACCAACTAAAAGTCTAGAAAAGCAGACCACCACCAACACAGATCTGATCTGATCACCACCAAAATGTAATCATTTGTACATTGTGCAAGAAGCAATATTTTAGTCCATATTTTTCAGGTATCTTGCTAAGAGACAGACAAAACCTGGTGAAAACATAACCTCTGCTCTTCCTTGGTTGAGATAATTAAAAAAAAAAAAAAAAGAATAGCCACTTCCCAAAGTGGGGTGGGGTATTCAAATGAATCTATGCATGTGAGCATAGAAAATCCAAAACAGAGCATTTACTTCCCACCTCAACAAGAAATGGAACAGGGGAAAAAGGAGAGTGGATGTTTTTTTTTTTTTTTTTTTTTTTTAATATAATAGTCTCCTCACACATAGACAACAAATATATATGCAGTAAAAATATTAAAAAGTGGATTTTGCATATGTCCTCTTTAAAGTATGTAAGATTTAGCAGAATTAATGTCTGAACCAGATGGTTCTTGGATGGTTACGATGAACTCAAATTCCTATTTAAAAAAAAGTGAATTGGAGCAACCTAATCACACATATATACATTTATTATATGTACAGTATATTTCATATGGATCTGCAGGCGCCCAAAGCATACATTTTGAAGTAGAGAGTAGTGGGATCAGTCAGTGAGTAGACAATGGACTATAAACCTCCATGTAGGCGCTGATGTACTGTCTTTAAGTAGCTGCCTATTAAGCAGCCATTGTGAGTGAGCCGCTGGAGTCGGGCTGAATATGACCAGTGGATAGGAACAGCGCTGATGGAGCAAAGAGAGCACATTAGAGCGCGTGGGTATTCTTAACTGTCCATAAAGTGAGGTGGTGCCATGTGAATAGCACTTGGGGTAATTATGGTCGGCAGCTCATCCACCGTCAGCTTTGTGGCTGATTCTGTCTCCTTCTTTCAATTTCCTGCCTCGTTGAGGATGCCAGGAGATATGTGGGAAGGATGAGGCCTGTGAAGTAATGCAGCAAAGCACTTTATAATTAAAAGTGTTTGTAAAGTGAGGTAAGAAAGGGACACTCTTACTTTAACCTACCTTGGGAAAAACAAAAAACTAAACAAAACACAAAAAAAACCCCCCAAACAATTAAAGATGTGGAGTGTCTTTAGCTCATTTTATATGGACAAAGGAAGGAAGGGAATGAAATAAAGTGGAGACAGCTACTAATGTTGATTATTTTTGTAGTCTATCAACTGTTATCTTCGATTCTATTACATGATTATTTGAATAGGTGGAAATAAAAACAAAAAGAAATGGTGTCAGGCACAACAAATTTCACCCCTCGCAAATGTTTTTGTTACAATCCAGACTCTTGTTGTCTTGTTTTGGAGTTTTTCTGTTTGTCTTTCTTTTTTTTCTGTCATTAGTGTCTGGACTTTTATTTTGTCAAGTTGGTTCACTCTGTCTTGTTTTACTCCCTGTCACTGGTGCTGTCCTACCCCTGTAATTAAGTATCATGTGTTAGACCTGTTTTGTGTCCTATATAACCTCCTCATGTGTCTTTGTCTAGTGCAAGTTTGTCTGCCTTCCATGGAGCAAATGAGCTGTCAATGACTGTTTCTGGTTATATGGTTTACATCTGCTGTCAATCCCCTGTCTGTTTTGTTGCCTGATTTTTACCTTGAGTAACTGAACCTTGCATATGTCCACGAGCCAGAGCTTGCCTTGTCCTCTTCAGCTGGATGTCTGGTTTGACTTATGCCTGGATTCTGGTAATGATTTTTGGATTTCTGGATCTGACCCTTCCCTGTTTTGTGACGATTCTTTTGCCCTGTCCTTTAGTTGTTGTCTCACTTGTGTGCCAACTGATGAGTTCCAGAACAGCAACCCGTTTCCTAGCATAATACTATTTTCTCAATAAATACTTTAATAATGTATTTGTGCTTCTGAGTTTTGCTTTTGGGTCCATCTTGTTTCTGAAAACATATCAGTTTTACCTGATTTTCTCTATCTCTTATTATTGCAAAAGCACATTTTGATGAAATTGGTTCAGTAGTTTTTGCATAAAATTGCTGACAAAGAAACAGACAATAATAAATTCCCTTCCCTTTGGGGATCGAGGTAGATGCCAAAAGAACATGTTTCTGTCTGATGCAAAATGAAACAACTTGTTCGTTAGTCCAGTATCAGCTGAACCAACAACCACAGAAAGCATGAAATTAAATATATAAGTATATAAAACACATGTTTAAATACATATTAGTATATATATATATATATATATATATATATATATATATATATATATATACATATACGTCAAATGACATCTAAAAGCAGTATGTGCACTGCCGTTTTCAATACATTTGTTTTAAACTTAAAAAAATAAAGTCAAATATTTAATAATAATAAAAATAATAACAAGAAAAGCACTCTGAGAGCACAAACCTCCGTCAAGGCAGACCTCCTTCCTTCAAATGAAGCGAGGTCCGCCAAGGAGGTTAAGTTTTTGCCAGAGTTTGTTTGTCTGTCTGTTAGTTAGCAAGATAACTGAAAAAGTTATGGGCAGATCTTGATGAAAATTACAGGGTAGGTTGGTAATCAGGACATAAGATTTTGGTGGTGATTCGGAAGAGATCCTGGATTCTGGATCACTTTGAAAATGTATTCTTCATTTACCGCATTGTAAACTTTCAAAGTCATCATTTCGTCAGTCATTTCCAGAACTCCCTGTTACCAACCTACTCTGTAAATTTCATCAAAATCCATACATACATTTTGGAGTTATATTGCTAACTAACAGACAAACAGACAGACAAACAAACTCTGGCAAACACATAACCTCCTTGGCGGAGATAATAATAATAATAATTTTCTGCTTTCTTGTCCTTATCACCATGTTGTTTGTATTAATTCTGTGGGAAACACTACAACAGTGGAACCAATATTTACCAGCAGTGAATTTAAGAAAAACAAAGCTTTGATTCAGGAAATTTGCAATTGAAATTTTTTTTAAAAATTGGATTCAATTAAACAAACAGGTGTGAGGGAAAATAAAATAATGACCCAATAAAGCCAAAACAACTAGAAGTGTCAGGTTTCAGAAACCGTGGGAATTTTCCCAAGTACAGAAACAGTGAAAAAGTTACATCTATCAAAACTGTGTACGGTATGTCAGCCATGACCCATCAAGTTTTACATAGTTAATATAGCTGTTAAATTTCAACCAGGTCATTATACTTAACATCCTTTTACTTTACTGTGAACTTATGAGATGAGCATTGTATGTTAAAAAGGAGGTGATAACTCTTAGTACCCAGATCTGTCATTCTATGAGCAGATACAGTGGTATTTCTGATAAGAACTACAGGTGATTCAGATGGGATTTGAGGTGCAGCAGGACACTATATGACAGATGATCCTCTCTGTGCAGAGCTTTGAAGTGCTCCTCCATGGACACCCACCCAGACATGTAAGGCATCGAATATCATATCTATCTACAATCAAAGTGTTGTTGTTTGTAGTCCATTAAAAACAAAGCTGAATCCATTCATTTTTTTGGGTTCATTGCATATCATCAGCACAGCATCTTACATTTGGGCATTTTTTTTACCCATAGCTGACATTTGTGGTAGTTTTAAAAATCACCACTGTCACACCTATTTTGGGGGATTTTATCACTCAGGACAAGACAACTGTCCTTTGGTGGAATAATGTATCGTTCTGTTCCAAACACTGCAGTTCTTTGTGCGCTCTGCTGAGTAGGTGATTGGCTGCAGCCTCCCAGCCCTCCAAAACCTGAACACCTCCACAACTCTGGGGGCGGGCGGGTCAGATCATAGTCAACCCCTCTCACCCTGGACATGGACTTTTTGAACCACTTCCTTTAGGCAGGATGCTACGATCCATTAGGACCAGAAACCACAGGCGCAGCTTCTCCTCCTCTGCTGTTAAACTCCTGAACTGTAAAGAACACAGACACCAAACACACTGCACTGTCCCTTCATCCAACTGCTGACTGCACTGTTAACCTCGATCTGCACAGAAGCCCATCATTAGAGTCTCACCAACCATTTGGATTTTGTCCACACTGTCTGTTGTACACAATGAACCTTATCTTATTTGTTACTTTATTTTTTTTTTTTTTACTGTATTCTTCCATGCTCTATGTGTGCACCAAATCACTGAAGCACATTTCTGAGTGTGAACCCTGTTTACTGACACCAGTCTGACATGTCTTAGGTCACCTCTAGGTTTGTTGTTTCTGCATGGTTTTAATGAACACACACACACACACACACACACACACACTGGTTTACATGCCTCATGAGGACCATGCTTGTATCTATATATGTATATGCAAGGGGTAATGTATTGCCCACGCATTACTGTCAAAAGATATTCCCCCGATATATAACAGTGTATATATATATATATATATATATATATATATATATATATATATATATATATACAGTATATATATATATATATATAGGCACACATACATACAACTTGTCCTTTTTTCCAGAACCAACTAGAACAACAAACAAAAAATATTAATAAAAAGCATCTATGTTCACAGTACTATGGGACTGCTTTCTCATTTGTCTGTTACCATAGAGTCAATCAGCATCATGGTTCTCTCTTGTGTAGACTGGTAACCTGTAACCTGTCCCCCTGCTGCTACAGAACTGTGGCAATAATCATCACACATGCCATGTTTTCTATCCAGGTACAGGAAAAGGCCAGGGGACCAGTTACTGGAAACTGGTTTGAACATCTATTCACACTTCACTTTCAGCAGCAGGTAAACAACATGAAACATGGTGATTGTTTTGCCTCACAGGAGGAATTTGTTTAGGGTTTTTGATGAATATAAATTAGCCACTGGGACAATAGTCAGTGTGCAGTATTTGGATCATTTGATTGGCTCTGTGGCAACAGATAAACTGATGTTTTGTACTCCACTACTGTGACAGTAGTCCCTGCCAAAAATATCTGTACAAAAATAATGACACTTAAAAAAATCTAATGACATCTACAGATAATATGTGCACTGCAGTCCTCAATAGATTCGTGTCCAACTAACCATTTAAGGTGGAACTAATAAACAACTGCAATTTACATTAGTTTGATTTGAAAGCTGCAGCTATTGATTATTTTTGTAATCAGAAAAAATCTATTGATATTTGTCTTGGATTCCATTTAATGTAACAATTATTTAAATAGTGAAAATGTGAAAAATATCTCTGAAAATGTCATCATATTGTTCTCTGTCCCTGAACTAAACATACAAATGTCTAGAAATAACAACAATACACTGTACTGTATTTATAAATTACATTTTATAAAGTTTTCAACACATTTCTATACAACTATCAGCATGAGATGGAATTAAAACTAATATATGACTTAAAAACATCATCATGTTCTGCCTTTTTGTCTTCGTCTCATCTGACTTATGTATGTTCCATGGTGTTTGTGTAGATCCTGGTGTTATGTACATGTGAAACACAAACCCTTATCCAAAATATATACACAACCCTAAGACACAGACAAAATTAAAGTTAATGGGTTGTGAAAGTTAAAGTTAAACCCTGTAATTAGTGTGACCTTTGACCCCGAGACAAAAAGCATAACAAACTATTAGAAACATCAGCATGTGTTGACTGAAACCTGGTATAAAACATCAGATAATTTATAAAATAAATATTAACAAAAGAGTTCAAACTTGTTAAATGCACAGGGAGGTCAAACTAAACACTGACACTGTGAGTTATAGAAGCTTTGAACTGAATCTCTAGTTTATGCTGCTGCAAATACTTCACATGTATTATATTGGATTTTAATAGAGATATTGGAAAATGCATGTCCTGTATGTGTTCATTTGAACTGTACTAAAACAATGAACCTCATGTTGGACCCTAACCCTAACCCTAACCCTAACTTTTTTTTAACGATGATGATGATGATTATTACTAACACTTTAGTGGGGCCAATGTTAAAATGATCTTTTAAAAACGCTGCACGATTAAAACTACTGAAAAAATGTCCTGAAATTGACCACCTCCTCACACACTTCTGACTTCTATCTCTTCCATTGTCATGTGAACTCATGTGCAGTTCATCCAATGAGATGAGCAGCAGCAGCAGCAGCAGCAGCAGCAGCAGCAGCAGCAGCAGCAGCAGCAGCAGCAGCAGCAGCAGCAGCAGCAGCAGCAGCAGCAGCAGCAGCAGCAGCAGCAGCAGCTGAGCGGCTGGAAGCTGTCAGTCTGGAGCATAGTAGGAACGGCCGCAGACAGGTTTTTCCTCTCGTGCCCAACAAGCCAGATAACACACAGATCAAGTGTTTGCTCTCCAAGCCCAACCTGTAATCATTTTGTTGTGCAGTAGCATGTCTCACACTGCAAATAATGTTGGTAGACTTTGCAAATCTATGTTTTCTTTTGTGTAGATTTTTTAGGCAGGCAACATAAGAGAAAAATGTCCCCCATAAAGGCTACCCATCTGTCTTATTGTAATGAATGACAGTTGTCAGTATTATTTATTTTTGTACTTTTTGGTTTGTTTATTGTCTAAATGCTATATATATTTACTAATTGCCATTGTAGCATAATGAAACAGACATTTATCTACTTCACAAAGATACTATTTACACACCTCTGTCCAGACTGTATATAGATATAATATAGGATATAAACTTTATCAGACTTTTTCGCATTGAAAACAGTTTGAAAACTCACTTTTAGAGAATTTTACAAATAAGAGTCAAATAGCATTCAATATGTGCATGTAATGTTTTTTTTCTTTTAATCTCACACTATAATAACATGCTCCACGTGTGCAAAAAAAGTGCCTCCCGCCTACCCCCTCCCCCCCTGAGCACTTGCCCCTCCAAAATGTCTGTGCACGCCACTGTTGGATGAGGACCTTTGCACATTTCTGTACGCTGAAAAATAAAACAAAACAAATAAATATGCATACATTTGGAGTTAACTTTCTTGTTTTGCACAATACAAAATATAAAAAGTCACGGTGTATTAGTGCTCGCTGGATGATATTAAGGTCAGCCTCTACAATTGCTTTGAACTTTTTACAACCGTCACATATGAACACTTGCCATATTTTCCAGTGACACTCAATTTATAATCCGTCTCATTGAAAAGTCGTTACTGGCCTCGTGTACTTGATTAGATCTCTGTTGCTTTGATTCAGTGAGTGATTTCACTCAAGAGTGGGAGTGGAGAGTGTGTTCAGAGGAGGAGTTGTACATGTGTTATTGTCCACAGATCCCTGCGGTGGAGACACAGCTCTGTATACGCCGCATTTGTCTGGATGAATCACATCAGTGATTTCCACTCAGGAATAAGTCTCTATTCAAACAGCAGCGGCAGGAAGTCCAAGCAGCCTGTCAAACAGCCTGACACATCATGTAATAACTTGTCAAAAATGGAATACTGTACTAAATGGATACAAGAAGTAAATTACCTCTGAATCACCTTAGCTGACAGTTTTTCACAAATTACGTATGTGTTCTCCAGAAAAAAAAGAAACTTTGACGTTCTCGTTTAATTTAGTTTAATTTGACGTATTTAGAGGAACATAAATCAATTTCAGTTCCATTTCAGTCTCTCTCTCTCTCTCTCTCTCTCTCTCTCTATCTCTCTCTCTCTCTATATATATATATATATATATATGTATATGTGTATATGTATATGTGTATATGTATATGTGTATATGTATGTGTATATGTGTATATATGTGTATATGTGTGTATATGTGTGTATATATATATATGTGTGTGTGTGTGTGTGTGTGTGTGTGTGTATGTGTGTGTGTATGTGTGTGTATGTATATATGTGTTCTTAAACACTCATTCTGTAGTTTAACCTATAAAAACCCAGTGTTCCTGAATGACTTTTTCTCTGTTTTTAACCTTCCTTAAGTGAATTATCACTATTCATTGACACATGTTATTCATTTTCCTTTTAATTCATTGGTTCTGTAAATGTTTAAAAAATATCACAGTAAAGTTAAGAGGTATTATATGAAAAAACAGACAAAACTGAAGAAAAAGTGACTTTTTCAGCAAAGATATCATTAACTGAACATTAACCCAGTGTTTCCATCCACTGTCATTTATCAAACTTCATGTATTACTGTTGAATCAATGTTGAGTCTCTTCAGATATTTCAGTTCACATTTGTTCAGGTATTTATTCAGGTTTTTGTAAAAAGGATGGTTTGTTCATATAATCATGTTCATGTAATTTAACTGTTTTACATTAAAATCTGCAGTTTTCTTTATATATATGTAATTATGATCATATTTTACTGGTCGGACCCAATTGAGATCTAATTATTCAGTGTGTACAACATAAATTAAAATCATTTTCACACCATTAATATCTTCATTGTCATTCATCCTACGGACAAGACGGGCCGGATTTGGCCCCCGGGCCTTATGTTTGACACCTGTGGTCTACATTGTATTCAGGGGGTGTTATTATTTAACTTTGAGCACCTGGGGGATGGGGGTGGAGAGCAATACAAGACTCATATAATTCATTATAGTACTGAGACAGTAATATTATAAGGTAAATAATTACTTTTAAACACAGTAACAAGTATTACAGATTGGAAGTAATGTGCACAACACTAGTGAAGTCTTAATAAAACAGAGTTTTAATTGTGGCCCCTGGATCAACCTGACTTCTGTTGAAATAATGTGGACACAGAAAAGAGGATCATAGAACAAATGTCATGACACAATAGGTAACAGTTCCAGAAAACTATTAAACACACATGTTCTGAGGGCACTGAAAGCAATCAAGTCTGCATATACACATACTCCGCTAGGGGCATGTAAACAGCTCTTTTCTCCAAGCAAATACTAATTAAAATATACTACAATCAAAGATAAAATGGAGCAGAATAATTCCTAAGGGAAACACTGCTTATGTAGTAATTATACTGCATGAGCATCCTAGTCATTATGCTCTCCTGCTGTCTGTCATTATAGCTGTAAAATCTGTTCCTTGGCACTTGTATTGATTCTCCAGTACCTATTATTGCAATATTCTGAATTAAAAAAAAAAAAAAAACACCAAAAACAATGCTGCTAGTTGGCAAATTTTTTACAATCTGCAAACTTGTTCAAGGAGGGGGAAAAAATGGAAGAAGCAGGTCATTCTGAGATGTGGCATTTGTGTACACCTCTGCCTCATTTGCCTTATGAGATACATTTGGCAAATGAAAGTGAAAGGGCAACTTTCACAGCTCCTTGAGATGAAAAAGTGCTTTTTTTTCTCCCCTCACTCTGCACAGAAAACAAACAATTACATTCTTGACTGCCTTTATTTACTCCATGATTGAGCAGTGCAGGCAGACAGGAGCAGGCAGATTAATTAACTAGCGCCTGAAAACCTTTATTCTTAGAGCGTTGTCACATTGATGGATGGCTGATTAAAGTCAATGAGATGGCTATCAGTACACAAGAGCAAGCCAGTCAAAAATAAGAGGAAGAAGAAGAAGAAGAAAAAGAAAAAAGAAGAAGAAAGAAAACAAAACACCTTACTTTACAGGAGGAAAAATAAAAAATGAAAGGAAAAATACAAATACACAGGTTGGTGACCAGACGACTTGTTTGTGGTTAAGACACCACTGTGCATCAAGAAGAAAGCGAGTAATTGGGGATGGAAGATGAGACTGAAAGTGCAGTGTATCATGCCAGCTGCAGTCCAAATTGCCTTGCTTGTGTGTCTTTTGATGAGGTTTCTCATTAGGGGTCTATACAGCCCAGACTTTGGAAATATCACAGAATTAATTAAAATGATAGGAATGGAGAAAGTGGGCTGCCAATGACAGGACAGCAGAGGGCCCGCATAATCATTGTTCTGATCAGAGCTCTATTGTCTGCCTATGAATGTGCCTGTTGACGGCGGCCAGCGCCTCTTATATGTTTATCTGGATTCCTGGGCCAGTAGCTTGTTTCCAGCTTGCTGCCGTTGATAGAGCATTCAACTCCTATTGCTGTGAAGAGGTTCAAAGGCTTCATTTAGCTAGCCGAGAACCAAGAGGAGGAAAGGAGGGAGGGAGGGAGGATGCTCACCAGGCTGTTTTGGGCTGTTTTTTATCAGCTAGTTTTCAGATTTAGATAGCAAGATTCTGACTGCGTTCATATCTGTCCTTTCTCTCACACGGCCTGGCTTACTCATGTTGTGCAGAGCAAAACATAAAATCCTCAAATCCGTCATCACCTCCTTTGTCAATTTCACAGACTCCATGCTATAGGTTAATCCACTGTTATTACCCACCTCCCCACCCACCAGCATCCATCCTGTCTCTGTCCTGCATTAGTTCTGCACCGCATTCTCCTAAGAGTACAGTGAAAGCAACTGCATGGTAAGTTGCAGGATTCTGGGCAAAATTAAAGCTCAGTTCAGTTTATTGTGAATATGCAACAAAGCAAACACATTAATCCTTACTTTAGTGCCTGTGCTGTGAAATAGTCTTGTTGTACTAACATGAGTTTGTGCTCGAACAACAATTGAATACTTGACTTGTCACACAAAACACACTTGTACGCTGGGAAATAAATCTGAAGTCTAACCAAGTGTATTCAGAGAAGGTCTAATCTCACCCCTATTTTGTGCCATTCTCAAGTTTCTGTGACAACCCATGCTTGAATTAGAGCCAATAATGTGATTTTGACCTTGACCGTTGACCTTTTGCAATATTGACAATGTCAGTGTGTGTAATATTATGATAATATAGCCAGTATACATTCAGTCATAGCATAATATGTCTATGCTTGACACACACAAACAGTGTTACAGAAGTTCATTTTGCCACATGTCACCTCTGACCTCCAGAGATCTCAAAAACTGTTGGTCATAGGTGATAATAGCAATTATAAGAATTGTAGACATTTTCATTCTGCATCATTTGGTACCAATCTGAACGTTCTGTGACCCTCTATTCTTGAGTTATAACCGATAATGTGATTTTGACCTTTTAGATAATTGTGACCTTGACCTTTGGCCTTTACTAAAATGGATCAATCCATCTGATGTGCATTAACTATATGTATATGCCCATGTAATTTCATGGTGATATCTCAGGTATTCGTTGAGTTATAGAATGATATGTCTTTGCGGATTCACACACACACACACACACACACACACACACACACACACACACACAATTTTTAGGTCATAGATCTAGTCTTAACAAAATTTCTTGTCATGAAAGTTACTGTCACAACCTGCCACAACCTTTCCCCCAGACCTTCTCCTCTCCAGGCTCAACCTTTGCCCCACATTGATTCCAGAGCACCTGGCCCACACTGCGCAGCTGTAAGCCATTGCTGTTCTGCAACTATACAAGTAGTGAGGCTGCAGTTGCCAGTGTGGGACCATTCAGTAGTGTTACTTCCATAACACCCATATCACCATAACCTGGACATTTCATCTTCACCACGGACTCTGGCTGATCTATCCCCAGGTTTTGTGTTGTAGTCTGCCTTGTCTTTATGTTTTTTGTTATTAAATCCTCACTCACCTCACCCAGTCATGATAGTTACTCTGTAGGTAATTCTGTCTTATGTTAAGTGTGATTAGGTATACAAAACAAATTCAAAGTGTTTCAAATTTTAACTTGAAAATCCTTAACTAATTTAAGAAATTCTGTTGACTTAACTTCTGTGACAGTTTAGGAGAGTGGGCGGAGTTAAGCCTGCATCATCACATTTTGGTGATGTACATTCTAAACGCAGTTGATACTGTTTTTTTTTTTTTTTTTTTTACTTGTCAACTTATTCCTGCTATTTTGCAAGATGGAAATAAATTTTGTAACACACATTACATATTTATTTTTGAAGAGAGTGCCTCAACTTTATGAACTTCCATTGTTTGAAATTAGCTATTCAACTAAACAACAACAAGGCAGTCAGTGACAGCAGACCTCCGCTAAGGCTTCACATGGATGGAGCCATAGGTGTTGACTCATCTGATGTCTGAAGGTGAGACGATGTGAATGAAAAAAAAAAAAACCCACCTGGTTCTATTTTGTTCTATTATTTCCTGAGATATTACCACTGATGTGCTTTAGCTGTTGACCTTTAGTCTGACCTTGACCTTTGACCTTCATTGCTCAAAATCTAATGGGTTCTTCCATGACCTATTATCTATCATTCCTTAAAGTTTAACTAGAAATGACTCTGTGTTATTCCTCTACTTCGCTGCTCTGTTTGTTTATATTTCCAGTTCACAGTGCAGCTCATAGGACATGATGACACTTCCATTAAACTGCACGTCTCCTTCTGAAGGTCGGCCGAGACAATGGAAACACAAACTGTCCAGAAGAGACCCATACCGTACCTGACCAGACCTGACCCATACCGTACTGTACTGCACAGTGGAAACATGACTTTATTCCTTCTTTCTTACATGTTTTCTTTCTTCCAGCAGACATTTAGACTTGTCATTATTTAAATTACATTGAACCATAAGTTCAATGTGTGTTCTCAGTGAAGTGTTTAACTCCAACTAAAAACATATGAATGTTATTTAAAGTACTGCTGCTCTGTGTCAAATTAATGTACATGACATACTGTATTTAGATAAACTGCCTTGGTTTTTTTCCCATCAAACCTCATCCTTAAAACCCCAGAATTCAAATGGAAGAAAGACAGAAATATTTGCTGAATGATAGATGGGTATAAATATAGACATGATACAGATAAAAATAGATGCTTTGCACGCACTTAGAGGATATCAAACTAGGCAGGAAGATATCAGCTATCCTGTCAATATATGAACATAGAACCAGTGGATTCAGTGTGACAGCTACTGCAGGGGTGGACTTTACAGTAACAGCACTAGAAATGTTTAGCAGCTGCAACTCAAACCAGGACTGGAAATATAGATGGGAGTCCATACTAATTAACACGTCACTAATTACTCTAACTTTAACCTCCTAAAATGTTCAATAGAAATCCTAATGCATTAATAAGTCCTGTCTGTATCATGTGACTAAAACAGACAGAATATAAATCATGTAATGCTAGCTAAAGGACATTTGAAATGTCACACATTCCAAGTAAAAGCGACAAAAAAAAATATATGAAAATTTTTATTTATTTATGTATTTTTTACTTTGACATACTTTTCCCAAAATATAATGAGATCTATTCTGGGTCACAAACCTAAAATGGTATGAATTCTACCAATTGTTTTGATGGTAGAACAGGGGTTTCCAAATCTAGTCCTCGAGGGCCAGTGTCCTACATGTTTTAGATATTTCCCTCTTCCACATGATTCAGTTTAACCATTTAACTCCTGAAACTTTAGCAGTTTCACAGTAAAAATAATTAAAATGAGTAACAACATGAATAAAAATGGCCAAAGTCATCAATAAAATGAACAAAAATGAATAATAAACTGACAAACTAATTAGTAACATAAGTAAAACACAAATGGAGCAAAATTAAAGAAAAAAATAATGTAAAAAATAAAACGTAGAAAAATAAACAATGATCAAGAAAATTTTGCATTTTTACCGCACACACTGCTGTAAAAATGTTTGGTGGTGTTTATACTTTGATCCCATACATTTATCAATATGTAATGGGATATATCCTGGACTAATGTGTAACTTTCCTGAAAATTTAATGGAAATTGTTCCAGTAATTTTTACTGAAAGACAAACAAACGAACAAACCAAAAAAACAAACCAAAGACAATACCCCTGGACTCCCATTTGTGGGATGGGGTAATAAAATCACATCAAATCAATCAAATAATGTGACACAAAGAGAAACAGCATCCTAAAAGAGGAGAGTTCATTTTATATTTTGATGTTAATATTTCTGTAGTAAACTCCTCAAAGCACTTTTATATATGCTAGCTTAGACAACATTAGCATGTTTGCTAAATTACCATGATATGACGAATAAAGTGATTATAACGCAACAAGGTTCTATGTGAGAAAAACACTATATACTAATAATACATTAGTATATAGTGTTTATACTCTGTCCCACACCCCCTCATGTTAAAACAGTGCCAGTAAGATTGTCATTGTAAAATTCATTATAAAACAAAAATACCCTCCCAAAATACAGTGTTTTTTCACTGTCTATATTTTATCTTTCCATTCAACATTTTACAATGACAATACCTGTTACAATGCTAATGCAACGTTTTCTACCAAGTTGTTTTTTCAGTGCCACAGGTTAATGGCAGCAAAATGGCCCCATAGGCAATATGTATTCCTGTAAAAAGGAAACAATGAAACTTCAGTAAAAACACCTAGTCTTTGTTTAGTTTTCAGTGTGATTGTAAGTGGAGAATCTTGATGGTACTTGTTAAATGTAACCCCTGGTCTCTAGTTCTTAACCCGCACTCACACAGTGGTCATTTTGGCTGATTGGAGACTCTACTCTAACTGATTGTGGGTGGTCTGAGAAGCTTTGGTTGTACCCCTACTTCAAGTGAAAAATAATGACATCCTCTCTGAAATCCTTGTTTTGTGTTAAAAAAAAAAAAAAAAACCCTCAAAGCTCAAACTACTGATGTAAATGTACACACATGTATAAACATCACACTTATTTCAGTTTAAATTCTTGCAGGTTATTTTTCCAAATATTTTCACCGTACATTTTATGAGCAGGTCATTGTGGAAAACAACAGGTTTCTTTTAATGGCTTTTGTAGGACAGCGCCACGGGAGAGAAAAACAACATAATGGTTCTAAACTTTTTAAATGTCACAAAGGTTTATTTCCAAAATGTTATGTTAAATTCGGGGTCTATATGATTCCAGTGCTGTCTAAAATGTAGAGCTGAGCAACAGTACAGAAAATAATGTCAAATTAAAAAATGATTGGCACTATTCTATTCTATTCTATTCTATTCTATTCTATTCTATTCCAGTGGAAGTCAGAGGCAGGTCATGATAGGAAGGAAGCTAACCTGCATTATGTCTTGAGCTGAAGTGCATGCAAACAATATGAATATTTTCTTTTCTTTATTGAAGAACCCATCTATTTACTCACCCAGACCCAGTGCTGCTTTTGTGTCCATTCCTACCTGATTTTTTCTTTCTGTAAGTGAATTATCATTTACCACAATATGCATTAAATATTTGTCCTGTAGTTTTTTGGTGTAAATCTGCTTACAAGCAAACACACACACAGACAGACAGACAGACAGACTCAAACACAATACCCCTGTCCCTTTTGTGGGGCAGGGTAAAAAAAAAAGATCCAGAACCCCAACTTAAAAGGACTGTTGAGATGCAGCCCACATTTTTGGTTTGTTTAACCCAATTTAAAAGTATAGATTAAAGAAGGTGAAGGTTTACGTCTGCACAGAACAATTTAGTCAGTGCACACGTTTCTGTTTGACTCAGGTTGGGGCTGTTCTTTCACCTTTCACCTGTCCCACAGTGGATCTGTCTGTGTCATTGTTGGCTTTAAAGGTGAAAGTATTTCTGAGCCTTGGCATTTTTGCAGCGCACAGCAATTTTTTCTCTTATAAAGACACAGTTTTATCATGGAACTCAACTCACTTTGCTCTTGTACTGACACCTGAGAAATAGAAAATTTCTACAGTCTGATCCTAAATCTTTTAACCCATAAAGATACTGGTGACCTAAATAATTTATAAAAAAATATATAAAAATATAAAAGAAATATATGTATATATAAAAAGTGAAAACCCTATTGATTTATTTATCCTATCAATACATGAAAATAATTGGTGTAAAATACAGTTTGTTGTGTTTTGATTTTCATTAGATATAGGCTCTGTAGTTACCATGGAAACATCATCACCTTCTACAATAGGGGTGTCAAACTCCTTTTAGTTCAGGGGTCACATATAAACTAATGTGTTTTAAAGTAGGCCAGGCCAGTAAAATAATATCAATAATTGTACTTAATAACTTTGTAAGTAATGAGTATAAGTTTTCCCTTCTATTTTTGTGTGAAAAAAGTCAAATACTGTCATGAAAATGTCTACATCTACACACTGTACTTGAATGTAACATGAACAAATTTGAACAGCCTGAAAATTGTTGCAAAAAATGTATGCAAATTTAAGAAAATTATCCCTTAGTTTATCATTTATACATGTGTATCATAGCATACAGATCACACTGGATCTACAAATATACAAAACATTTAGTAACATGCAGAATATTGGATATTTAAGATTACTCAAATTTTTATGGTAAATTAAGCTGTAAATGTCAAATGTGTAATTTTCTTTTTTTTTTAACATTAAAACAAAAAGAGAAATTTGCACTTTTCTTTATTTATATGTGATAGTATTTTGCTGGCCGTACCCACTTAAGGTTGATTTCACCTAAATTGAATTAAAATGGATTTTTAATATTATAATATTAATATACAATTCATAATAATATAAAGAATAATATAATATTAAGTTCATTCATTTAAGAGATTAGCGTGAAAAGGTTTGTTTCTCTTTGTCTTTTTTAACACTTAACCATAATCTGCTACAATATAATAGAAGAGCAGCTGAGGCGCGGCACTAAAATTAGCTACATACCTCTGCTGCTCTACACCTTTTCACGTTAATCTCTTCAATTAATAAACTTCAACTTCATCCACCATCATCTTCTTCTTCCATTTTATTTTGGTGAACCCGTTTTGTTGTGGCATTTCTCTCTTGCAGTTGTTTTGTTAGTTTGCGTGTTTTGGTATTTGCAGCATTTTTCTTTGGCATTTGTTTTGGTGGTTTGTACATTTTTGCTCCTGCTTTGTTTCTGTTATTGCAGCATTTTTCCCATGCAGGACACTTGTGTTGCATTTGTGTTGTTCGCAGCTTTTTGTCGATACAATGTGTTTGCCCCCGTCGGCCACCGTAGTTTCCTCTAGTTTTGACATAATAATCCTCAACTTTTCTCTGACCTTTAATGAACATGTAAATGACGAGTATATAAAAGTAGGAAATTACCTGATTACTACTGGAAAAAAGAGGCAAAATATAGAACTTAATAATACAGTAAATGTTGATATATCACTTAAAGGCTGTTAAATATAGAGAAACAATCGTTTGTTTCAGTAACAGTGAGACTGTATGGGTTAAACCTAATGCAAATAGATGTATAACAGAGTATAATAATTGTGCCCTTCTGAACGGCTGAATTTGATCTAATATACATGAACATTTTCATAATTTACATCATACTAACCTCATAATTTCCAATTTCTCAGACATCCCTAGCAACACAGCTGTAGTTGGACTCTTTTTATCCGTCCAGTGTAGTTTGATGCATTCCTTATTCGTCACATTTATTCAATACGATCATTTTCTCCCACACTAGTAACAAATAGAGCTAAGTACATCACATCACAGTTAATTTAAATGTGGCAGTCTAATAATTTACACTGTGACAGTCCATATATTAACACTTTTAGACATTTTCCATGGCTGCTACAGCTGCATCAGTACCACTGAACAAACACAATCTAATAATTGCTGGAGGGAGACACCGCTCATTAGCCTGACACTGGAGATCCTGTTTGACATGTTGTCTTTCAAACTCACATATGATGCACATTTGGGTTTATATTGTCCTTTCTTTGATCTAATAACAAGCTCTTTTAGACCCAATCACCACAGCTTCCACACAAGATATTGTCATTAAACTGTCTATAAGAAAGTATTCCTACTGTGACACAGCTCAGCTCTCTTTATTAACCCAAATACTTGTCTTTTCATTCTGCCTGTTGTGTGTATAGATTTGTGTAATTAATTTGCATACATTTAAAGTTAGGTTCTTTTGGAAAAAAAAGGTTTGAAAGAATTGACAAAGATGTTTTCTGATGTTGTTATTGCAAAAATGATAAAGAAATATAGGTACCCTGTTACAATGGTAGCAATTAAAGGGTTAAACAAATGTTAAATTGAAGTTGTCGAAAACCTGTAGGAACCCTGAGGAACAATAATCATGGAGAAATGGAAATGTAATTTTATTTGGATGGAAACATGGTTAGTGTGGGTTTGTATTTTCTAACTTGTATAAAAGACATTATAATGTCAAACGTGATAATGTTAGTGTCATTTTAAAGACACCTGCTTGTCTCGTTCTGTTGTTTTCTTGCTATTTTTCTCTGTGTCTGTTACAACATGGAGGAAAAACATCACTTTGGTATCCTGTCATGTTTGTACAAAAATAAAAGCTTTTTTCAGCAGACTGAATCGATCCCAGGTTGTTGTTGAGTCAACAACAATAACTATGAGGCCTGTTATGCTGCTATTTTTGTGAATGTAAGCCTTAAATATGACCATCTTGAAAATGTCATACATTTGTCTTCCTCAAACCTATAGATTCCCTGGTATGACTGTGGATATGACGTGTTTCACCGGTGAAAAAATATGTTCTAACAGATTGTTGAACTAGTCTGTTGGTGATAAAGGGAACATGAGGGTGATTTGATGAGAACAAATTAACTACACAGTTTGCAAACGTACCAGTTATGATTTAACTCATCAGACCTGGGGCATAAATTTGCTGTAAATGTCATCTGTCAATTATAGATGCATAAAGGTGTAATTAAGTACAATAAATATTTGACATTTCCCTCCTAGAGTAGTCATCACTTTTGGGATTATATGACCTATAAGACAGACAGACCAGAAAATAAGTGATTTATTTTATTTATTTATCATAGATAAACATACTTTGAAAAAGATGGAAGTAGAATGGAGGTGGAAACAGCACAGAAACACTTCATTCATACATTGAATATATTTGTTGCTGCAATGGCCAAAAATGTTGTATAATCCAAAACATCACACAGGTAGTGTCAACATTGACCCCAGTGTTGATGCAGTTGTCAAATAGTCTAAAGGATGTCTTTATAATTTGTTTTTACAAACATATATACTTAAGGCACACGGTTCAAAATGGACCATGTCAGGGGTTGCAGACTCATGACATCAGTGTTATTTCTCAACTGTGTAGCTGGATGTAAATTGGGGGGGAAAAGTGTGGTTTTTTTGGTTTTTTTGGAGTGCAGTCACTTGAAGATCCAAGGAAGTAAATCAGAAACCCAAAATTATAGTTTCTGTAGACTGACCCTATAGATGTGAAATGTTGCTCATTATAAAATGAGGGAGAAAAGATAAAAAAAAAAATTCTAAAACTGTTTTTCTTTGACCAACTTTTTCCAAAAATGTTACCAAATCTATTCTGGCTCACTGAAAATATCTCTAATATATCTACAATATATGAACCCACTTTGGTACATATGAATTCAAACAATAGTTTTGCTGCTAGAATGTCAAACAAACAAACAAACAAATACACAAAGAGTTACCTGAACAAAACACATAAAAAAAGAATGGTAGAATTTTTCAGAATATTTAAATGAAAGCATCCATTCAGAAGGTCAGGGGTTAAAGGGATCAGTTGTAGAGGGGGTCTGAAGGTTGAGGGGGTCTTCCAGGGGGG
This sequence comes from Siphamia tubifer, assembly GCA_020466265.1. NCBI lineage: Eukaryota > Metazoa > Chordata > Actinopteri > Kurtiformes > Apogonidae > Siphamia > Siphamia tubifer. Next base: position 21,769,488 of record CM035793.1, on the reverse strand, counting down.
TCAGAGTGAAGCTGAGTGGTACAAATATGATGACATTATCTAAACAGTGGAGTGTGGCTGGAGGTTATTTAAAGAGAAAAAGTGAAAAAGCGAAGAAAAATGACTTGGAGAAAAGCATGTATTTGCATTTCTATTGTACAGTATATTAACACTTAATAATGTGGAATAAGGCAGAGTCCAAATGTATGGAAGTCTCCTCCTGGTTTAGTGGATAACACTGTGGTCCTGATGAAGTCCTCTGATCCCACCACGACATCTCTCCATGCTCTTTTTTTTTTTTGCACATCTCTGTCTGTGGCTTGGGGGAAACTTAAGGCTTATTTAAGGCAAGCTGTAAAAACCTCATTCCATCTGTTTAATTACAGTGGAGATTAGCAGATTATTTTTTGCATTACCAGCGCCTGTCGCTCCTCATCACACCGGTAACCCAGAGGGAAGGCTCTGATGAAGAGTCCCAAATTAACTCCAGACCTGGATTGGTCTCCCTTCAACACCACAGATCCACTCAACAGGTAATGTGTTCCATGTCCATGTGTAAAATCCAGGACAGGTTGACTCAGCTCTATGTCCATTCTGACCTACTTCTCACTGATGCACTTCCACCAACACCTGA
>CM035793.1:21716375-21766375 GCA_020466265.1 Siphamia tubifer | reverse complement strand
ACAGGCCAGCCGATGCAGACTGTTCAACCTGGAACAAGGAACCATGGACCCAAACACCCTGTACACTTTTAACCCTTTAAATGTCCACTCAATTTCACATGCATTTCTTAATGAAATAAATTGAATGCAGTTTTTTTTTTAACCGTTTTAATAGTTGGGGTTTGATTATGTTATAAATGAAAATATTAAGATGAAAACTTGATGGATCTAGGAGGCAGGTCCTGTTAAATGATGCATTAGATAAAATTGTGGATATTTATTGATGTTTTGGACTACATTTGGACTTTTTTTTGGTTTGTTTTGGATGTTTTTGTTGGACTATTTGTTGGCATTTGTTGGAAAATGGTTGTTCTGTGGATAATTATGAGACATAAAGGTTCAGATCAGCTGTTTGTCATTTGTATTTAGAACAAATGAGTGATTGTACCTGCTGTGGTTATTTTTATCTGAAAGTGGTTTATATCTTATGATGTGTGACAATCTCTGTTGTCAAACTACATTAGGTCATGTGACATTTGGCACAGGTTTGGGTGGTTTGGCCTATATGTGGATAAAAAGTATAATACTCTGGAAGAAATATAAATCTTACTAAGTGTATTTTTCTCATTTTTATTTAAAACATGTTATCACACTTTAAAACATTAACATAACCACCTAAAGAATAACTTTTTCAGTGAGATGTATGAACTTATTCTTATAGACAATAGATGTGGAAAATCTGATTTCTACAAATCTGGACAACATAGATTTCAACTGTTCCATTGGCAATTTTATTTTCTTAATTCCAGCTAAAATATTATTATTATTATTATTATTATTATTATTATTATTATTATTATTATTATTATTATTATTATTATTATTATTATTATTATTATTATTATTATTATTATTATTATTATTATTATTATTATTATCTTTCTTGTTTTAGAGGGGTATTTTTCCATACTAATCCCTCATTTTTGACTTTACATTCCCTAAAAAAATCATTTCTAACTGTATTTATTTGATTTCTAGTGAAAATATCTCACTACACTTAAAATAAGACATAATCACCTAAAGAGAACGTATTTTTAGATAATATATCTGGAAAATCTTATGTTGAGAAATGTGACTAAGATCATCACTTGTATTTTTTTTTTCTGAACTGAAATTTTTTTGTTTTATTTTTTATTTTTTTGCTTAATTCAAACTACGTATTCTTATATCTCACTTACAAGTTACTCTTTAGGTGCTTATTTTAAGTGTGATGTGATATTTAGACTAGAAGTGAAATAAAAACACTTTGCAAGGTTTTGGTTTTTGCACTGCAGCAACCAAAATAAAAATGTCTCAAATAATATGATTCAATATTTTTGTTTCAGAAGATATGGACTAAAATAATACTCACAGAGTTTGTTTGTTTGTTTCTTATTTGCCAGGGAAATATCTCAAAAACATGAATATTTAATATTTCCCACTGCTTTTCTGGATCAAAACTTTCACAAGTTTTACTTTTTTAATTGCACCTACTGACAGGGGATTTATTATTGTGTAATCTAGTTTAGTTCCATAATAAGGCAATAAGTATAATCAGTGATGACACATAGAACATAATATGCTTAAAAACTGAAACATATTTGATGGCTAATTAATCAGCCTGCTTTGTCTTCTAACTGTACAATCCTATTTAATTTAACAAACCAGGGACATATCTGAGATTTAAAAGCAAATCAAAACTTTACTATTACTATATTTTTTTACATTATTAGTTTTTACTACTTAGCCAAGAGGTAGATAGATAGATAGATAGATAGATAGATAGATAGATAGATAGATAGATAGATAGATAGATAGATAGATAGATAGATAGATAGATAGATAGATAGATAGATAGATAGATAGATAGATAGATAGATAGATAGATAGATAGATAGATAGATAGATAGATAGATAGATAGATAGATAGATAGATAGATAGATTTTATCTATCAAGAATAAGTCATGTTTTCTCAATAACTTCATGAAAAGAAGTTCAACATATTTTGTATTTATTTATTTTCAGGGTCTATAGCAGGTTGTATAAGGCAATCAGAAACTCTACATCTATTTCTTTCCATTTATTTCTTCATTTATTTTGCCCTCTAAATTATGTTTTTGATCGGCTCTGGGTAAATAATAAATTTGAGTTTATTTATTTATTTTCAGGTTGTTATTGATTGTAAAGCACTGTATGTCCATTTAAACATTGGTGTCAGAATGAATCTACAGTATTTACCTTGGTTTGTAGTTTAAGGCAATCAAATACTCTGCAGTTATTTCTTTCCATTTATTTATTCTTTTATTTTCGCCCCCAAATGTTGTTTTGGATCAGTTCTGGGTGCCTCCTGCAGCTCACCTAATATGCAGGTTTTTTCCGAAAAAGTAGTAGAGATGATTTCAACCATCATAAAGATGGAAAACACAAATCAGATAGCACAATACAACATGTTTGGTGAATAGAGAGCTGTCGCACTGAATACTTTATGTTGATGTGTTTATTCAGCAGCAAGCCCCGTAATAACACAGATAACATCAACTGGAATATTACAAGCCCCCACCTCTGCAAACGGTAAGACAGGAAAAGAGAAGATATGGACCACAGGAATAAAAGCAGATGTGTTGACAATTTTTCTATTTCAGTTGGCCTTAAGGGCAGGTTAAAAAGCCTTCTTACAATCAGGCAAACCACACCTCTGAACAACAGGTTGAAGATATTTAGTTAGGGAAAATTAATTAGCTGTGTAACAACCACTTTGTCTCAGTAGCTTTGGGGGATTTACTTTGGAAAATAAACACCGCAAATCATGAGCTGATGTAATAGTGAGAGGCAATTAGTTTAGAATTTTCAACATATGAGAGGTTCCCCAAATGTAAATTTTGTAAAGGTTTCCAGAATGATTAATTTGATTATATCATTGAACGTGTCGTTTTGCATTTACTCATAGAGCTAAGTATTAGTAAGTTAAGTAGTTTTAAATGGCATGTTACTCCCCTGTTCTCATCTCTATCCTCTCCACTATCTGTCAAATAAATCCAAAACATGTTTACACTGACTTATTTACTTTTATAGGTAGATTTAACTGAAGATTTCTGCTGGAGAGGCTCAGTGTTTCGCTATATGTCCTTCGTTATATGTATCCAGATACACTTCACTTTTAACTTGTGGTGTTCAGATAAATGTATCCATTGTTTTTTTTTTAGCTGATCTATTTCCTATTGATTATGTAGTATACAAAAGGCTTAAATTCTCTCCTGATAGTGGCTTTATCTGATGTATTTATATTCACTGGTGATGTGGCACTCTCATCCCTAGACCAGTCCTTAACAAATAATAGGAGGAAAAATCTGAAAGTAATAAAAAAACGACAACTATGAAATGATTAAAAGAAAGCACAGTTATATAAATAGTGTAATCTTGTTTTTCAGGAGTTCTCACCTTGATCAGTGTAGCAACAGTTATGCAAACGCTTAAAGCTTTTATTATTTACATTGAAGTTATTATAGATAGTTTCTTCTTTCCCTTTTTCTTCCATCAGCAGTTTTGCCACAAGGTGAAACAGATCTTCAAGGATGTATAAAGCTGAAGGAGCATATTTGTAAAAATCTTCATGTTCCGCTCAGTTTAATGAATGCTGCAGTAGACAGTATTTCCTGTGTGTCTGAGAGGTCCTGAGTCTATGGCCATAAAGACTTTCATTACAATTCAGAGCATAAAAAGTCCTACTCATTCTGCAGGGCATAGACCCATATGTGTTGCTATATTATCATTTTAACCACAGACACTGCACAAGAATGTAGAGAATTAATGGAAAGTAGTGTTTAATAAAAAAAACAAAAAAACAAAAAACAAAACAAAACATATAAATATTTTTAGTTTTAGCAATTTTACTGCAAGGGACCAGAGCTAAAAGTTGTAATGCCACTGAAAACCACTAGAGTTACCTACAAACAGTCTGATATTTCTTCTTACAGAGTATAAAACAACACTTAAAGGGGAAATATCATGGTCATTTTCTACAGGTTAATAAAGTTCCCTGGTGTCTCAGTGACCTGCCCCAAATGCTTTGGTTAAAATATCACATTGACACAGCAGCCTCTTCAACCTGGAGAAACAGACCTTTTAAAAATCATGCTTTATGTTTTCATGCAAATGAGCCACAGTTGACTCCGCCCCTTTCTTCTGCATTCTACCAAGAGGAGGAGAAATAAATGGAACCTGAAAAAGAGACAAAGACATCGATTAAATGAAATCACCTGGAGAGAATCAAAGTGGACTGAGTGCTGAGTTTTAGAACCCTGGTGCCTTCAGGTCCTGGTCTGTTAATAGCCCTGGTGGCATTTGGGTCCAGTTCATCTGGACCTGGGCCGCTCAGACGAACCACGACACCACGGTTGCGGCACCACCCACAGACTGACCCATCTAATCAACCTGGGTCGGACCAACTGTGGACCTGGATGCACAGTGACCCCAACGATCCAGACGCACACCAGGACTACCGATAGAGAACACTGGCAGATCTGTGAGACATGTGACATATGAAGCATAGGAAATCTAAAACGAAGTATTTTCATTCCCGTCCAACAAGAAATGAATCAAGAGGAAAAAGAAAGTGGGTGTTTTTTTTTTTTTTTCTTAATTTAAGCGTCTCCTCATACACAGACAACGTATATTTGTGTTGTAAAAACATTCAAAAGTGTATTTTGCTTGATATGTCCCCTTTAAATGAGACAGAGTTTCTCAGTTCTTACAACGTATGAAACAACACTTAAGTCAACAGCGTCCAAGTCCAACAGAAACAATGGTTTATCCAATTATTTGTACTGGTCTGTAGTAAATGAAATCAGTTCTTCCTGTTCACATTTCCAACATATCCTGAAAATGTCATCAAAATCTGTCCAGAAGTTTTTGAGTTACCTTGAACACAGTCAAACAAACAAACAAACAAACAAACAAACAAACAAACAAACAAACAAACAAACAAACAAACAGATAAACGCCTCCTTGGCAGAGGTAATAATTTGTAAAAGTATTTCTGAGGTGATGTTTTAAATATATTCACTCTTTTTTTCCCTGCATGTACTATCCCTTTCCTAATGATTGTGTATGGGCTATAGTGAGTCACTTGATGAATGCTGAACGCTGTAGTTGTAATCACACAGTTCAGACCCACTCTAATTCTTCTGTGCTGGAGGCAGATAGTCACACTCACCACAAGCTGGACTGTAGTCTATTATGCAATTCTAGAACTGAAGACATTCAATAACAACCCATTAGCTTTCTGCCGTAGGACTCCATCTTATCTACCTAAAAATGTAATCAACACATGTCTTGTCCTGCACTTTAGGAAAAGGGCACTGTTAATGTCAGTAGGAAACTCTAATTATACTATAGGTCAATGGAATGTCCTGGCAAAATAATTTTCAGCTTTGTTTTGATTTTTGTCATTAAATTGCTTGAAAAAGAGATTTAATTTAATGTATCATCATCATCATCATGTTTTACTTGCACTCACATTGACGATTATAACAAAATTATTCCTGTTTGTCACCAGTATGTTGTATCAAAAATGTTGTCAGGTTTTACTGCTATGTCTTGATGCAGGAAATCAATCTCCCAATAGAAGTGGTTGGTCTATATATGACTTCCTCTCAGTGCTTAATAGTAACTATATTGATATTCTCTAACCATTTCCATTTTATAAGCCATCAAAATATGGTCCATTATAAGTAAAGGCAAAGATTTATTTTAAAAAGTCATCAAAACTTCAAATATATTTTCCCCCAAACTGTGCACAAATAAAGGGATGGTACATATAACATTTGAAAGAAATCTGATCAGTAGTTTTAGAGAAGATGAAATGTAGACAATGGTGACCTTGGACCCAAATGACAGTCCATATATGACTTCCTATCAGTGCTTAATAGTAACTATACTGATATATCTAACCATTTCCATTTTATAAGTATCAAAATATGGACCATTTCAAGTAAAGGCAAATATTTAATATTTCCAATAATGGGTTAAATTTTTTCAAATGTAAATGTCTCAAAAGTGTGAACAATGTTTGTAGAGATTGTCCCATGGAAGCAAAATATACAATTTGAAATGAATATGACCTGTAGTTTTGCAGGAGATTGTTGAAATGTAGTCAGTACATTTACATGCACTTTTTTATTCAATTCAAGATATTGCTTTACTCCGATTAAGTTTTAATAGCCATGTAAACACCTTCATTGGAGTATAATCTAACTGAACTAGAGTTTGAGAAGTAGGACTAACCAAATCATATAATGCAATTATAATTTAATTTATCCGTTTTTTTTCATGTAAATGCCACCTAACCATAGCTTGATTATGACTGGCCTGGACACACCTCCTTCTGGAAGTGACCAGAGACAACATGTACAACACATAATAAATCAGAGCTGCATGTTTGTCACCCATATCTTCTGTCAGTGTTGTTGTCCTCTTACTATTTCTGCTTCACATCTATCACATTTGTTCAGTTCTTGTTCTATGGTGCCAACTGGAAGCACGTTAACGCAAAAGGTTGTTTAGTGCCACCTCCTGTCTGGGAGTCCAACATACCTCACTTAATAATTACAATATCTATGGTGCATGTAAACTTAGACTTCTAGGAAACTCCAGAGTAAGGCAATAATTTGATGTAAACGTACTGACTGTCCAAGGTTATGGACCCAAATGAAAGCCCATACATGACTTCCTATTGATGCTCCCTTGTAAATATATTATTATAAAATAACTAACTGAATATTCTATACATAATTCTATATATACCTCTATCTATTTCCATGTTGAATGAAATATGCCCAAATTATAGGTGAAGGCAAATGTTTTATATTTCAAAAATTGTCAACAAAAAAAAAGCAGATATTGTAGACATGGTCCCACACATAACAATCTTTTTTAAATAAATTGGTCGGGACAAAATTCCCAGGGTGTACTTCTCATACCTGTCGCCATAATGTATTTGTCATCATGTCCTCCACAGCTAAGTCTATTTGTGATATGTCTGCCTCTTCTGTATGCTTTTCATTTCTATTTGATATTGATATATATGTTTGTGTGACAATCCTAGGACAAATCTCCTTTCTAAGTCTTAAGACCCTACCTTCGCCCATAAGTGCCTGGTGTGATGACCCTAATGAGGATAAAATGGATTCAGATAATGAATGAATGAATGCATTATCTGGATACAACGCCTTCACAGAGATAAAAATCTAGGAGAAACCTTGTCAGACCTGCCACTAAACTTCTATTAATCAACAGCTCCCTTTTAGCTCAGAACAATCACCAGACAGAACAGGATATCCGTCAGATGGTCCCTGGTTTTGTCAGGTGTATTTTGGCGTCATATCTTTGGACAGCAGCGGTCGTAAAGCGCCAGGAGGGGCCAGGGCCGCAGTGAGAGCCAGTCAGCCCATAAACCCTCTACGCTGAAATGTTTTATGACAACACACCACAGAAATGCAACAGCGGAGATACTGCAGCAAGAATATGAGGTTTTACTTGGACGCAGTTTGTATCCTGCTGTAAATAACTGCAGTGAGTCTATGTGTTTATGGCAGCTTTTATTTTATTTCCTGTGCAGTTTTTAGGGCTTTAGAACCAAGCTTGAAAGGGTGAGCTTCAGAAAGGCAGACCAACAGAAAAGTTTGAGGTGAGAAAATGACATACTCAAGGTGTGGAAAATACCGCACAATGAAACACACCACGACCCTTTTGTCATGCAGCCGGTCAGATCCACGGGTGAATCCTAATCAGGGTTTCTGTTTCCACTGTGCTGGGAGTTCCCCCGAGTGGCTCCAAATGTTAATCCAAGATCATTATTTTTAATTGGCTGCATTATAAAGCACCATCACATTTCATGTCATGGTGTCCTCTGTGGACAACGGTGGCATTCTGTGACCCACCGAAAAAGAAGAAAACCAAGACCCTATAGATTAAGAACCAAAGGCTTTGATACTGAAGAGCTTTGATTCAATGGCTTGTATCAATGTTTCAATGATGAAGAACAGCATAGTAATAGATACACGGAGATAAAGGAGTCAGGTTTTCATTAACGGTGGTGGTGAATGACGACCCAAACACACACCATCCATCAAAAGCATCTGATCTAAACTGTTTAATACCTGTTGATCCATGAATCCTATCAATACATGGAAATAATTGGTGTAAAATACAGTTTGCTATCTTTTCATGGTTATCAGACATGACCTGTTTGGATGTTCAGAGGCTCTGGAGTTACCATGACAACACCATCATCCTCTATAACATTGGTGGCCCCTATGGTTGTAGTATTTATTCAGATTTTTTATTACCTCCACCAAGGAGGTTATATTTTTGCCATAACCATGGGGAGATCTGGATCCAGGAGGGGGGGGGGATCCAAGGTAACTCAAAAAGGTATAGAGATATTTTGATGAAATTTTCAGGATGTGTTGGGAGTGTCACAAGGAACAAATCATAAAATTTTGGTGGTGACCCAGGAGAGCTCCTGGCTTCTGGATCACTTTGAAATGTATTCTCCATTTACCACAATGTAACATTTCAAAGTTATTCAGGATCCAGGATTTCTTCCAGAAAATGTAATCAAAATCCATCCATAGGTTTTTGAGTCAACTTCACCCCCCCACCACCACCACCACCACCCCGATCACCACCAAAATCTAATAATTTCCACATCTCCCCATTATCAACCTATCCTATAGATTTCATCAAAATCCATCCATAACCTTTTGAGTTATCTTGCAAGAAAAATCCTTGGCGGACCTCTGTTCATTGGGGGGGGGGTCTTTGCGCGCTCAGAGTGCTTTTCTAGTTAAAATAAGGTATTGCTCTAACATTATTTATCTGTAAGTGTTAGTTTTCAGTCCATTGAGTGGAACAATAAATTAATACCAAGTATGTATCCAAATATAACCTATAACTAACAGAAGTAGAAGAGCTTCTCTTACTTGTTTCCTCCTCTGTTTCCCACAAATAAGCAAAGAACAAACAAACCCTGGAACAGAAATGACTGTAAATGAGTATGGCCCACCATGCTGGTTTCTTTAAATCTTGCCCCTACAAATTCCTTGTGCTCCAAAGTTTAGGGTGAATTTCCTGGATCACTACAAAGTTGTGAGTCGTGATTTGAAGTCGGGATTTATGGGCTCAAAAACCTGCCAAGAGCGCAGCATAACAAATTTTCCTTGCGCCCTAGTTTGTCCTGTTGAAGATGTGAGGTGAAAGGAAATATATTCTTAGAGAAATAAATTGTCATTCCAGTAACATGTACTAATGACTCAGCTGTTGCTGTATGGTATGAATTTTGTATGTTGTACAAAAACTAATATGGACACCCAATGTTCAAGAGTGGCATTTAGTCTTTTATTTTTATCTTTTATTTAGATCATTGTTATGAAGAAAGCACTAATTTATGACATGTGCCTATTTTCTTAGCTTTGGAACAAACATGATCACACTGACATTCTGTTTTCTGAGCAAAATAGATGAAAAACCTCAAACTGTGCGGAAATGTACTGTTACTGCACCAGCCAAACCGCTAGGATTAATCACATCAATTCACTTCATTCCATGTCACCAAAATTAGTTTATTTTTCATTAGGAACTTAATTTGTGCAGGAAACAGTAACAACAAAAACAATTTAGTGCTCACAAACAAGCACACATTCATTTTCTTATTTGTTTCAAGCAGAAGAAAAAAAAAATTGGATGTGTACAAGGAACTCATATTAGTAATATCAAGACAATATATTGCCATGCAGAGTACAGTGAAAACAAAATAAACTACTACTAATTAAATAAAATAAACTCAATTGCTCAAAAAGGAGTGGAAAGTAAGTGCAGATTAATAAATAAAATGTGCAAATGTGAATCAGTAATAAAAGCAGGTTCATGTAGTGTTGTAGTGGTGATGTCTCTGGGAACGGAGGTTGGCCCTATTCTGATCTGAAGGACAGAGATCAGTATCAGTAGCTGTGTTTCCATTACAGTTTTTCATAAAACAATGGCGATATTCCTAAAATTTCGACAAAGTATATTCGCGCTTTGACCGTGTTTCCATTGTAATAGCATTAGCATGAATGAATCGGCTAATTCTCTCGTCAGTAAAAGGCTCTGGCGAACTCTTTAAAGGCACTAACATGTCAAACAAATCAGCTGGCTCACATCATAAGGGTCAGGTCAAAATATTAAGTGTAAATATGCTCAGCACTTAAAAACAACAAATTATAAATGTATGTAGTGCTTTTTACACAGTTCCTTCACTTGACACTTTACAGAACAGAGAATATATTTCTCTGTAAAAAAAAACAAACGACTTTAATATTAAAAAACAAACAGATAATAAAATGAAACCTTCACTGTGCCTTGTGTCGGAATCATCACTGATCACAACTCCAAGTTGTGATCCTAGTGAGAAAAAAATGGGTTCAGATGACCAGACAAGAGACGATACTACCTTGGTGTCAACACTATCGATGTTTAGATTGATACGCACAGCTCTATTATAAAGAAAACTATGGAAAATGAATAGATATCAACTGTTAAATGAATCTCATCATCTGAACCTGCTTTATCCTCACTAGGGTCACAGGGGGCCTAATCCAGCTACAATGGGTGAAGACGGGGTACACCCTGTGTGAGTCTTAAATAAAACTCAAGCAAATGCACCTTTACTTTTACCAGGCATTAAAATGAATAAGGCATTGAAGAAAACAAGGGTGGTCTAATATTTTTTCTCTCACTGTAAGTGAAATAATTTTTAACCGAAAAAGCCACCAAACAAACATACTTGTGTGCCTTTGACTGAGCTGTAGTATTACTATTGTGTGTTCTATACAATGTCCCAGCAATGTCAACAAAATACCTGCGTGGTAGACACATAAAGGTCCTCCTTTTATGTTCTTTGTCTAGGTACATTATGATAGCATTGCTTTCTATTATTGAAATTCTCTACTTTGAAAGAAATGTGGAAACAGCCAAATGTAGACAAGAGCACAAAAGGCGCAGATTCAATGCATGTGGAAGCACAGCTTTCATCCTCTATATGAAAAGCTAATCAGTGGCCTGATTGCAGTGAGTGGCCTTTTGTAACATCTTTAATCCGGTGAGTGTTTTAAGAAGTGCATAATTGAAATTCTGTTCAGGATGGCTGCAATTTTCAACTGCAGGATAATGAGCCATCAGTTGGCCTTGGCTGGCAGCATGAGGGACTGTTTTAAATGTGCCATCTGATGAACCTTTGATTGGTTCGCCAATGGCTGCTCTATATTGACAATACCAACAAGGGACGGGGGGACTCTTTATTTAGTCCTCACCCTCATCCTCTGCTGTTCCTAATTAAGCAATCAAGCAGATTGAGAATCCATTAATGATGTCATTGTCATGCTAATTGGTAGTCTATGCTCTGAAAGTATATCCAGGGCTCCAGTCTGTGCCACCTGAATATGATCAGATACCTGTGGAGGGGCTGTTCAGCACCTCAAAGACCACCACATAACCCCAGTTTCATATATTGTTTCTATGGACCCCTCAAAGTTATAGCCTTCAAAGAACTCCTGAAGCCTGTACCCACACATAGTAGCTATTACCTGAGGTTAAACAGCCAATGGCTATGTTTTTATGATGTTTTTTAATTCTGAATTATTTAGTCTGAATAAAATAACTCATAATTAAAGCCATTGCCTTCGTGTTTTCATGAAAATGTTATTGCCAAATAAAGGTTTCTGTGGGAAACCCTTTTTTTTTCTGCTTTAGTTTATTCTGCTTTAATACAGGGGTATAGAAAGGGTTCTGATTGGGCAGAACATGGACATGACATATTGATGTCTACACAATTGTGTCCAGTTCCTGTTTCTTTTCTTGGAGGACCAGATACGATGTGTGATTTTTGCATTTATTTAACAGAAGAGCTTACTTTGGTGAATCAAAGCCAACAAGCAATATGTGGATCATTGTGACATGACAAGACAAGACAGGAAGTGTGCACAGAAAGACAGAAAAAACATTGAAGAGGAATAAATTGTTTCCATGTACCGGAAATTATTTAATTTGGAATTAAAAGTGGAATAAACCAGTGACTTCATTCTAAATTAATTTTTAATTCTGATTAATCATTTTAAACTGGAATTAGGTATTTGCATGACCATATTAAAGTGGAATTAACCTTTATTCTGAATTAAACAGGAAATAAAAAAAACTCATATAAACAAACCCTATGTGTGATATATGCAGTGTTGTATAAGTTACTTTCTGTAACATATTGACTTACTTGACTTATTTCCCTCTCTCCCTGTGGAGAATGAGGCCACAGACGAGTCGCCTCCAACTTTCCCGGTCTTTGGTGCTTCTCCCTGCTACTGCCCATGTGTCAAAACCGAGTCTGTCCCTTTCTTTCTCCACTGTTCTCCTCCATGTCTCCTTAGCCCTTCCTCGTTCCTCCTCCCTTCCGATGTCCAGTTGAGGGTGATCCTGGCATTCTGGTTGCTGTCCAGCCTCAGGATGTGACCAATCCACTGCCATCGTATCTTCCTTATGATTGTACTTATCTTTTCTATCCCTGCTCGATTACTTGCTTCCAGGTTGGTAATCCTTTGGGACCAATATGTTTTCAAGATGTTTCTTATGCATTTGGGGAGGAAGGTGTCTAGCAGCTTTTTTTTCATCTCCTTTGGTCATTTTCCAAGTTTCGCTGCCATATAGTAGGACAGATAGAACATTAGATTTGTAAAGTCTGAATTTAGTTCCTTTTCCAATCTCACTGCTGTTCCATATGGATTCTCAATTTGTGGTATGCTGTTCTTATGTCGGATGTCTTCGTTAGTCCCTCCTGTATGAGTGACCATTGCACCCAAGAAGACAAACTGCTCCACATCCTCTACTGCTGTTCCATCTGCTGCTGTTACTTATTACTGTTATTTCAAAGTAAGTCCTTGCCTTACAATTTTACTGTTTCAGAATTGTAATACCTTACATGACCCCCCCCCCCCCCCCAGTACAAGAGTCTGAGCATGAGCCTTGGGGTGCATAGATTTCTGTCCAGACGGATGGATAACTCAGTAAGTAATGCTGTGATCTATACTATTCAAATCCCAGCATGAACACTTACATTTCTTTCTGTATTTTACATGTTCAAACAGGGAGTGGGACACAAAGGACACCAGTAGATAATTCAGCACTTGATGAAGATTTCCAACTAGTCACAGAAATGTTAGTTTACCCTGTCATTGTTGATGACAGGGATTATGCCAATGCTAACTAGCTTTATGCTAATGCTAACTAGCTTTTTAAAGCAGGCTGAGGGTTAGTAATGAACATAGCTTACGACCATGTGGATATTGAACTGTCTTCTGCCGTCTTCATCCACTCCATGAAGACCAATGTTTCATTTTATTCGAGGAGTTAAATTATGTTGTTGATCTTTGTATTTAAAATTATTATACTTCTGACGCAGTTAAATGGTACTCTGTCTGTCTGGTTTGTGTGTTCCATCTTTTTGATGGTTGAAATCATCTGTACTACTAAGAGTGTTTTATAAAGAACCTGCACATTAGGTGAGCTGCAGGAGGTACCCAGAGCCCATCCAAAACATAATTTAGAGGGCAAAATAAATGAATGAATGAATAAATAAATGGAAAGAAATAGATGTAGAGTTTCTGATTGCCTTAAACAACCTGCTATAGAACCTGAAAATAAATACATAAACTCAAATCTCAGTCAATTTCAATATACACTGTTACCCATAAACGTGGAACATGTTGAATATGTTGAACTTCTTTTTTTACACTGTAAAGCAGTGTAATTGCCCCATATTGCAAATCCATTGCAGCAAATGCACTAACTGGATGGAGACACACTATTGTGCGCCTTTGAAACACACAACTGCTAGTGTGTACTGTTAGTAAATCAGTTAGTACATTTTATTTTTTATTTTTATTTAATTAAATAGTCCTTCATTTTGGATGGCTTAGAGCAAGAGTATATATATATATATATATATATATATATATATATATATATATATATATATATATATATATATATATATATATATATACACATATATATGCTACGGATTACATTTTTGATCCACAAATATAATGTTCATCTTTACATATTCATGTAATAAAAGAGAGGAGAAATGCTCGAAAAACAGAGAAAAAATATCTCATTGCCCTGTGGAGGCATTAATATCATGAATATAAATTAAAGTTTAGTTTTTTTTAATTTATGTGTTAGTATTTGTTTCCCACCATCGTTGAGACTGTTTTCTTATTACCACCTGATGCAGTGACAAAACTGTTCCCCTCCGTAGTAGAAACTTGTTGAGTGGTTAAAGCTACACACTGCCTTGTGCGTCAGTGTGTAGCAGAGTAGAATAAATAAGCCCAGTTCTAAAGGTGATGCGTTGCATGGCTGTAGTGATAGTGGATAAGTGGTGGATCAGTAAACATATACCCGATGCCAGCTTTTTATTAACAAAGACATCTCTTTCTCTGAATGAGTGATTATTATACATATGTATTCATACATGATTAATTTGGCAACTTAGTAACTTTCTGGATCCATGTGGTGCTTTGCAAATAAAAAGTAAAAAATATTTCCATTAAGTGCTGTAATTAGCTGTGGAGTAAAGACGTGGTAGAAAAATTACCATAGCGTTCTCATTTAAAATGATGCATTACATTAGTCAATGCAGCAGTTTGTGTCCACAAGCTGTTTTTAATGGAGTTTTGCAAACAGCAGGAGCTATTGATTTGCAGGAGGTAAAGCAGATCTGCAGCAGGACCGACAGGATCTGACTGTGGCGGTTCCATTACTTTAGTCTTTATCATCCTGTGACTTTTTTTTTAAATATATTATCTACAATTCTGAAGTTCATTTTATTATGATATCAAGATTTATGCAGTTGAATCATAAAAGTGTATTTTTATTTATGTATGTAACAGATGGATTTGAACATGAAAAATTATCAGCATGACTTAAAAATGAAAATGGTGGTAATTCTAATCACAGTGGTGCAATTTAAATAAATAAATAAATAAACAAATAAATCTCAAATTAAAATAAAAAATCCTGCTGGTTTGGTTGCTAAATAAGCTACATATTTGTCATTTACGATTTTCTTTTCTTTTTTTTTTCCCTAAAAACAGAATTTATGTAATGTTTTGCATTTTGGCAACAAAGCCAAATGAACACACTTTTTGGAAAATACAGTTATCACTATATTGTTGAAGAAAAAAAAAAGTATAAATTAGATAAAATAAAATTAAGATTAGCAAAAGAGGAACAACAACACTGGTCTACATTTTTTTTTAGAAAGTATCAGACATTAAATGTGCTAAATCTTACATACTAGATGAATCACAAAACAAATGACTTTAGTGCTGGTTAGTTCATGTTTTTAATATATATGATGGTCTGTTATTCCACATATATGCTGGTTTATGTACATGTATACAATGGATTAGTAAATATTCCACTAGAAAGAACTTGTAAAGTGAATGGATCATATGTGCAGACAGTGTTTAATATAGATCTGAGACCAATATTCCTTTGGATTAAAACCTATTCTCTTGTTAATTCTAAGAATTTCACATTTTGACCCAACACTTATCTTGGAAACTTGAGCCAAACAACAATTAATACTTCAGTTTTCTTTATCAGTAACACGTGGTAACATTTCATTAGTTTTATTCCATAAGCATGTTACTTGTAGACCAGTGTAATGAATCATCTCTCATCATCTTTCATTGAGTCAATATTATCATAGTTAAAAAAAAATATGTTATAATATTCAGTGTCTTTGAAGGTTAAATCTTACCCTTTCGCTTGACATGGACTCCATACCCATTTCGGTCACCGTCCTCCTGTTCTTCGATAACCACTCGCGTAATGTCTCATTTCTAATTTTCCGACTGAACAATACTTTGGATTATTTTACCTTAACACTCCTCCCTCTGCATTTCTGCCATATTCAAGCCCTCGTGGAAGAGGAGGCACATAAGGTGAATCCCAAAATAAAGTCAGGGGCCTCTCTCACTTTGAAAAGTTTAAAAGAGGCTGCCCATTCTGTGAAATCACTCTTGGTAGCAGAAAAGAGAGCTGGAGGTGTTAATTTCATGGGTTAGGTCTTAAATTGAGCTCTGCAATTTTCTCCCTGAGTAGATTAGAGGAAGGTCTCACTGTCCTCAGGTAAGGCGGCCCTCTCCTCCCTCTGACTCATCACATATTGATTCCTTCCACTCCTGTTTGACCCCCGCTAACCCTGCCACCGCTGCTGCCCTAGCGGCTTTGCATGCAAAAACCTGTTTACTGGGAGGTTGATGTCTGTGTGTGTGTGGGGGGGTGGGGGGGTGGGGGGGGGGTTCCCTCGGGTGCAACGACAACAAGCCTTCACTGTGGTCTGACCCCTGCAGCGCATTCGTTGATGACGTCGAACTCTGATCAAACACTGAAGGCATTATCTGTATCCTGGGGCTAAAATACATTTCATTACTTACATCTGCTGGTTGTGAGTGAGAAATATCAAAGAAAAACAGCAGAAATAGAGCCTGTCGAACTGTTTATATCACTAAATATCAGATTAATAAAATGGATTCCTCTCATGAGTACTTATCTGCATGCCAGGCGTTCCTATTCCAACTATGCACACATCTCAGGAGAGAAATAAACTCACTGCTTTTCTAACTAAATACAAACTCGCCCCGAAAAAGTTGCAAAGTGAAAATGAGAAGCTTTGTTTTCGATCGGCATCCTCACTGGGCTATAATTCCTAATTAAATTTTCTCATTGAAACCTCATTTCAGAAAGGTAGAGAAAGGCGCTCTCCCTGCATTGTAATTGAGTCAGAAATGAGCAGCCGGCGCACTGAGCCGGCCTGCCTTTTAAAGAATAATGGCGTCATTTGTTTTGTGTCCATTAACAAGGAACGCAGCTTTATTAATTCCTCAACTTGGTTTCCTGCATCTTCCTAATTAATTCCATTTTGTTTTTCCCGCTAAGGAAGCTTCTGCAGATTAATGATGCAGAACAAAAATGTTGTCGAGATGCTGATGTGCTTCATCTACATGGGGGGAAATTTCTGTCATTAGATACAAATGCCTGATGACTGCTGCTTTTCCTTTTTTCTCTGCTTCTTTATTTCTTGCTGCCAGTGTCGGGGTCTTCTGCCTAGAGGCTTTATTCTGTCTCCATAATTTATTAGACCTGTAAAGAAATTAAATGAATGTTGAGGTAAAAAAAAAAAAAAAAAAAAAACACAAAGCTGTTCTGACATTCACCTTCTCCCTTATGGTTCTGCAATGATGCAAATCTACATGTTGTGTCATAGATGGGAATGTGCATTTGACAAACAGACGTTTGTTGCTAGAGCGTTTTCATAAATGGACCTATTTGTTTAATATGGAGGGAATTTTTACAGGAACATATGTTTGTACCAGTGATGCACAGGCTGACCCAAAGTGAGCAGGTGCCCGCGGTCAGTTGCGGGTCATTGAAAAATATGTTTAATGATATTTGTGTTGCTGTCGGTCAGGTCGTTTGTTATTTGAGATAAACATTAAAATAACCAGGTAAATATGCTTTATTAACTGAAGGTGACGTCCAACATCATCAGCATCCTACAGTATGGAGGGAGCAAGAGAGAAAGTCAAGTTGGGAGAGTGGAAGCTCCGGAAACATACAAACAAAACAAGTAAGGTTTGGGACACATGCACTGAGATTATTTAAAGATGATGAGCAGCTCCCAATGTTTTCTTTTGTGTTTTCTTTGTCGACGCCTGGTTTAGATGCTACACATTGATAACTCTTGAATGATGAAGCACGACAACAACATATTAACAACATATTAACAACATATTAACATACAAGCAATGACATTGAATTTTCACACATAAATAAATGCCGGTATGTGAATAAAGTCATGTGATGTTCATAAAGACCATTGACTATTTGTGAGCTTGTTAAAAAAGTAGTCATTTGTGGGTTGTTTATACATCAACCTGTGCATCAGTGGTTTGTACATTATACAATGAATGCAACACATACACACACAAACACACACTGGATTCCATGCCTCATGAGGACCAAGATTGTAATATAGCTTTCTTTTTTCTCTCTAAAATAAATAAGAACAAATTCAATTCAATTAAAAACAAAAGTAAACATATTCAAACCACTGAAAAATAAATGTTTTCCTTTGCACCTGTTTCCTCCATGCTTTATGAGAAAAAAAAAATCATGTGTTTATTTACCCATTCCATTTGCATACATTGGGATACTTCACACAGATTTATATTTTACTATTGAGGACCTACATTATAGTTAATTCTCATGGGGACCTTACATTTGGTTCCCATGGTATCAGAGGTCCCCATGATGTGATTGTGTAAACATATCAATGTCTTTATAAACATAGGAATACAAGCACAGACACACACACAAACACACACACACACACAATGAGCAAGTGCTGCTCATTGGTGCCCCATGCTTCATTCATTAATTAATTCATTCACTCAAATAATTAGTTAATTACAAATCTACTTTTCACTTTCCAAATGACGCTGCATCTACCTAATATTACAATATCTATTTAATTTGTGCACATCAGAGTACCTTTTGTTTCCACTAGAATTACACAGAGCTTTTATGCCTCTGGTCAGTTAACTTTTTGCATAAATATGATTTATTTACCAATAGTTTTTTAACACTTAAAAAAATGTCTGTAATTGTTGTCCAGTGTATCTCAGAAACAAACAAACAAACATGAAACATGTCAAGGTTTGTAGTAATTTATGACTTACTTTCAAGCTTCAGTTGAAATGTACCGTATATGATATAGAATCAGATTCCTCTCTTTCACTCACTTCTTAACCCATAAAGACCCAGGGATATTTTTAGAGCAGTTACTAAATATTTTTGCCCCACCCCTCAAAGGTCTGTTTATTTGTTTGTCAGTTTTATGGAAAAGCTAGTGGACCAATTTCCATGACATTTTTAGGATAGATTCAAAGTGATCCCATAACATTCTGGTGAAGGTCAAGTTGAAGGTCACATATTTTTTTTCCACAATGATAGGAGAAACGTTTGTAAGGGTCTGTGTTTATTGTGCCTGGAACCATTTGTTTGAAGTTTTTTCAAGTGATTTATCAGCATTTATGATCCCATTTTCCTCTGTATTTTGTGTATATTCAGTCAACATCATTTCTATATGTAATGCACAGACTGTTAGAGGGTGATTGACTTTGGAAAGCGTCCTGTTTGCTTCCTGCTGCTCCACCTGTGCCAGCCTGATGCCAGGGTCTGTAACGCAGCCCCTCTGTTGTTCTCATCTCTCTGTCTCTGATCCAGCTCTGCAGACCACCAGCTTCAAAAACACAACTGGGTTCTTCCATTCAGGCGACTTTATTATTAGTTTGATTTAGTTTTCCATTATTTTCAATAAACCTTTGTTTATTTGTTACTTGTCATCTTGTGTCCATTATTATGTTGAGGTCAAGTCAGTCATAACACAATCATGTTGCTGTTCATAAAAACTCAAAGTAAAATTGAATGTTATTTCATGAGTGCTTCCATAAACTGGTCCCTAAAATCAGGACATGGGGCTAAACATTCAAAAAGAATCAAGGCTAATGTTCTGAGGCAGGTTTGGAAGTGGTTTGGGTCTGTTTTAAAAAGAAATACTTAACTGTACAAATACATACTTTTACAAGTATTTATTTTTAAAACAAACCCAAACCACTTCCAAACCTGCCTCTTTTTTTTTCCCGATAAAACATATTTTTATGATTTTTCCCCTATTATTTTCATACAAATTATGCACTATATTTTTTTTCATATCTTTTTATTCTCTCACATTTTGGATGCAATTACACAAGGCACAGTGTTTCACAAAATATTTAGCAAAATAACTTGCAATTTACATGTGTTTACATATAAAACCTGAAATGAGACTGAGATTCATGAAAAACTCATGTCTGGTTTATAAAAACCCCCCACAAGTATTCAGACATTATAGAAGAACATTTACAACCATGTTTTCTGATCAAATGCACTGACATGCAGGTAGTTTTTCATGTCCCAATTGTGGTTTTATTTTTGGACCCAATATTTAATTACAAATTCCTTAATTTTGGATGGCTTAGAGCAAGAGTAAATATGCATATATATATATATATATATATATATATATATATATATATACCTCAGATAATACTAATTATATATATATATATATATATATATATATATATATATATATATATATATATATATATATATATATATATATATATATATATAATTAGTATTATCTGAGGTAATTATTTGGTACACCCTAATAATAATAATAATAATAATAATAATAATAATAGATTGCATTTGTAACGCACTTTATATTTGAAACAAATCTCAAAGTGCTACAGGTGGGTAAAAAGCTAAAACAAGCATGGCTAAAAACATAGCGAGAATATAAAAGGACTAAAAAGGCTATTTAAAAATCAACTCAAGAGGGTTAAAAAGCACATAAATAAAAAAAGGCAAGAGGCATACAAAGAAATAAAAACAAAAAAAATAAAACAATGATTTAGGCAAATGCCTTGTTAAAAAGGAAGGTCCTGGGGTAAATATGTCTAAATGTACCTTGTATTATTGGATCTGAAAAAGCTGTTTGTGTCAGGTACCAAAATGAACCCAGAAGCACCCATACAAAAAAAAAAAAAACTAGAAAACTGAACAAAAAGTGGCTTTTTCAGTAAAACCTGTCATTAACTGAACATAAACCAAGTGTCTCCATCCACTGTCATTTATCAAACACAATGAGTTTTACTGGTGAATCGATGTTGTTGAAGATGACTGTGTTTCCACGGTAACTACAGAGAACATCTAAATGGGTCATATCCGATGACTATGAAAACATAACAAACTGTATTTTACATCATTTTTATCCAGTCTCTGAAGGGCAGGGGGGTATTGTGTTTGAGTCTGTCTGTCTGTTTATAAGCAGGTTTACTACTTACTACTGGACCGATTTCCATAAAATTTTCAGGAAAAGTGCGAGGTGGTTGCATTTTGGTGAATGTAGGTCAAAGGTCAAGGTCACAGTCACCAAAAATGAGTTTATGCAATGACAAGTGATATGGCAAATGATAGGATGAATGCATCAAACAGATATTAAGCAGCTTTTAGTCTCCAGTGACTAAATGAAAATGAATTAAATATCATTCCTATAATTTCCTTTTTGTGCAACAATATAACATTTCACATTTTTCTATCCATAACACTAAGTGATCCTTTTGTGTGACATTAAATAGTTAATAAAATAAATTTTTTTCACAGGCGTCTTAACCGTTTCATTTCTCCCATTTCTTCTTTTCTTCTGTGTGTGTGTGTGTGTGTGTGTGTGTGTGTGTGCGTGTGTGTGCACTGAGCTCTGTGTGTAAATTGCACATATAAAGCCTCAGTTCCACAAATGGCAGAAGTCAGAAGTGTATCAGTGGGTGCAGTGGCTGGGATATTCTATATTTGCATTTTCAAAAGAATCTGCACTTGAAGGCCTGTGTGAAAGCCCCACAGCGTGATAATAGCACACAGAGTCTTTTGACGCCACCGCTCCTCTCTTCTGCACGCGACAGGATGAGAAGCGCCTCTCCTCACCTTATAATTCGCTTGGATAGTTTTATTTCAGGTGTCATTCCTTCACATTCTCCACGTTGCATTTCACTTCTTTCTTTGGCTGCCAGTAAAAATGCATTTTTTCCTCATGGCAGGTTTGTGATATATCTCCACAGCTAATCAATGTTCTCATTTTATTGTTTCCCGTGTCGTGATGAATTCACTTTCACACTTTAGTCTCAGCAAAAGAGAGGTTACAGGCAACTGGGAAATGTCTTTTGATGCTTGCCAAATCCGCATCTGTGTGCAAACAGAATGTGACTGGCATGCAATTAATACAATAAGCACTATGTTCTTAGCCATTAACCCCAGATTGTAAATATCCCATGAATACCAGGAGTATTTCTATCATAGCTAATGAACCTCGTATCTTCTGTATCATTATACTGAAGTTTCACATTTATATTCACATTAAAATCCTGATTGTATAAAGTGAGTTAGATCAAATAAAGTTCATTTTAACAAAATGACTTTGCTTCTCTATGAAGCAAAGTTGTGATATTAGGCTAAATAATATGTCAATCCAATCTATTATATGTAAAGAACCAAATAACCCTCAGCTAATGACTAGATTCCAAAATAAATGTACATAGGGTGAGGGTAGGAAAGTATAAAACGATTTAACGGCTTTGTTTAGAACCAAAAAAGGTGTGAAAAGTGTGGGAAACAAAAAAATAATCACAGAGATACAGTAGATAGATAGATAGATAGATAGACAGATAGATAGATAGATAGATAGATAGATAGATAGATAGATAGATAGATAGATAGATAGATAGATAGATAGATAGATAGATAGATAGATAGATAGATAGATAGTCTGTAATTGTCTATTTCAGTTAAAAACAGAATTTTTCTTCTGTCACAGCTTAATTTAATTGTTTTAATTATATTTTTATTTTAATGGACTCCAAGAAGAGTAGTAACCACTATGGTTGAAGCTAAACATTATGTACCAGGCACAACAAACCTCACCCCTCGCAAACAATTTCCCTTCCCCTCCCCTCCTCTCTCAAAAACGCATTTTTTGTGACCTTGACCATACTTGACCTTTGACCTACACATTTAATGGGATCTATTCTGGACCACCATGCTCCTTTTCTGAAAATTTCATGGAAATTTGTCCAATAGTTTAAAACAGACAGACAAACAAACACAAATAAGTGGTGCCAGGCACAAACCCCCCTAAACCTGTTTAAAGACATGAAGTTTTAATGTTTATTTTTGTTAAAAACGTCTGACATTTTGCATTGTATTGCATTTTGTATTGGGTATCACCTTACAGGAGATTTAGTTACGTTTCATGTGATACCCCCCAATATGCCCTAGGGCTAATGGTAGTGAAATTATGAGGCAAAATGTCACAAATGTGACAAAAGTAAACATTAAAATTTTATGTCTCAAGAGGCACGCCTCCCCATGGTCCAAAATCTAAATCATTTGATATGTGGTCATTCCACAGCTTGAAGAATGGGAATCACACTAATTGGCTTTAAAA
Organism: Siphamia tubifer; assembly: GCA_020466265.1. Lineage (NCBI taxonomy): Eukaryota > Metazoa > Chordata > Actinopteri > Kurtiformes > Apogonidae > Siphamia > Siphamia tubifer. The sequence continues at coordinate 21,743,153 of CM035793.1, read as the reverse complement.
ATTTCTGAAAATGTCATGAAAATTGGTCTAAACCTGCTTACAAACAAACAAACAAACAAACACAAACTTACCCAAAGACAACACCCTGGCCTCCCCTTTGTAAAGTGGGGTAATAAACCAGAACACTGTTTAGTAGTGAAACACACACAGGTGTTTTTAGGAGGTAAAGTGTAATGAGGGGAAACCTATGTTTCCTAAAGCCTGTTCACAGTCAGAAATGTTCCATGGTACAACAGCGCTCTGTAATTATTGTTGAGCTTGGTGACTTCCTGCACTGAAAATGATTGGAGTGTAATTTACAATTTCTACAGAGAAATACTTAGTACATGTTACCTTGGAAATGCGCAAGTAAAGATTAGTGACTGAACGTGTTTTTCAAACATCAACTCTCATCCAGTGAATTCTCATCTTGTACAATGTGCAAGAATATGGCATCAATAGTGTTTAAATGTTTGTCATATTCCATTACCCTTCTTTTCGAGTAAACGGCCAATAGTTAATGAGCTAAAAAAAGTTTCCTTTTACTTACTCCACCTCAGCTAATTTCTTCTCTATGCCATTTATTTTATATTTGATTAAAAAAAACACTTGAAAAGCAGGCATGTCCAATACTCCTAAGATGTATGTGACAAAAGATTAAATAAAATCCAACTTGGACCATGTTAAACCAGTCCATCTTTCCTATTATGCCTCCAATCAACACTTTTATAACAGGCCTTGGCCTCAGTAGAAGCCTGAAACTGTCTTTATACTCACACAAGACTTGGCTGAGTGAGCTGGCCAGAATTAGACACTGGCAGCAATGGAAACGAGAGATCAGTTTTTAGAAACCGTTTAGAGAAAAGAAATCACTGCACCATGTGAAAATGTTGGTTAAACTTGTGAATAACAGAGACACGGGACTTCTACTCATTATGACAGAGAAGTAAATCAGATTTTATAGATAGATGTTAGATATTAAGCTGTCCAAGGTGACATTCACCGTATGTACATGTGCAGCGGTATTATGGGTAATGTAGGCATATTTGTGCATTTATACACTGTATCCTAATTTCTGCTTTACAGATATAGTGGTGGTCAAAGGCTCTACTGTACATACCACTGGACATTTGTTAGAGAATATGAATGATGATACAAAAATGTTTCTTTCACTAGTGGCTAGCTATTTATCACCTCCACCAAGGAGGTTATGTTTTCGCCAGAGTCTGTCTGTTTGTCTGTCTGTCTGTTAGTTAGCAAGATAACTCAAAAAGTTATGGATGGATCTTGATTAAAATTCCATGACATGTTGGGGGCGTCACAAGGAACAAATGATTAGATTTTGGTGATGATTCAGAAGAGATCTGGATCACTTTGAAATTTATTCTCCATTTAAGTCTCCAATGTAAGATGTTAGTCTTTTGTGGTAGTTAATCAGACACTTTATTTTCTAAAATGCTAAAGCTGCCTATAATTCTTGGTAAAACATCTTCATTTTCTTTCACATTTTGGGTGTTTTCACATGAACTGCATGTTTGACACCTCACTAAAGGCGGTTCGATGATACTGAGGTCAGACTGAGATGGACAATCCTTCACTTTCACTTTTTTTCTTCTGTAGTCAATGACATGTCGACTTGGTGTTATGTTTTGGGTTATTGTCATGTTGGAACATTCCAGACTGTCCCATGTGTATTCAGTGAGGAAACAATTTCAGGTCAGATGTACCATCATGTGCCATGAAGTAATAGTATTAATGTACCATATAATGATGTTCAAAGTGATAATGTGGATGTGGACAGGTGTCTGGTCTAATGTTCTAAAAATGATGGATGGGGTCATTGTCATTTTTGTTATTTTGTGCCATGTGCATTCAGTCAGGGTATGTAAACCTATGAACACAACTGTATGAGAAGCATGAAATAAACACCATGGGAAAATAGCTTATGGTGTTACACCAGCAGTTTACACACAGTGTTGGTAACTTAGCAAAACCTGCTGGAACATCATGTTTGGTCAATATCTGACAGTTTTTCACTGTCCGAATATTATATAATCACAACAGTATCATCTTACGTATCGAGTAGAAACATGGTCACCATACCATGGGATTTGAGCCCCTTTTCCTTTTTCAGTTGATGCCAACACTGAACAGCCGTAGCGATTACCACCCTTGTCCTGTTCCGTTCTACAGTTAGCTTCCTCGTGGCTGTACAGTAGCTTTTTCAGACACAGTTTTTACTTTGGTTTTGCTGCTGGTTGTCGTTTTTTTCCGCCATAGCTGTTTGTGTCCAGAAGGGGGAGGGAGGGGTGAGCAGATAGTTTTGGGGGGGTTGATATTTGATGAACCTATCAGCAAATCAATAATTGTACAGATGATCAGTACAATAATTAGCCAGAGTTTTCCCTTGGTTCCACCCTCTAGACTAGACTAAAACATTTTTTTGCTATTTCAGTGTGTGATATGGGATCATGAAGACGTTTTGAAGCACAGTACTGAAATACTTATAGTTAGTTACTTCCCACCTCCAAAAGGTGAAGGCTAGCTCTGTCCAGTGTTTCAGTTATAAACCTGATACGCACACTAGGGCATTAACAGAAACGCAGACTAGTTGACACATTAACTCCCATAGCACAAGTCGACAAGTCGCATGTCATTCTTTCTCTCCGTCGACCAGTCAGACCTAAACCAGAGGAGACATGGCTGCTGCAGGTAAAACAGGGGGTGGTGGGTCTGACAAAACAAAACAGCACAGTGACCTGCACAATATGCAAGTCCAATTTAAAATACTACAAAAACACAAGTGTCATGCACTGCATCTGAAGAGGCATCCACTAGCTAACATGCATTAGGACAAACATTCCAAACATAATGTAGACAGTGTAGTGTGCATCTTGGCAACCGCTGCCTTAAAGTTTTTGTACTTTATGAAGGGTGACCATATGTTCAGATTTTGTTTGGACCAACAGCTCTAAAACTGGACCCGGACTATCTGCACGTCTGTCACGAGTCAGTCCGGGTCCCGTGGGTCCAGACATATGTTCACCCTACTGATGTTGTGCAGTTACATTTAAAGGAAAACTCTTTGCTAACGTTAGCCTCTGTTTTGTTGGGCTTAAAATGCTGATGCTTGTGTCTTGTCAGTGGACATCGTTACGTTGCAGTGAACTTTAATACAAGTTGATCATTGCTGGACAGACGTATGTCTGTGTTGTTCCTCTGCTGACAGTGATGATGTCATCGTGACCCGTTGACTCGACTTCGACTTTATTGATGGATAAGTCCACTTGAAAAAAAGTGAAGTCGTCAATGCCCTAACGCACACACAGTTCATTTGCCTTTTACAAAACAGATGTATAGTTTTAGGGTTTATGAAATGACCAGAATTATTTAATAAATTTCCTTCAAACCACATTTACATAATTCCCCGCTAACATTTTGCTAACCATGTTACACTGACTTTGACATTTAATTATCTCAAAATCCACTTGACTTCTGTGCATCCATCACAGTGAACAGGAAGGTACCATTTAACCAGTGACGAGGCTGCCGGCCAACGGTCCCCTCCCTTTTCAGAGCTGACTGATGGCCGTCATTTAACAAGACGTATCAGCAGCCTGTTCACTTTCCACAGCTGTCATCTACTACACGAATTAGAAGGAGTAATTAATCTGGGCACAGAAGCTACACACTTCCACAAGCTGTGAGAAATTGCTGGGGACGCTTTAGAGATTGAACCCTTCCTAATTCTGTCGCCACAGACAGGGACGTGAATGACGTGTCCAGGACCACTGTGGCAAATGAGCTGCTACAGAGGACGACCTTTTTTCTGCAACATCTTGAGACTTAATCCAAAGTGCGTGATGAAAAGCGCCTTATGGAAACTTTCACCTTGAGTTTGAATACAGCTGCAGCCTTCTTTGGTGCGTCCATAAATGATGAAGGCTAAGGGAGTATGCGTCGGCATTTATCATCTGTCATTCCGACTTGGCAAAGGGCCTAACGTGGACTTACTGGGCATAAATAATTTCTGGACATCAAACAAGCCTTTATCTCTTGTTAATGCGCAGACAGTATTGGCTTTCAGTTCAGTCTGCTCCAGTGTGTGTGTGTGTGTGTGTGTGTGTGGGCGTGTGTACTCCACCTCTGCTACAATTTGACTGATTCCTTTTTTTATTGTGTAATTGATCAATACTGTGCAGACTCTTCATTGCAGGAGTTTAACCTGAACTGACACAGAGAATAAACAGATGTAAAAAAGGATGCATGGTTATTAACTTTACAAACGTTATCTCCTATGGCGGTAAATAATGACTTATTACTCAATCTTGTTCTTTAATGCTTAAAAGATTTATTATGGATCCGGAATATATGGATAATTTTTTTATTAACAATAAAAGATTACATTTGCTTTATGTAATTTAACAAATAGATGACAGAAAATCCGAATCAGCATCATTTACTAGTCAGGTATATGGATACAGCGAGACACACACACTCACACACACACACACACACACACACACACACACACACATATACATTTACATATACATACATACATTCATTTTGGAATTTCTGGGACAAAAATTGTAATGAAGATCTTATTGTCTTATATCGTCACTGTAAGTACATGCATAACATTTATTTAAAACTAGATCATTGCGTATTTATTTTAGATGAATGCGAGCACAGGTGAGATATATATTTTTTTCAACATTTTATCCGTATAAGGACAAAGCTGTTAAAAAAATATATAAATGAAAAATATTTGAGCACATCTGTGTGGTGTTTGTGGGGGTGATATTTGAGATATTGTTCTTTAAATATAATATATATATATATATATATATATATATATATATATATATATATACTAGTTATAATTCATACAGGGTGTACTCTGCCTTTGCCCGTTGTAGCTGGATTAGGCCCCCACTATGGTGGCCAACAGGGGCAAATGAACCACATCGACAAAACACTGCAAACACAACAAAGATGCACAACCAAAAACACAAACATACAAAACAAATGTAACACAAGTATGCTTCAAAAGAAAAATGCTGCAATAACAGAAACGAAGCAGAAGCAAAAACGTCCAAATTCCCAAAACAAATGTGAAAGAAAATATTGCAAATACCAAAACACGCAAAATCCCAAAACAACTGCAAGAGAGAAACGCTGCAAATTCACTCTACAACAAAATGGAAGGCCGAGGCATCCCTGTCATCATCTCCTCTGCAAGAAATCAGGCCTCACGAAATAGACTCCGCCCCCACCTTCAAAAGGATGCACACAGCCTAAGTTCAGTTCTGTTCAGAGCTTCTCAGAGTTCAGCCCCTCAGCTCCTCTTAGCTCTTCTCCAAGCTTGGCTCTCCTGCAATGTGCGCTGCAGGCCCTCAACCATCACACCTTTGCTGCTTCTCCAGCTCCAGGCCTCCTGAGATCACCGGATCTCCTCAGCTTCTTTGGCCTCCAGCTCCAGGCCGACATCCCTCCGCCTACACCCAGGCCTCAGCTCCAGTCCAGGCCGGTGACCTCCTCTAGGACAAAGCAGGTGGACACCCCACGTGACACGCTTCAATCGCTTACAGCAGTTTATTATTTTGTTAATATGTCGAAGCCCCCTGATTGGCTGTGGGCCTGGGCTGCAACCTGCCCAAGCCCATATATTAAAGCCCCACTGGATGGAGACACTTGGTTTATGTTCAGTTAATGATAGATGTTGCTGAAAAAGTAAGTTTTTTTTTCTTGTATTTGTTTGTGATATAATAAAGTTCAACTTTATACTGAGGGTTTACATGATCAGTGAATTAAATACAGGAAACTGCATGACATTCACGAAATACAGAGGACATTACAATGAACAGTGCTAGATCTGATTAGATTCAGTGATTTATTCTGAACATGCAATGAAACTTAACATAATCGCGAAGAAGCAAAACATACATAAATAATACAAATATTAACAATCACAGAAGAACGGCACAATAGTTCAATTTACATGCCCTGAAAAGAGGTGGGAGGAAGTGCAATTTATTTAATCCCATCCTCTTGACATAAAATATTAATAATATATGTCTCTCTTCCTTTTACACCACTCTTTTATATTTATATATCAGTTAACACACACACACACACACACACACACTCATTTATCTATATTCACATACAGTTGTTTATACATATACTGTACCCACGACATACAAGTACACATATAATCTTCTACCTATGCTTTTAGTGGTGAATAAATAATTAATAGATATCTAACTCAATAAATAACTCAAAGGAAGAACGAAAGAAATCAGAAAAATGAACTTGGGAACTGACACAAATGTCACACTGGCTCATTCTGGGTTAAACATGCACATAGTGGAATGTTTTCAGTCTATCTATTCAGAGTGAATATACAAATATTTGACTTGTAAGTGCATTCACTGTTGTCAATGTAACACACAAAGAGTAATAGAGTTACTGAAATATCAGTTATTAGCAGCTACCTGTAATGTGAACGTTCAATAACTGCCGGTGTCAAACTCATAAATACTCTCTAATGTGTGTGTTTCCTCATCAGCAGATGCAGCAGCGGTTTTGATGCGGTGCATTTTTTGTGTTAAAATGCTTCTTTGCTCCAGGGGATCCACAGTCTGCTGCACACACAGGTGTTCACCGGGCTGTAACTGAAGCAGAACCCGACCTGGGCACCAGCATGGATCCGCACAGTGTAACCCAGATACTTTATGCTTCATAAAAACACTGACATGAGAACACCTTCGTAATGACTGTGTACGTTTTTATGCAAATCCAGGCTGCAAAAAGTGCACCACACACGAAGACATCATCAACCACAGCAAGGACAAACTGTGCTCCTCATCTGGCAGCTTCACTCCAATGCCTTATTCAATGCCTTGTTCTGATTTGAGCGACTTTTCAAGAGAAAATGATGAAAAAGGAAAAAAAAAAACCCATCCTCAGCAGGTTAAATGATTACACACTGACTGTGTATTAAAACAATCAACAGGGCATCAGCTTCCAAACATGAACAGTGCAACCAGTCAGGTCATGATGGAAAACTAAACAGAAACATTCCTACTCACCCTGTTATTATTACTCGTCCTCAGCAGTGACAGTGAGGACATGTTTACCTAATCCATCTCCCATTGAGTGATCTTTTGCTTTTATAAATGGATTCATACATTTTAAATAATTTCCCTGTGGTATAAATAAACTGGAAATGCTTTGAATGGGTCAGAATTCTTCATTAATTCAACTCCACAGGTCAATTTTCAACTCTATTTCTGAATAATGACACCTGAAACATCATTTTGAGTCCTGGCCCTTTAAATACTCACAAGCCACTACATGCCCCGCCCCTTCAGGCTATTGGCTGCACAGATATCGGTAGTTGAGTCCTGGAGAGAGAGAGTGGCGATAATGGAAGGTCAAAAATGGGGACCATCACGTGGTCCATGTAGGTGTAAAAATTTCCTGGAAGTGGTTGGCAGGCAATGCACAAATACCAGGAAAACCACTATAATCTGTAAATAATGTCAAATACATGGTTTGATTTGTATTTTTTTTTCTGTTTATGCTAATTGATATGAACTCTATGAAGTTTACTAAAGCTGCATATTCCTCAACAGCAATAAAATCATAATATTTCTGTTGATTTTTTTTTTAAGGACGAGTGAGGGAGACTGACAGATGACAATGATTTCCCAGTTGATTTCACAACAGCACAATAACTGTGTTTTAATATATGAATTCATTGCAGATAAATGAAATTCTATCACTGTTTCTTACCTCTTCTTCCTTATAAATTGTATTAATCATATCAGGTGCTGCTTTCACAGTAAAGCCTAGTTTCCATAATAATTATATGCACTAATGGAATAATGTCAAGAATAAAACTGGTTACATGACACACATGATACACATGTATGAAAAATAAAACGACGCAGATAAACTTGGTTTGTGTTCTGCCAATTAGGTTCTACTCTCTTCCACTCCATAAAACATCTGAGAACAGCTGCAATCACAACCCCTGCACATTAATGTTGCTACTTGTATAAATCGACAAGGTTGGATTAATTTATAGTTACAGAGAATAATTTACAGTTCTTCGCCTGTTCTATGGGTTGTTATCGTTATCCAGTGTGCTAGCCTCAACCTTAACTATTAACATTCTCTAAATCTTATAATCTAGATGGGAAAAATACACTAACGTAATTTATTATTTGTGTTAATTTAATTCTGATGCCCTACTGATGTAAAAGTGTCATTTTTTAAAAGTTTTACCTGGAACAAGTATTGGTCCGTACATGCTCTCCATTGAAATACATTGAGTGGCAGTTAGCTTTTGCTAACTTACAGGAACAGTTGAAGAGCTTCATGTTCTGCAATTGCTCTGAAATATCTGGACCAATGCAGTAAACAGAGCTGTTGCCTCTCTCTCTCTCTCTCTCTCTCTCTCTCTCTCTCTCTCCTCTCTCTCTCTCTCTCTCTCTCCTCTCTCCCTCTCTCTCTCTCTCTCTCTCTCTCTCTCTCTCTCTCTCTCTCTCCTCTCTCTCTCTCTCTCTCTCTCTCTCTCTCTCTCTCTCTCCAGTACTCTGGAGGACTCTCCACCTCCTGTGGTTGGATACATCAACGTCGTGCCAATATTGGAGCAGTTCACTTTTCAAGATGTGTTCACTGTTTTCGTGCAAAGGTAGTTTGACAACTGTTCAGACAAATCACAATATGCCCCAGTTTAGTGCAGTTGGGCTTGCAATAACAAGTGCACAGTCAAGTCAAGAGTGGAAGAAATCACTTTTCATAAGTAATTATGTATTAAATACTTGTTTCATACTACAAAGAACCTTACATAGAAATGTTAAAAGCTTAATAACTCTATTTATTTTCAATGTACGTATTCCCTTTATATAAACCATCAATATCAAACAACATAAAAGCACTCTCTTGTTTCATTTATATAAGTAACCAGGCTGACAAGTACTGCTCCAATATGGCGGCTAGATACACACATTCATGAGAACGTTAAGGGATATGACACACAGTATCTACCCATTCTATATCTATGCTTGGCTGTGCTGCTCTGTCCCATTCAACTAACAACTGAGGATTTTAGATATGTATTTTCCGGACTATAAGGCTATACGTTTCCCTGATGCTATGAACCCACAGCTCAAACAACATGTTTCATGTGCTAACGAAGGATCTGATGCCAAAGAAGGAAATAGAGCAGCTGCACATAAGCTTGGCATCACTGAATCAATGGTGAGACACTGGATATGGGGTGGCTAAAGCTTATAGTTCAGAAAATATGGTAATTGGCTCAAAGTTTGGGCATATTTTCAGAGTGGACTACAGCCACTGCTGCTGGCAAACATCTATGGTGTATACTCAGAGAACTGTTCATCAGAAGCCTTGACGAGGACAGTGGGATTAATCGACTTTAAAGGAAAACCACTTTTCCACGTTCCTTTTGGAATCTGATGGGTCACCCCGACTTACCAACACATGCTACCTTTGAAAGTGGTTTGTCACCTCCACTGGCTGCATACTGCATTCACAGAAAACAACAAGAGGAATGAGGGACCCAGAAAAAGCTGGTCCATCTGACATCAGATGGACTTCAGCGTCACCCACGTGGGGTTAAGCAGCGAATCTGAAGTAGCATTAGCATTAGCATCTACAAGAGAAGACGGAGCCACAGTAGCTGCTGCACAAACTGGTTGCTCAAACTGGTTCATGTGCTTTCTGTGGAAATAAAGCCTTGGTTTTTTTCCCTGTTTTTTTCCAAGCAACAGCACGAAACCTAGCTGGATGCTACTTGGGTAAAGGTAAAACACACTCTCACTGCCTCATGAGGAAGTACCGGTAAACTCTGTTGTTAGACCTTAAGTCATTTTTCAACTGTGAAAAAACAGCTTGAAACAAAGCAATCCGGATGTTTTTTTTTTTTTCATAGAACCAACACACAATGTATTCAATAACAATGGAAAACACAGTAATGAAATAACCACGGAATGACAGCTTTAAGTCAAAATTAAAAATTAGGACGATTTATTCAAAAGGGAAATTGATTTCATATCAATTAAACCTCAGAGCCACATGCGTTTAGACTACCATAGGCTCCTCCTCCTACAGTATCTGTGAGGTGAGAGCCCCCCCACCCACCACCAAAATGTAATAATTTATTTCTTGTGCAACATTCCTGAAATTTCCAACCAAATCTCTCCAGAACTTATTGAGGTATCTTGCTAAAAGACAAACTCTAATGAAATCAGAACCGCTGTCATTCCTTAGTGGAGGCAATGATCCAAAAAGCTGTAGAATGTTATGAAGTGAATAACACTGTTCCGGTACCAGGGTGTTGAATGTCATCCATTAACATCAAGAATCACAGATGACCATGTAACTCATATGTATATTTACAAAAAGTGCTGAGGAGCATCTCATTACAAAAACAGTGGAACATTGAGGCAAATGCATGACAATACAAAGGGTTAAAAAGAATGTACTTTAGTTTCACTTTTAGTTTTATTTGTGCTTTTCCTAACTTTAAACAATACTGCTGTCCCTCTTTTTCTTGTACTCTCTTTTCTTGGTCTTTATACAGCAACAAAAAAAGGATACTTTTCTGAAATTGCACACATAAGATAAAAAAATGCTTATTCTCAAAGGACTTTTATGTTGCTAACTATGCTGTGCAAGGGAGCATGAAAAGGCCCCAGTGCGGAGAGCCAGGGCATCAATGGCAATTAATGCAAGTGGTGTCTCAGACAAGGAGGCTAATGAGTTTTAATATACATGCAGGTGAGGGAGAGCTGAGTCGCTGAAGCCCTTAATGAACCCATGACAGCCTAATTAGCCACAATTTACAATTCTGGGATTCTAATCAGAGGCACTGAAATGCTGCCACACATCTTTGTATGAATGAGTCTTTTTAAATGCTCCAATCTGCTGCCTTGATTGATAATTGCCTGTTTTTTCTGTCTCACACACACTTTATCTCTGTGCGTCTGGATTGTAGCTCGGCCAGCTCTGTCTATAATAGTCTGGAAGATGTTTTGATAGCTATAAATCTAATCTGCATCCCTAACTATAGAAGTGAGTTAGTATGGGAGTGCTGTAGTCAGAATATTGTGTGTGTTATGTACAATGGGGTGGCATGCAGCTTAAATACAAGCAAAAACAATTCTCTGAAACAAAGAAACATGTTTAAAACCTTATTTTATAGTAATCACAAGCGTTTAATGATTACAAATCCATTATCGTTTTTGCTTATCAAACAGATTCCCTATCAATTCTCATTGAAGGGAAGGGAATAAAAATCTATAAAGAGGTTTATTTGCATTAACTGTCTTTTATATTTCCATCTATCCACAGAAAACATACTATTATAATATGCACAAATAATCATAACAGATGATGCCGGGTTAGGTTCAGGAGGGGGTGATGTCTTCAAGCAGAGTCGTTAAGCAGGCGGCCAAACAATTCCAAGAAACTATGTGACTGGGGCGGCTGCGGTTGAGTTGGTAGAGCAGGTCGTCCAATGATCAAAGGGTCGACAGTTCGTGTCCTGGCACTGGCTGTCGAAATGTCCTTGGGCACGATGCTGAACCCTGACTTAGGCTCCCAGTAGGACTGACAGAACCTTAGAAACCTACTGGTGTGTGAATGTGAGGCTAATGTAAAGCACTTTGAGCACAATGACGGTGGAAATGCACAATATAAGTGCTGTCCATTTAGCATTTAGAAGTGGTTGTTGATTCCCATCCCTGGTACTCATCTGAGTTTGACATTTGAGCTATTTTTAACTATATTCAGGTAATTTCTCTGTGAATATGTTCGCTTCCTGGTTGCTCATTGCTTATATATGTTGCTGCCTTCACATGCTATTGGGAAGATGATCCTTTCCACTTTTTGATGTGTTGTGTTCAAGTGCTTTTGTTGTCGTGAAATGGAAAAATAGCTGACACACAATTAATGTCAAGTTAATTCATCTTCTACAGCATTTTTTCCCCAATTTGTCTATAGTATTTAAATGTACACACTCATCAGCTAACAGCAGCAGACCATATCCATTGTCTTCCAGTTCTCTAGTGGAAAGTATGACATGTCTGGGGGTCAATGTGCTTTTTTTTTATTCACAGCTAGTGTGATCATTTTCACTTGTTCCATTGGCAGACTTTTTTTGCTTCATTTATTTTCTTTTTACGTAATTCAAGCAAAAAAAAAAACCCTACCAATGGAACAAGTGAATATAGTCATAGTAACATTTCTTGAAATAACATTTTTCGGGTCTATTTTCTAAAAAATACATTCTTACATCTCACTGAAAAGTTACTCTTCGGTTGATTAGGTCTTATTTTATTTGCAATAAGATATTTTGGCTAGAAAAGAAAAAAAAAAGACACTCACTAAGATTTTGATTTTGCATTGTTACTGGACTTCCTACTCATTGGTTGGCATGACAACAGTCTCCCTCCTCTTGCCATAAAACGTTCAACCACCTCTTGCTGAGAAGTAAACAATAAAACAACTGTTAGGTCATACAATGACACAAAATTGCAAATTTTTACTATTTACAGTTTCAAAATCATTGTAGTGTTATAAAAACATACTTGCTTCTTGACCTCACTGAGGCACAGGTTTGGGCTTGTATTACCAAAAATAGTCACTTGCCTGATAAAAGGGTTAAGTCAACTACAGACACTCTTGTGTGTCCAGAATGTTGAAGGATATCTTTATTCCATGAGGCTTCAGAACTGGTAATGCTATCGAAAGCCCATGAAATCTACCCCAAGCCACATGGAACAAGCTTCAGGCTCTGAGTGTCTGTCGATATGAAACAGTCATGTGACCCACACTGGTTCACAGAAACAGAAATGAACTTCCAGAAATGAATTTGAATTAAATAACACTGATTTACAGTTTTAGTGATTTTGACATATTGTTTGATTTTTGTCTAGGTTATGTTATTATTAGGGTTTGTTTTTCTGTCCATCTGTCTGGTAGCAACATAAGTCAAAATATTATTGACGGATTTCAACAACATTTTCACAGGATCTCTGTAATAACAAAAGCAACAAGTGATTAGATTTTGGGGACGATCTGGAACACTGTCTGGATCCAGGATTTTTTTTAAGGAAAGGATAAATGCAGGTGAAAAAAAGCAAACTGCCATAGACAATAGACCATAGATTTAGCTAATTATATTTCAAGAAATCTTACCAAGATATTTTTTAATTGTTCCATTGACATTTTTTTGTTACTTCAAGCATAAATATATTCAATTATTTTTTTAAACTCATATTTAGAGGGGTATTTTTTTCCAGTCTAAAGATGGTACATTCCTATATTTCCACAGTCAGTTTAATCAGATGGACCTCCTTTCTCCTGTGTTGCTGGATTCTTGTACCAGTTAATCCCATCCTGATGCCTTTGTGTCAAAGTCTGCTCCATGGATCTATCTTCTCTCCCCAGGCGTGAAATTGCTGCTGATCTGTTCTGTGGGTTCTACACCATGCGCACTGTCCGACTAAGCAGATTCCCATCTTGTCTTCATGGAGGTAAACACACTGAGGTGTGGACACGCTCCATCATGGATCGCTGATTACATACTGCAATAAGAGCCCAAACAAAGGCCAGGTCTTATTGTTAGTCTCTACGGTGTCCACGCAAAGGAGTTAAACACAGGTATGAAGCAGGTATTAAAGCATCATCCCATGACTGCAGCCTGGTATCAAACGTCTGATAGTGCATCCTAAATCTCCTGTGGAACATGGACCATCACAAAACAGTCTTAGTGGAGGTGGAATTACAGGACTGTGACAGAGTTTTGTTTTTACCACTTTGGAAAATTCCAGTTTCATTAAAAAGTCAGTATTTTCCTCGTCCAAACAGCTCCCATGGTGGAATGTTTTAAGTATCATTTTAAGATCCATTTTTATTCCCTGGATTTTAACTGTGTTTTGTATATATGTATATATTAAGGTTGTTAGAATTAATCTGAAAGATGTTAGCATCAGAATAACTCTGTGTCTGCTAATAAATCTGGGTCAGTTTGTCCAAGTAGAGTTAGCATGTGCTAATGGTCAGTTGACCCAGTAGTGACAGGCAACAGAACTAAGCCATAAAGATGGAAGATGTTAAGCAGCACGTTGGCCTCTGGATGGAAATATAAGAACAAAAAAAGAAAGAAAAACAGGATGGAACAATTGATCTACAGAAAGCAGGAAGGAGTCACCCTGGCGAGCTGAGCCAAGGTTATGGATCCACCCACTGACAAAAAAGTTCTATGGCTCCAAACTTTCCTCCACTTTCATCTGCTGCTGCTGTAGTAGGATGTCTGCAGGACCAGGCAGTTAGTAATATCCACAGCCTCCATTGACTCAATTTTCATAAAATATGGAATACATTTTTTGGAATACATTTTTTTAAACTAACTGTATGTACGTCTATTATGACACTGGATCTAAATCCGTACAATAAGCACTCTCTTCAATGGTTTCCTCCATAGCGGCATTGTATAGCTGCAAACCAAAGAGCAGATAAAAGGGGTGGGAAATTAAAATAAGTATTGTACTTCTTCCCACTTCCTTTTTTCGAACAATGTGCGGTGTTTTGTAATGTCTTGCTCTTTATTTTAATATATTGTTTGTTTGTTTTTTTTTCTCTTTTTTTCTGTGTATTGTATGTACAATAGTTACATACAATTTATTTTATTTTTATACATGTTCAAAAAATAAAATACATTCATTCATTCATTCTCCATGGTTACTACCTGCCCTACAGCTAAAGTTGCAACATTATCATAGTCACGTGACTGAAAGTTACCTATTGGTCCAGTAGCTACTTTTTTATTGTGTGGAGTTGCTGACAGACAGATGGATAGACAAACAAACAAACAAACAAAAAAAACAACCAAAAACAATACCCCAGGCCTGCCCTTTGTGACTTGTGGTAATAAAAAAATGTAAATCAGAATTTTAATCATTTTATGTCTCATTGCCGTTGTATATTCGTTACAGTTTAACAAAACATTTAGTAACAGGCATCTAGAACTGAAAAATATATTTTTAAATTCCTGATCAATATCATATACATATAATATGAACAATATAATCATTAGAAACATAAAAATTCATCCTGTGGACAAAATGGAAGACTTTGGAGGACCAATTTTGGGTTAGGTTTAGAGTAGGTAGCTATCCATGAGCTCGAGCATCACTTCATTGGACATTTGTATGTGTGTTAACCCTCGTATTATGTTAAGGGTCAATTTGACCCATTTCAGTTTTTGTGTTGATCAATATACTAGTTATCATTTCTTTTTCTTCATGAAATGTTGTTACTTTTCATCCTTTAGAGTCATGAACTGTCGAGTAAAATCTAAGATGATGCTGTGGGTCATTTTGACCCAGACACTTTAATGTGAGTAATTAGCTGTTCAGATCCAAAATAAACATGTCTTCACGATGTACTTTATTTTGTTTACTCAGTTATTAGTATTTTGATTGTTTTTCTAAATAAGCATGTGTAAAACTGGAGAGCTACCTAGAGGAGGTTCCAATGGATGAAGGTGTAAAAAAATGTAAAGAATGAAACATTTAATAACATGTGTCTATGAAGAAGGAAAAACTAGTTATTAAATACAGTTTTGAAATTAAAAAAATATTGTAAATATTCTATATTTTGTAAATGTTTATGTCATCTAAAATAAAGTTGTTATTGGTTTAACCTGTTATTTATTTATGTATTGAGTGGATTTATACAGTATGGGTTAAAATGACCCACAACATACTCAATATAATTAATTTTCAACATAATACAAGAGTTAAAATAGTCTGAATATCAGCAGGTGAACTAAACTGTGTCAACGTAGCAAATGCTTTCATTTAGAAACCCAGACGTGGTGAGCTTTGTCTGTCCCTGGAGGAAGTGAAGATGCCTGTGGGAATGACTGGGCTATAAATGGGTCAAATAATCTTTAATCTTCTGACAGAGGTCTCACTCTGCTGTGGTTTTAAATCCATGGATATGAATCATTTTAATATTCTTGTTAAAATAGTGATTCAGTGTCGGGACAAAGCGTTCATTTAATCACAGACATTCCCATGTGTATTCATGTGTGTGTGTGTGTGTGTGTGTGTGTGTGTGTGTGTGTCTGTGTGTGTGTGTGTGTGTGTGTGTGTTAAGTGTTGCATCCAGGTTGTAGCGTGTACAATCGCTGCTGTACAATTTTCAAACTTCTGTTCTGCTTCCAATAGACTCCTCAGTGTGACGGCTGGAGCCTGAGCTGAATTCTAACAGCATTGTTGTGCAATCTGTCAAAACAATGAGTAAGCCGATTTGTATACAAAGGAACAGAATGTAATTCTGAATGAGAATTTGAGGCTGTTCATCCCCTCTTCACTGCCTGTGACAGGTAATTCTCCAGAGTTCAAATATTTCTGGATAACATAATCATATTTTCCAAGTTTTTTTTTTTTCCATCATTGACCCGCACTCCTTCAAGTTAAATCACATCACAGGGATTAAAAGCAGCTATTAAACCTAAATCCACTCATGTTTGCCAGGGGATGATATCAAACTTCAATTGGAGTTTGAGCTTTACCAGTTTCATTTTGATCACGATAGGATTTTCTGATCCTTCAAATAAAGCTTCAGAAAAAGCCCCCCCACCTGCTATGAACCTAAATTAATATGAATGTTTTATTTCATAGGGATTGGAAGAGTCAATCATTCTCTGACAGAAGGTATGAATAGCAAAGAGTGAGGATTACTGCTGTTAAAGTCTATGGAACAACATGCAGACATAAGCTTAGCCATGAAAAAGGACAAGTTCAACCATAGGATATGATCATTAATATGACAGTGACAATACATACTTCAAGACCAATACATAAAGTTAAACTGCAAGTACTCTCAAAGGCCTTCGCTGTCCCTCACGACTGCTGACGACAGCCAACAGCGAGACGTAGTTGCGACATTCTGCTAGAAACGCATGTGTTTGTATAAATATAGTTATAGAGTGACTTATTTTGTGTTGAATGGGTGTAGAACTGTGAGACTGACAACTGAATCAAGTTTGAGCCAAATCTTAGTTTTTTAGTAAAGATTAATTGGTAGCGGGTGCTGTAAAACAAAAACACAATTTCTATTGAAAAGCAAGTGTAGTACTAGGAGACAAACAAAGCCACATCTGTGTTTGTATGTCTGAACTACAGCCATTTTAGTAAAGGTGAATTTGTATATATATATATATATATATTTATATATTGCAATTTAAATCGAATCTTCACCCAAAAAATCAAATCGGCATAAAAGCATATCATCTCCAGCCTAACTAACACACCATCATATATATTAAAAACATTAGCTAACCAGCACATCTGTCATTTGTTTTATTGTTATTATTTAAGTATGTAAGACTTAGCACATTTAATGTCTAAGGCAGAGGCTTTCTAAAAAGATTTACAGCAGTGTAATAGGTATTATTTTATAACGCGCCATGTTATTACATTTACTTGAAAATTTTAAAAAATTGCATTTGCATTTTGTAATAATCTTGTCAAAATGTAATAACTTATTATGTGATGTGGTGATCAATGTGATGTATTATAAAATGTGGCTTCATGACAAAATGAAATAAACTTATTACATTTTGGATTTATTACGAAATACACCATTATTTATATATGTGACTTAACAGTACATCCTGGGGTGAAATATGTCTAAATGTCTCTTTTATTATTGGGTGTAAAAGATTATTATACATTATTATACATACATATTATACATTATACATTTTTACATATAATTTAGAGATTATTTTAATTCTAGATATTTAGTCGATTAGAGAAGAAGTATTGTCTGGACTGTATGTTGTTATACATAGTTTGTTAAGCTTTATAGCAATTGGCATAAAGTATTTTACAAAACAGAAATTCTTTGTACCTAATGTGCTCTCCAGCTCTGTAATCCCTCTCTATACCACTCACACCCACATCACATATGTGATCACACCATGGAATTGTTTAAATATTTACATTTTGATAAGATTTTTACACGCTAGCTTGTGTTTGTGGAGCTGTATTTCAACTGCGATGATCAAAATATTTCCATTCCACAGTGTGTTCGTCTATACATACAGATACAGATGAACCTATAAAGACCCAGCGTGACTTTTCTGTCTCTTCCCAAATACATTTTTCTTTCTATTTGACCTTTTATTCAGTAATTTATCAGGATTTATTATTATTATCCTCAGAATTTGGTGTTTTTCTGGTGTAAATCAAGTATTTTCTTATATTTGATTTCATGTAGATGTTCATAAAAGAGTAAAGATTAAAGTTGAGTATAACATCATTTGTCAAAAAAAAAAAATTGTAGTGTATTCAATGTAGTAATTGAACCATGTACAACAAAATGATCATAGCAGTACAGATACACAGACTCCAGAATTCAACTTTTTTTCCCAATGACCTCAGCACATTAATTGTAAATATACAGCCCTCATTATCATTATTAATTACTGTACCTCACAAATATCTATATCTATACCTATACCTATCTATCTAGTTATTCAAAAGAAAACAATAAGGGCCATTCATAAGGCAAATCACACAAACTCCTTATTTTTACTAAAAGTCAAAGACATCATAGAGCTACAAACCACACAAATCATATTCAGACCCCCCCCCCAAAAAAAAAAAATTAAATCTACTACCAGAAAATATTCAGAAATTATTCAACGGAAGGGAAGGGAGCTATAATAGTAGATTTAATTTCAAAATTCTGAGGATGTGCACTACTAGAAGACGTTTTTTCTGGGTCTGAGTGTGGTGTTAAATTATGGAATAAACTGAGGAAGGAGGACAAGGAACGTTCAAACACAAACCAGTTCAAAAACACTGTTTTCACAAGCTGTAGGCATGAGGACTATTAATTAAACACCATATGTTCATTTTCTTATGGATATATTTCTTTCTTTGATTTGTTATTTATTAATATTCTGCCAGCACCATGAAGAAATGCAAAGGTTAAAAAAACGGTATGAGTATGTGTGTATATGTATAAACCTACTGTATGTGTATGCAGATGTACTTGTGTGCATGTCTGTGTGTGCCAATAAATATAAAAGAGTCACGCAAAGGAAGATTTATTTATATTATTAATATTTTATAGAGAAGGGGTGGGGTTAAATAAATTGCATTTTTTCCTGCTCGTTTAAAATGCTCGTTCTGCTTTCTAACATTGTCTTGATTTTTATATTATTATTGATATTTTGCTTATTCGCATATATTATACTCCATTGCATGTTTAGAATACATTACTAAATCAACCAAACAACTAATTAAAATGGAAAAATGTAAATTAAAATTGGAAACAGCAGGCTACAGTAGAGGTATAGGCTTTCGTTTGATCACTTATTTGACCACTATAATTAACTCAATCACTGGCTGTGATTTAATGTGCAGGCCATAGATCTCCTTTGGTATTGTAATTATTCATTGTATTTTGAAATATAAATAATTATAAAGCATTTTATAACTGTCTGTGAAAAGTGTTCTATAAATAAAATCTACATACACTGTATAATTATAACACACTCTATACCTTCTATGTCTGCCCATTCATTTTTTCTGGTCTGCAGACCCAAATGATGCTTGAATAGACAGTTGACTCTTATAGACTTTAATCTCATTTGGATTATCAAGTATCAAGTCTTATCATAAATGGCATGTGCGCTGTAGACCCCCTCAAACACAAGTGGTCGGAGAATGTGTGAGTGTGTAAAATGTGTTCTAGGGGTGGATGGATACTCAGTCAGGAGCATGGCAGTCTGTGATGTGGCAGACCTGGGGCGTCATGTACAAAGACTGGCAGGGATTTCAAACTGTTCGTATGTTCGTATGTTCGTGTAATGGAATTATATTGTGTCTTAACATTGAATTACTTTCTTTATTCTTTGTATCATTAACCCAGGACATGTTTAAGCTATAACCAGTAGGGGGTCTAGTCATCACACCTATCCAGACTCTATTGTATCTTAACATTGTATTATTTTGTTTATTCTTTGTATTCATCTTTGTCTTTGTAATACACATCTGCACCCATCCAGACTCTATGTCTTATCCTAAACCCAGATGGGGGTCTAGTTTTCACACCCATCCAGACTCTGCGTCTCCTTCGTTGCGAGTTGGGGGTCTGGTTTTGACACCTACCCAAATCCTTGTGTTTCCTGTGATTGGCCAGTTGTATCTGTATAAGTACCTGTGTCTCTTTCTGTTGGGCAGAGATCTCTCCACATATATGCTGCCATGTGTGTGTTCTGTCTTGAACAAAACTCATTACAATTATTTTTCTAAATATTATTCTGATTCCAGCTTCGTTCTTAATTTAACTGAAATTATTCCACAACATTCGTACGAACAAAACAAAGTAGATGTACAAAGCTGTGCGTACGCCCGAATCCAAGCACTTCTCTTTTGTACATCCCACTCAGCGTGGAATTGACTGCATTTGTTGGAGAACCAGGCTCCTCCCTCTCCATGCCTACATTAACATATGCAAATGAGTATAAACAGGGTCTGCAGCTGGGACTTCCCTCTGAACGAGCAGATAATGTCGTCAAAGGTCAATGCAAAATGGAAGCCTGTTCCAACACAGTGGAGGAAAACAGACGGAGGAAGAGTCCTGGCAGGATTTCAATGTAAAAAAAAAAAAAACAAACCTAAACGTAGCTTAAAGTCTGAAATCAGTCATCACCAAATAATGCTTGGACATCTGTAATCATGACCATTTCACCTCCAAACATCAAAACAATAAGATTGGTGATGGTTGAAACTGTGTAAACTTTGTAACCTCAACCATTTTATGCTACGTTTCCACTAGTATTGGCTCTAACCAATAATAGTCACATGGGCCTCTCTGGCCAAACAGTACTATTCAGCACGGAAAGCCCAATCATGTTTCCGAAAAAATATAATTATAAAATTGTTAAATGAGGGGTAGGATTTTTATAAGTTCACCTTTTGAGAGGTGACTCTGAAATCCTTATTTTGTCCTTTGTTTCTTTTGTTCTGTATTTTATTTATTTTTTATTTTTTAAGATGAATTGCTCAAATAAAAATAACTGAACTGAACTGAACTAACCAATTGTAATTGTTTCCACTCACTCTGGTGTCCCATGGTACCCAATCCAAAATTTTTGGTTCCTACTCTGCTAGCTTCCAAGCGATACGATAACATGACATGTAAACAGCATAGACACTGATTAGTGAAGTTGTCTCTGTGTCATTACGTCATCAACATGTGACCCACTATTATTTTAAAAACTAGATCTGGACTTACATTAAACAGACGTGTAAGTTAAATTCAGTTCACAACGCAATGATGTCAGTCCACAAAACTACACCATGGTTGATCGTAGAGGTTGAAACATTTCTGTCTTTGGTGGACAATGACAAACATTAGCATGAGTTTAACAGTGCCTCGCGATGACGTCCATGGTACGACAGTGTTTGTATGGAAATGCTCTCAAAAAATAGTACGTGATCCCTGAGTAGAATCAAGTAGAGTAGTGGAAACACGGTATTAGACTGTCCCATAAGACTGTGTCGGTGTATCTCTGATGTTCACATCACTCAGTGGAATTTCTAACTTTTTCACATTATTAACAGTTTCACTTCTAAGTGTCGTCAAAGTTTCAAAAGCACTGTTCCGAGGGTCCTCGGGGACCCACTGTCCTGCGTGTTTTAGATGTCACCCTGCTCAACATACCTGATTCAGCTGGTCTTCACACTCTGCTGAAGCCTGATAACGACCCACTTCTTTGAATCAGGTGTGTTGGAGCAGGGTGACATCTAAATCATGCAGGACAGTGGGACCAGATTTGAGAAACACTACACTAGGGTAATTTTCTCAATTAAATTTATGGGAAAAATGTCAGAGTTACAGTTCTGTATCCAAACCAAAAAACTAAAATAGCCTTTTCCCTTTGCTTTCTGGACAAATGAAGCCAAATGTCCACAGTCTTAAGAGCTGTTGTGTCAGAGTTAAAGCTGTCACTCACATATTTGACTCCTCTTTCTCCACTTGTGATCAGACAAATGAGTGAGGCATTTTCTACCACCTGTAAACACAGCCTAGAGCAGGTCTACAAGTATTGTG
Source organism: Siphamia tubifer (assembly GCA_020466265.1). Taxonomy (NCBI): domain Eukaryota; kingdom Metazoa; phylum Chordata; class Actinopteri; order Kurtiformes; family Apogonidae; genus Siphamia; species Siphamia tubifer. The sequence continues at coordinate 21,720,989 of CM035793.1, read as the reverse complement.
TCTGGAGACCACCTCATTTACAACAACTTGAAAAGTCTCGTCTCATCATCTGAACCCGCTCTATCCTCACTAGGGTTATGTGGGTCACTGGGGGCCTAATCCAGCTACAATGGGTGAAGGTGGGGTACAACCTGTATGAGTCTCCAGTTCATCTCAGGGCTGAACATATGTCACTGCTCAGCACGAAACCAGGCATAAGTCGCGCTGAGCCGTTCAGAGCTACAGCCAAATTTAGGCTGGAAGGCGATTTCTTATTTGTGTTTACATTTTATCAAAAAAACGGTACCGTAACACCTCTATTTTCAGTTCCTGTGGTCATTACATTGAAATTCAATCAATAAAGGTGTTTATTGAGTCAATTATTTAAGCGTCGACAAAAGTTCAGGGATTGCTGAGCAAAGACAAAGCCGACTTCCACCTCTTATCGCCGAACAAAACGATCTCCGTTCCGTGGGTAAACACCCAAGTGTTCGGTACGAGGAAAAAGCCTATATTGAATGCTCTGTCCAATGGCGTAAGCCAAATGATTATAATACGTTGCACTTCTTTCCTATTATTATAATATATAAAACTTCTGTGACATGTCCATCAGAGTGTCCTTTAACATCTGTGAATAATTTGTGTCAATCAGATACAAATTATTATGCGTTGCTAAGGACTTCCTACCCCAAAACAGTCCAAAACTTTGACGCCCAATTTCTAAAAAAAATGCTAATTGCAAAATATGTCCAAATGCGGATATTAAAATTACCATAACTTTGGTTCTACTTGTGATAGAAACATAATTTTTTCACCATCTTAAACCTTAGTTTCCACTCTACCAAGCTACACAGATAACTCAGTTTTTATTTCCAGGCACTTATGCCTGGTTTCGTGGTGGTGGGTCACATATATAGACAAACAATCACTCTCACATTCACACCTATGGGCAATTTAGATTAACTAATTAACCTATCAGTGTTTGGATGGTGGGAGGAAACTGCATATTCTCCTCGTGTCTGCGTGGGTTTTCTCCAAACTCCACACAGAAAGGTCTGGTGTGGGAATTGAGGGACCTTCTTACTGTGAGGCACAGGTGCTAACCACTGCCTCCCAACTTTTTTTTGTGTGTTATTGTGTGTTGAATCTTAAAGCATCTAAAAATAAGCAAGTGGTGGCAATAATTCTACAATAAACACCATTCAAATATGTCACACTGTAAAATGTAATAAATTGACTTTACTTTACTTGACTTTACTTGACTTTACTCAGGAAACTGATTGCCTTAAAATTTCTAAGTAAACTAGCTTACAACTTTTAAATGTGTACCAGTTTATGTACCAGTGACCTTTCTTTCTATCCACCTGCTTAACTAATTCTGATTTGACCATTAAGTTGTGACTTTGGACACATATACCAGAATTAAAGAGGTATTAATGAGTTGGTTTTTTTTTTTTTTTCATTTTTACCCAAAAGTAGATCCTAACATTCAGATCACAGTTAGGATGTTATGTATGTGTTTAAGGGAATGTAGAGTAGAGGGTCCATGCAGAAACAACCACCCAATCAAAGTCTGTAGATGCATGTCATTATTTTCATACATCCCTTCATGTACTTGAGTCATGCTATTTTAATTCAACCTGGACTGCAACTATAATTTCACTCTGTTGCTATGACGATGTCTGCAGCCACAGGGGCTTTAACTCAGCACTGCGTCCAAACTGCTGCTTTAAAGCACACACTTAAGGAGTGATGGAGGCTTTTCCTCCTCCTCAAACTTTGTTTGCTGTGGCTCAGGCTACTTGATATATAGGATGTTCCATTTATTTTGGATCAGCAGGGATTAGCAAAAGGTAAACTGCTGCTGCACACTCAGTTTACTTTGCCTGTGTGTGAGAAAGAGTCACCCTTTCTTCTTATGTGAATATAAATATTTGGTAAAGTTCCTGCTTGAAGTTCTTCATGCATTTCACAGGGTATAATACAATACAAATATGTTCTATACAGAATATTATCATAGTGTGTATAATTATTTTAAGCAGCAAGATACATGATTATTAATGAATAATAATGAGAGTTTGTGAAGTTTATATCTGTGTTCCTTTGTTGTTTTGGTGTTTGTTTTCTAGTTTTTAAAAAAAACTACTTTTAAAAAATATTGAACCCATAAATACCCAGTACAACCTTCGTGGTAGTTCCCAAATTGATATTTAATTAATCACTTTTTATTAAAATATTATTACCTCAATTTAGCTTTTTTTTTTTTCAGTAAAAAAACTGGGGTTTTCCTACATTTTCTACTTGGTCACTGGTGCATATTTAGGTATTTATAGGTTAAATGTATTATCTAATATTTAAGTCACATATCATTATGCTGTGTGTTGTTGACCTACTGACGAGGTCACCCTTGTAAAACAGATCTCGATCTTGGTGGGGTATTATCTGGTGAAATAAAGGTTAATGAGAGTTAAATCCATACTTATTATTAATAATGTCAGAATCTCGCTGAAGTTTACTGTTTAAGTTTAATTTTTATTTAGTGACAAAAAAATGACAACCACTATCTTACACCAATTATTACCTCCACTAAGGAGGTTATGTTTTTGCCAGAGCTTGTTTGTCTGTCTGTTAGCAAGATACGTTCGATTTTGATTAAATTTACGGTGTAGGTTGGGAATGGGGAGATCTGGAAATGCTTAGATTTTTGTGGTGATCAGAGGGGGCGGGGGGTCTACCTTGGCGGAGGTCTGCACTCTCCTATTTTCAACAGGTTTCTGCTAGAGTGCTTTTTTCGTTTTATATGTATCAATTGGATTAGTGGGTTAGAAGTTGTTCAACATTTTCAGTAGATGCTTTTATTGTCAGTGTGTATTTGGGTCTTTTTATGTCAATTATAACCTTCTTCATACTCCTTTTCGACTGTGTAAAATTCAAACTTGCACTTAACAAATTTGAAAATTATTCAGCTTCTATCTGTTCTGCAATATATATCTATGTGGAAAAATTGCTATGTTGTCTTTTGTTTATTGTTTAGGTAATTAACGACTAAATAAACTACTACTACTAGTCCTCCCAGTAAAAAAAAGACAAAACTGACATTTTGCATATGCAACATTAGCACAATCCTTTTTTAAACTTAGGAAATTCAGTACATAAATTCAGCAGATTTTGTCCCCACCTTGCCACATTAGCCTCAAATCAAGCTAACGTGATGTTGATAAGTGTGGTGATTTATCCTGATTTGGTTGATGAAGGATCCTGGTGTCGACACTGACTGATTATGGAAATCAACAGTAAATTGTTTTTGAACGTGGGCCACGTCTCCCCAGCTCTCCATGAAGGGCACGGGGAGGTGTGCGCTAACTTGCGGCCGTGATGTCAGACTTGTAATGTAATTACAAACCCATCTGTCTCTCATCGTATGACAAGCGCAAAATGTCCAATTATGCTTTCGTTTAAATTGTAATTAGTTCGGCCCAATTTGCCATCCTCCAGCGTACTGCACGCCCCTCATGAAAGAGAGATGCACGAATCTGAGCTGAAGAAGTCATGCTCAGATTCACATGGACTCTCAGATGCAGATCCTGCTTTTTAACCAAAGCATTCATTCAATCAGACGTCCACACATGGACTCATACCTTCTAGAATCAGTGTTTCAGCGCCAAACTCCTGAGCAAAAGGTTTGAAAGATGAAACAACATCCTTTACTTTTACTCACAGATCTGAAAGTCTTGATAATCTGACAACACGTGTTCTATTTACATCACAGTTTATTCTATTTACAGTGTTTGTAATATTTATGAGTCAGAATTGGAAAATAAAGTGGGGTTGTGCCAAAGTGGCAAAAATGGCAGTACTGCTTTACAATTGTTTGACTTTTATTTTGAAACGTTGTCGTCGTGAATGCTTTATGTGCAGTTTATGACAACTGCTATGAATGTGTTATGAACTCACCTGTCAAGTAAAGTGTTAGTGAGTGTTCTGTTAAAGAGTCATTTTTGTTTGGTGTTTTGGTTCCATCCTTCTTGACAAATACTGCAATTGGACTTGAGTTGTGTCAATTGTTATTGTTGTTCTCGTAGCCTGGGGTGTAGCATAAGTGAACCCTTACATACTGCTCATATTCTATGTCTTCATGGTTTGGTCTGGCTCTATTTTTACCCGGGTAAAGGATACCCTCCTAATAAGAGTCTATACCAAATTTTGAACTACATATCTTTTTTAAAACTTCTTCATAGCTACATTGTCATGAATACAACAACAACAGTTAGAACATTAATCACATCCTCTGTGTGCATTTAAAGCAGTAGTGTGAAACCTGATGCATGTGGACCAGTGTGGCCACATGTATGATGATTATTGTATTTATATGAAAGAAAGGAAGGAAGGAAGGAAGAAAGAAAGAAAGAAAGAAAGAAAGAAAGAAAGAAAGAAAGAAAGAAAGAAAGAAAGAAAGAAAGAAAGAAAGAAAGAAAGAAAGAAAGAAAGAAAGGAGGGAGGGAGGGAGGGACGGAAGGAAGGAAGGAAGGAAGGAAGGAAGGAAGGAAGGAAAGAAAGAAAGAAAGAAAGAAAGAAAGAAAGAAAGAAAAGAACACCTCATTAACCCTCCACATTACAGAATAGTCTTTAAAAGTA